>CM060964.1:169442718-169810218 GCA_030765045.1 Tenodera sinensis
AGGTTCGAGTGATTTCATAGGTTAGGTTTCTGAGCTGGCCGTTTTTAAATGTGAATTTAATCAAAGGAAAGTGAGATCCATAAATCAGGGTTAAGGTTCCGTAAAGAGTATGGTTCCGGAATCACTATGTAATGCCTACATACACCATTCGTTTGTTGCACACAAACACTTATATATTGAGGTACCTTAGTCGCAAAACGTAGCCGAGGGATGTTTTTTATTAGCAGAGGAGTGTAGCAGCTATGGCCCTGCGAAGTGACGGGAAAGCATAGCCGAAATATCAGTGTTTCTAAAACCCAATGATCGCCAACTACTTCTTGTTAACTCACGATTACTTTGCATGTAACCTTGAGTCCCAAACTCAGGTTTTTACCATCGTCATATTGTATTGGCTTACCATACGCGATGCGGAACTTTTACCTGTGAATATTTATTTTACAAAGTTGTTTGTTTTCATTCTGACCAGAAGTTAGTTCCTGGACGAATGGGAGGAATTTAATTGACGCTATTGGTCTTAAATACTGTTCAAGCTATTTTAAGAACTATTATTGTTTGTTAGTGATAGAAAAAACATTATGCCTGCATCAATTTATAAATGTGGAGGAATAGTTGAGTTATGGTGTAGTAAATGGTGTGTTACTGATGGCAGTAAATGTTGCCTCTGCAATAACACTGGGCTCTGTCATTCCATTTATATACACACAGTAACTTAGGCATCGTAACTCTTGGCCCTAAAACAAATTTTACAATATAGCTGCATCATCACAAGTAGTTCTAATGGGAAAGAGTCTCTTAATTGACTCGTTCAAACAAATGTAAGCTAAACTAATCCAAACTCACCATATGTTACATAATGACTAAACTTCTTGTGTGCAGAAATGGTAAATGCCTTGGGGATGGATGTAAATACTCTAAAATTCATTTGACTGGAAAATTGGCGTAATATTGCATATGTGCTAAAACACTTCACATCTTTTTTGCACACTTTTAGCATTATATTAAATTGATTTATTGCGGAAGTATTGAGAATACAGCTTTCGGAACAATAATTGACACCCTTATAATTCTGTTTATGTGTATGTGTCTGTAAAATGCACTTAATTGAGGCAAGCTGCAGAAATTTAAGATATTGCATATCTGCTAACATCAAATTTGTCACAAATACTTAAGTTAGCAAATGTTGGGTACCTGCATAAATAACATGAGTACATTAATATGTTGTAAGATCATGATATTGCAACGTTAGACTCTTAGAAACATGCAAATAACATTTTTTACCAGGTGCAGAACCTGACCACAATCAGTGTGCACCCTTTATAGGTGGTAGGTTCAGACAGGAATGGTTACTAACCCTGTTCTCAATAAGTTGTATATGTGTTAAAAATAACATTTTGGTATTATTTACAAACCCTGATTTCATTTGAATAAGGGAACAACCTCTTTATAGTGGCAAATTTGATAAAATTAGTAACTTATTTCCTATTTGCTAGATTTTTGTGAAACTTTGTGTATGGGTCACAAGTATAGCTTGTGCAATCATTTTTGAACTCTGAAATATTAAAATGAAAGCGCTGATGTGAATCACTTACACCCTTGAGTAGCAGTGTTATCTCATTAAGATGTCACCCCCTCAAGTATCACTGGACTATTTATTTCATATGTGCCTACAGAGGGAAGTCAAAGGGAAGGGATAGACAATTCACACAACATATTGTATCAAGTAATATGAGCAATATGGTTGCTTGATAAAGAAAATAGAAGGTGATAGGGGAGATCCTAGCTTGCTAACGGTCCTTTGGGTAAAGGTCAGTGTTCAGTAGCTAATGCGCGAGCTATAGCATTCTGCTATTATGTACAGATCCTGGTTACACTTAGTTAAGACTAACTACCACATTATAGAAGTGAATTCAGACAAAATTATTAACTTCTATCCCATTTACTCGTTTGAAATGATATTTTTGTGTTGAAGCTGAAGTAGCGCTCTGCTATTATGTGCAGAGTCTGATTAAGGGAAACTACCCCTTTCTAGGGGATGAGTTCAGAGAAAATTAGCAAGTTCTCCCACTGTTTTTCACTAAACTTTGTATGTGGGTTAAAACAACATTCTGGTACTATTTACAAACATTTGACTACATTTGGATAAGAGTAACTGCCCCTTTATGGGAGATGAATTCAGACAAAATTGGGAACATCTGTCCTGTTTAACAGCTTAACATAGAATTGTGCATTTTATATAATGTAGTTTATATATATGCAGTTGTACTACGATTGTTTTAATTTTATAAAAATAATTAGCAAGAATCTGTTCTTTTGTTTATACAATAGATGCCACTATTTGTATCTTTGGAACCTTTCTGAATATTAATGTATTGCTGTTTAGGTAAGTCATTTTCTACCAGTAGAGCCATTTCTCTTCTTCAGTATAAGGTATTGGTATTAGTAGTAGATAATTACAAGCCTTTCTTGCTTTTGTAACTCTTGTAGGACTGGACTGAGTAACTTTTCTCTTTATATCACTATTAATGGACGTCTGCAGACTTTTTTCCAGTGGGGGGGGGGGGGGCATATGTTGGAAGTTTCCAATCAGATAATATTAATTCATTATTTTATTGTGAAAAGTTATAGTATTTGTTGCGGATAACCGTATTAATTTGTGCTAAATAACAATTGTTCTTTACATGAAAATTAAAATAATAGTTTAATAGTCAGTAATTGATTGGACATTAAGTTCACCACTTTCAAGGGGGGGCCGCTGCCCCCCTTTGCGACATCCATGTCATTATCGTTTCATTTCCCTGAAGACTGCAATGTGTACTGAGCTGGAAAAGCTACTTTATTTCCAGAATAGGGCTCCATTAATGGATGCAACTTGGTGCCCTTGGTCATGTTCTCCACATTCTCCAAACAAGTTCCATGGTCTCCTAGCATTTTTATATTGAGGTTGGTTCATTTCTCACCTGCTTCAGGGACCTGTATATTTATAAGTCAAGTCAGGGAAGTTCACAAATTGGTTAGTCAGAATGTTCTAAAAACCTTCCTGTAACTCTGCTTCTAACATTTATTGTATTTGGAGACATGTTCTTATTGCACACAGTATTTTCTGGATAGTTCTGAATAGCTAATGTTTTACTTAAGTAGTTTATTTACTTTTGTATCAGCAGTGCTGATTATTTCTCCTTATAACTCACGGAAAGTAATGGTAGGTCCGTGACAAGGTGTTGTTCTAATTTGCAGGATTTTGATCCATCAATTTTATCCTAGCCAGCCAATATAAATTATGTATCTCCCATTTGGTACAGCTGTCCTCAATTCTGGGCATTCCAGCAGGTGTCCATGACAAGGTTCTGAAATAAATTGTCTCAAAATTGTGTGCAAATGATACGTTCACAATTTAGCACAGCAAATTAAGCAGTTTCTCCTTTTTTAAGAAAAGGTAATTTATACCTCCATCTCCCACAAAACATGGAGGCCAAAATAAATTTGAAAAATAGTTAATCATTTCAATGTCTGCACATGCTTACAATAAGCAATATGTAAAACAAATATTACCTATACAAAATTAATCTAATTACATTTATCTATACCATATAAATGTACTACAAGTATCTACAGTGGTTTGTTATTCTCCATAAGCAACACATAAGAACAACACCACTGTAAAACTAAAATGCATGTAGTCCTGATGATTAACTCATCTCCTATCTGTGGCTGTGTGCTGGAGGTGTTTCTGAAAAAAAAAAAAAAAAAGAGAGAGAGAGAGAGAGAGAGAGAGATAATAGTATGCCCTAACTTTCTAAGTATTAATGGGTAATGAAAATGTTAAAATATAAGAAGATTGCCATTTGAGTTTTTTCCAACTAGATTCTACATTTGTCCCACTGTGGATCCCCATCCTCTGTAATGTCAGCATAGTTCATCCATTCTATTGAGCACTTGTAATGTGTTGGCAATAAAAGCGTGCATTAGGTATGGCAAAGAGAAGAATACACAAAAGAGCTACATAAAGTGGAATTTTAATTATATACAGCATATACAAGGATGATTGACAGTATGTGAATTGAAAACTTTTTTCTTGCAGAGTATTTTGGTGCCATGGGTGAAAGGATGCAAAGCATATCTCCTAAATTTTAAAAAGTGCTTCCTTTCACAAATGAAACTTTGCTCCATTATTTGGTAGTTATATTGCACATGTATATTTCTCTAAGCAAGTTGTATATCAACATACACTTCTTCACTCTGCAATGTGGGAGTTGAGCCAAGTTTAACCAGGTTGCCACAATGCATGATGCAAGAAAACTGCACTTTGTATTGCACCAGTGTGATCTTAAGCTTTGAGAGGCCCTGATCCAGGATATTCTGTTGCATGCATCAATTTGTTTTATTTTTCTGAAGTAGCCATATTTAAGATTTTGAAATTATACCATTGCTTTTGACATCTCATTCTGCTTTTGAAGAAAATGAGTAACGCAATTACTTTTCAATCCAGTTTTCAGAGGATTGAAATAATTAGCTCCTGTACAACCCATTTTGAATTGCTTTCCATTCCCGTTAATTTTAGGGGTAACCAGGCAACTTCTGAATAAAAATAAACATTTGCACATATTTTTAGCAATCTAGCGTTTGAAAATCTGGAAAAACCTGTCAGTCTGTATCTTTGAGATATTTATGAACCTGAATGCATATTTTTGTCTTGAAATAAATATGGTATATTAAAAAGAGGATAGAATCTGTTATGTATATCATAAGTCAGTGCTGTCCAACTTTCTTATGTGGTTGCACACATTTAATTCGTACCTAAGGAGGTGTGGGTGCCATCACAACCACAGTTAGGGCCTTCTCTTTAGAGAAAAAAGGGAAAGCACTGCTTAGGGAAGTAAAATACAGCTTTAACTAAACTAAACCCCGGCACGACAGCCCACAAGGGGCCAAGGCCTACCGCCCAGCCGCTGCGTCCCCCACCTCTGCCCACTACAGGAAAATACAGCTTTAGATGTACAAAAACCCTACTTCATGTGTGTATACTGGAAAGATATTTGTAAGGAAATGGTTTTGTCTTGAAATTTGAAGTAATATTAGAAATCATCAGAGCAAAAATTTACTTATGAAGGGTGCCAGAAAAATACATCATCTGGGCCGCGTTGGACAGTTGGACATAAGTTATATAGGACTTATTGGATTTTATTTTATTTTTTGAACATGACTGTATATCAAAACTTCATGTATACTCTTGTGTTTTAAGCCTTGTTGTAAAGCATAGCATCTAATCATTTAACTGAATCCATGAACAAAGTACAAATTATCTGAGCGAAATTAATCTTGCGGTTTCAACATGTAGCAAATTCATTCATTGATCTTATGTAGAGTTGTTGAAAGCATTGGAACAAACTATAGAGAACATATTTTAGAAATGTCTTTGTCAGAAAAAGGTTCAGTTCTTTATGTAATGCAATGATGAAATCTTGCTAAATGACAACAACTTAGCTGTTTTTCCTTTGGGGAATGAGTGGATCTGGGTGGTTGAATACTAGCTTTTTTTGCCCAGAGTGAAAGGTAAATACTAGCTTGAAAGTTCTATTTATGAATATTGTAGTACAGTAAAACCCCGATAACTCCACATTCCATAAAAGTATTAGTTTTTATTTTTTATCGTTAAATTTGCCAGTAATAATTTCTGTAATTTGCTATGCAGTATAAACAGTATAGATAAATTTTAATCAGTGTATGTATGCAAGCTATCACAACTCTCAAGGTAACGGAAGGGCTGACTGTGCATTGACCTTCTATATCTAGTTAGAACATAAGCAGCTGCAGACCATTGTCAGAAAATCAAAAACTTGCTGCTAATGATGTGGAGGCATAGCACAAACACTTGTTTGAAAGGTTGAAGGTTTATTGCTTTACCCAGTATGTATGTAGTAAGCTATACTTTCAGTTACATATCTCTGTATACAGTACAGTTTGTCAGATTTCAGGCTTACTTGTTAGTGTTTTGTTGGATTGTCTTTGTGCCAGTGAAAATGCTGAACAAGAAGAAAAAATGACTAGTTCCTAACAATGGAAATTAAATTGAATGCGTTAAAGAGACTGGACAAAGGGGGACATATTAATACGTAATCAATTTTAGAATATATTATACTCTTCTATTTCCTATATTGTGCTACAAATGCATTTATGTGTACTTCGTTCAGAGTCTTTTGAGACACTGGGAGGGGCAGGTAGTCAGCAGGTACCTCGTGCTGTAGGTCACTTACGTGTGCTGACACTGCGATAGTAAAATGCACTGTTGTAACATTTGCATCCCTTTCAGACTGCAGTTACATTGTTTACATGTTCATCCTTTATTTATTTATTTATTTATGCACGTAAATGTGATTGCTTTATTAGCTTTTCCTTGCGTTGGGACGATAAATATATATTGATAAAAATAAAAGCGAGAATACATGATCATATTTACTTGGACTACATTACTTTTATTCCTTTCTCATAATTATATAAATATATACCGATACAGTTGGTATACTACATACGACCCCCACAAAAAGAATGAAAGAAGGTAATAAAAGCAGAACAATGAAACATTATTTACATTGACAGAAATATGTACATTCGTTTGAGAGGTAGAACTGGAACTTAAAAATTGAATGCCACCTAGTAAGCGCCACCTAGTCTGTGGTTCAAATCCCAGCTGTGGCATTGAATTTTTAAGTTCCAGTTCTACCTCTCAAACATTGCCCACACATGGCTTGTGTGTTTAAAAACACCAACAGTAAGTTTGTTGGCATAAATAAATAATAATGTACATTGGCATTTACTCAATCTTAATATCTTATAGTTTCTGTTTCTTCCTCTTCTTCCTCATCCTCTGAAGACCACGAATAAGCCATAAATGTTATAAAATTCACCAGCGGTTTTGTTTTGATTGCATTTGGTCTTTGTTTCTAAATATCTAATTTAATGGTTCTTACTACTGTACATCTGGGAACAGCAGTTGCAGCCACAGTATGTGCAATCGGCAAGTCAGACTTGCCGTTATTTCCTTTAAAGTAATTGTACACATTTTGAGTAATGTGTGCCGTCTGCTTATGTACTTGTTTTCCACAGAATTTGTTTTATAAGTAGCAGGTGCATTACCTGTTTCTCACAGCTGCCACATATTTATACCAGTTTAAGAGTGTGTTGCGCAATCTCTGTTGTGTGCCACTACTCGTGTCAAAATGACTGTATAAACCTTGCAACTCTGCCTTGGATTGTTTTGGTTTGTATACACACATCAGCCCTGCTATGTCCTTATCTCCCCCTTTCACTGTCTCAAAAGACTGGACAAAGTATTACCTATGTCATGAGTTATGAATAACAGACTCCTTATTCCGTGAAACTGGATATTACAGTAATTTGACACCCTCTCTAGTCCACATTAGGTCGAATCACTGGTATTATACTGTACTACTTGATGTTATACACTTCTGTTATATTTGTGTTTGCTTAAAACTGAATTTGAACTATGTGGCTGATCTCCAATGAAAGTTCGCTAACAGTGATTAGTTTTTTCATGGGGAAAACACTCATCACAGCCGTCCCCTAGACAGTAAGGCCCTGTTGCCAAAGACTTGCCAGAAAAACAGTCTAAAGCATAAAGAAAAGAACTTCCAACCCATTGCCAATTGAGAAACATTTTCTGAAAGCTTGAGAGATGCAGAATTTTAAGAAGTTGAATTATTCATAGTATCAGCATAATTTTAACCTCCTGCGTCGTCATTTGGTTCAGATTTTGCATATCTCAAAGCATGCTTTGTGTAGGGCAGCGGTGTTCGAACTTATTTCTCCATGTACCCCTACAACTAGGTCTAACGCTAGAGTTATCTTTAATTCAAATTATAGCTATATCTAAAATAGGGTATCAAATTTGTAACTTATTAAATACTATAAAAAGTTTTATAAATACAGGAACTATGTTACGGATAGCTCATACAAAAATAAAAAATTATATAAATTTGTATGTGTTTCTGGCCTGTTAATGAGATGGCTGAACATATTTTCTGGACATCGGCTCCTCAATTCGTGGGTGAATCTTCATTAGTGTGAGTGATTCTGGATTCAAGCAATTTCTTTGTTTCTATTTGATAGCTCTCAGTGCAGAGAAACCCTACTCACACAAGTAGAGGGGAATGGAAGTAGGGTTGTAATGGCAGTGTCGCTAAGTTCAGTCTGCTCTTTGGATGTATAACACCAGAAATCAAAATTGACGTTTTCAATTTTTATGTTCAATGAACTGTCAAAGGACTTTTCCAAAAAGCGTTCTTTTAATTTTCTGGAAGATTGGAGGAATTCATGGCAGTGGTGCAAAACAGATTTATAATCCATTCTTCTGTATTATTGTCTTTTTGAATTTCAGGAAAGTGTTTTAAAAACTGTAGTCTGAGATTTTGTAGGTGGAATGTGATTATTTCCAGAAGTCCATCAGCATTACTAGTTTCATTTTGTCCACTATGTTCCAACACAGTTAGAAAAACTGCAATATTCCCTTGGGTAATGTAGTCAACCCAAAATAAAACTTTTTTATAAAACACCTTTATTTTCTCATGAGCTTTAAAGATATTTCTGTCAAAACTTTGGAGTTGAAGATTGAGCTCATTAAATTTGTTGAATATGACCATTAAGTAAGTTAATTGGCAAATCCATTCTTCATCTTCAAAGTGCTTCACCAGATCAGATTTCAATTTTGTAAGGAAACCTTTTATGTCATTTTTCAGTTAAAAAATGTGAGTCAATGCATGTTCTCATGATAGCCAGTATACCTCAGTGTGTAAAAACAATTGAGTGTGTGTAGCTCCCATCTCCTCACACATTTAATTTATTTTTTTCAAGACGGGAGTTCAGTGCCCATGATTTTATTAAATTGACTACTTTTATAACAATGTTCAGCATTTTATGTAAATCAAGAGTTTTTTTTTTTTTTTTGGTCTTCACTAGTAGCAGATTTTCTTTTTGTATAACACAATACTGCCAAATTATTTTGGGATTGATTTCGTGACTATGAGCAATAAGACCTCTCATTTTACCTGACAATGAAGCTGCACCATCTGTGGGCAATCTTAATACAACAGTCCCATGACAAATCTTAATTTTATAAAATTATCAAGAATTTTAAAAGTATCCTCTCCCATTTTGTTCTGGTTATTGCTTACATCCTAGAATTTCATCAGCAATAGCACCTTTTTTAATGTAAAAGTACTGAACATATATTGGGTGGAAGGGCACTTATTACATTCCTTCTAATAGGTGCTTCATAGCAGCATTACAAATAAAGTCTAATGGCATTTTGTTCCTTGATCAATCGATTTCAAAAAAATAATTTCTTTTTCTTTCCAAATTGGATGCGTAATTCTACAAGAATGTATGGAGATAATAGTTTGTAACTTGTAAGATGCATAGAGTAACGTATTTCTGACATAATTTTGGAAGTAGTTGTGGGACATCACACAGGGTTTCGAAATAATTAATCATTTAAAAGAATTAAAGGAAAATTATGAGCAGCATTTTCACACGTGAAGTAACTCAGCAACGTTGCGCTGTGGGTTGTCACGGATCTGATCGAGTTTCTGGATGTAAACATGTCAGTCTCTTGCAGGATGTTGTAATGTTTTGGGAGATAACAATTCTGTTTGGCCTACACTCACACAGTAAATATGGAAGGACATGGCATGGCATGGTATGTGTCTATGCTGACGACACATGGTGCAGCAGTGTTTATGTACTGACCTAGTGAAAGTGACACCCACACAATCTGCAGTGTGGCCAGCTTATTTTCAACAAAACTAAAATATCTCTGTATGAAATGGTCAGAGGAAAAAGTATAAGATACTAAATGTGTTCCAAACACTGAGATCTATCACTGGTTTAAATTGATGTAGTGACTTTTCTTCCACCTGGTATAAGTAGCTCCATCAGACAGACCCGCCGATTCATTGATTGGATTGCAAGTCATTTGCCCATTTTAATATTTTCTTATATTGGTTAGCAATATCTTGTGCCATATCATGAATTCTGCACCATACACCTGTGTCAGAATTCGGAATTGTTTTGATTACTTTAGCAGAATTTTTGTGTAACATTTTACCTGCCATAATCAAAGAACCAGCAATAATAAGAGGTTCAACTGTTGTAAAATGTATAAAGTAAAGTAAGCAAAATGGATTCTTGAACAAAGGGTAATTCAGATCTCTCTGGCTGAGATATTTTTTGTTATTTGTGATCATTCAAGAAACATACTGATGGTATGTGGTATTTTAGATTTTATGTTCCCCCTAAGAAGTCTTGTATACCCCAGGATGAGTACGTTTGGTGTAGAGGATAAGGAATATTAGCAGGTTTTCAAAACCCCATAGATGTACTTGCTCTGTTAAAGTCAAATTGATAGATGCAGTTGTATTATATTCTTATATATAGCAACCTTAATTATATGAAATGTAAAAAACGTAAATGTAATGTTGCTATTGACTGCTATCTCACTGTTGTGGTTCTTGGAATTCCTGCTCATTGCTGCAAGTTCTGTTACACTGCTGCATTGTTGGCATTAAGTGCTAACTCACTTGTGGTTCTTGGATTTCACATTCATTTCTACAATCTTTCTTATATGTGGTATATTTATTCTTAGTTGAGACATTGTCCTATGCACATACTATGAATAATGGACAGGAGCTCAGAGTAGCAGTTTAGAAACAAGTAAATAATTGATTAGCACTTGAAAGAGCTACATGCGATTGAATTATTATAAACTTAGGTTGAATT
Organism: Tenodera sinensis; assembly: GCA_030765045.1. NCBI lineage: Eukaryota > Metazoa > Arthropoda > Insecta > Mantodea > Mantidae > Tenodera > Tenodera sinensis. The sequence continues at coordinate 169,453,507 of CM060964.1, forward strand.
AATTGGTTCTTTCTTCACAAGCGCATGCTTAATTTAATTTGATTTACAGGAAACATTTGTGTTGCGTTATAATTTTTCGTTTCACTAATGTTTAAACTTTTTGTTTAACTATTATTTACACCTGCATGACCTAAATAGTATGAACACACTGAGAACTTCATTTTCACTTAAATCAGATGGTTCAGGCCTAACTAGCAGTTAGTTAGCTCAGAGTGAAATTATACCTGTCATAGAATGCACATGAGACAGGAATCGCTCTGTACTTAATTTAACCATACATGTGTCCTAGGAATTAGTTACTACCTCAGTAATCTGTATTTTGTTGAAATATGTAAAATATTGCAGGATATAAATCAACAAATTACTATACAATTTAACAAAGTCAGCTAAAGTGGCACTAGAGACACTGCATGAGTTAAGAGTTGCTAGTTGCAAAAAATAAATCACCTTATCAACAATATCTTACACCTGCACTCACTAATAACTGTATTCTTTGTCGCAAATGCTGACAGCAATAACAGTGCCTGTGAATCTAATTTACCGACTGATTTATGATCTTTCAGTACTCAGTAAGTTTTCCCGGCTTATCTGCAGGTTTGTTTTTTTTACTCAGTGTCGCACATCTCATTCTTTATATTTGTAAACTAATTTACAGATTATCACCATTGAATTTCTTATTGTGGCAGTGAGATTTTAACTCCTGTTGTAAGTGACAAGAGGAAACCATAAAATCAATTAAATAAGTGATAATGGCATTAGTGTTAAACCATCACCAGTGAAGTGTGGCAATGCGTGCTCCACCACAGGACACTGGTGGAAAATAGTGTTGAAGTTGAACCATCATGGCTCTTAACCATTCATAGATAGAATTATCTTCAGAATGTTTTAGGTTTTGCAAGCTAAATCTTCCTATACCAAATAGAAGCAGAAGTTCAGAAAAATGCTGTGTGAATCTAGGGACACATAGCAACCATTTAAATAAACAAAATGCCAGCTTTGATGGTGTGCGCAGTGGAAAAACACTGTGCAGTGGTTCCGATGTTTTTGTCTATCTGTATTAGAGAAAGGAATCTTACGCTCGCAAAACAAAGAAAGGAAATTGAAAACATTTTGGACATAGGAGTGAACTATTAAAAAAATTTGCAGTGATAACCAATCTGTATTGCTAATGAATAGAAAAAGCCATTTTTCTCAGAAGCAGATTTTGTGCTTCTATCAGGTTTTGAAAAGCCGCTCCTCGATTCTCTGGTATCTCTTTTGTGTTTAATAGTGCTCAAATAAATGATCCTTTCATCCAATTAATGATAATCTTGTTAAGAGTTTGGCTGGAAGTGGTTTCAACATGCATGCAAAGTGGTCATATGCAAAAACAACATCCAGGTGGCTGTTACAAGTTGGTTTTTGCCAATAGCTGCTGTGAATAAAAAATTAAGTAGACTCCGGAGTCAAAATGTGTGTGTGTGTGTGTGTGTGCGCGCGTGCATGTGCATGCATTGAGTGAAATGACAGTCACTTTTTGCATGAATAAAACTTTTAGCTCAATAGAATGTCACGACTTGGTCAGCACAAGCAGATTGAGTGTCTGGTAATTGTACTGTCCAGCTGGCATCACAGCTGTTTATCCCAAGTAGTTAAAACAGCAGGTCATGGAGGGCATAGTTATCCGTTTACATTTCTCTTTGTGTTGCTAGGTGAGATAATTTGCCTTGCATGGTGTAATTGAGGCATTCCCGATCAGAAGGGCGAACTCAACAAATGCAGGTTTTAAGCAAAATGTCATTTTAATTTTCTACCAAGGGCAAACTCGACATAATATTCCTCCTTTGTGATTTAATCTAAAGGTATAGGTGGTAATTAAACAAAGCTAGTATCACATTCTCTGGGTCATAGCATTATCTCTTTCCCTTTTAGAGTTTAACGGTAGTTTTGACATTTAGGTTGTATGTTGGATGTATGTGAAATCCTTCCTTGCATTTAGAACTGTACTGAAACATTTTGCCATGTTTAAATTTAGCACTAGTCAATATGGCTTTTGTTAGCAACACTGTAAGATTATTAATCATATCTTGGGTAATGTCTATATATGTCTATAAATTCCGGGATTTCTGTATGAACTGGATGTAATAATCTTTTGAAAACACATCACAGTGCTGAACAGTTTTCTATGTGTCTGAAGTCTCAGTCGCATGGCAGGTAGGAATACTCCGGAGTAATGAAGTAATGTTTGAATCTGCCAAATCTGTTGAACGAAGGACGAATCTGTTGACGAACATCAAATTTGTCAAATCTATGTTAATGTTCTTATTTAGACCAAAACTGTGGCCACTAAAAAGGTACATAGTCTTGGTATCTGGGTCAGCACTGGAGAGATAGTCAAGTTTACACTTCTGGTCTGCACTGTTATCATTCAAAATCGAACACCTCCAATTGTCTCTGGCCTTTTTTCACAGAATATTAAGGTGATCTCAGGTATATTTATGTACCAAAATGTTCACTCTTACCAATCGAGGTAAATGCTTATATAAACAAAAATACTCATCTGTCAAGTTTGCCCTTGTGGTTGGGATACCTCAATTGATGTGTGTTGTAAAAGTTGGTATGCTAATCAACCTTTACAACATTAAGAATAGAACCAGAGTAAAATCCTGAGCTTCAGTTCACATTTTTGGAAACCTGGAATATCTTAGAAATCACATTGAATTTAAAATTGCATCTTGAAAACCTGGAATTTGCTTTGATTTTCAAAAACTGCCCTTGAATTTCTTTTAAAACATCTCTTCTTATGTTCTGTGGTCACACTTCTGCACTTAAGATACATGCTGCTCACGGGTATGATAGTGAAATTGTTGGCACTCTTGCATGTGACTTATTCTGGTCTTCTGCTCGCACTTTTTCCGACCAAGCTTGAAACTACACAAAGACTTCATCCGCCAGTAGCACCAGTCTGTCCACCAACCCATGGTTCCTGGCAGGAATGCAGCGAGTCAGTGTGTCAGTAAGCAGTTCTGGGTATACAAGGATATCTGAAGCTGTACTGGTGCTTCCATTTGCACTTACGACAATAGTGTCAACTTTGGAATGTGTATTCATGCTAGGTTAAAACAAGGAAGCCGCTCAAAAAGCAAAACTTAAATGTTATTCAGTTCATATAATATGTTTAGTTTATAAAAACAATGCCCTTGACTCAAACAAGTGGATTAGCCAGCTCTTCTTTGCAGCCAGATTTATTTTTGCTGCATGAGGAGGAAGAAGAAGAATCGTTGCTGTCCTCCCCCAGTGAAATGACAATATTGTCAATGATGTTTTCAACTTCACCATCTTTCTCCCAGTAACCATTTTCTACCTTTTTTACACGTTTGTAAAACCCTTGCCAGTCAGTTTCGTCACAAGTTATATACCCTCAAGCGTTATATCGTGCAATTTCTGTTAGGATAAGTCATGTGTACATTTCTTTCTCGTAACTATTCATTTCACGTTCGCCCAAGCTAGTTCAATGGGATTTAGATTGCATATGTATGGGGGCAAGCAAACAACTGTGTGGCCAATTGAAACCAAAAATGTGTCCACTTTAAAAACCTTTTCTTTAGGTTTGTTTGTTTAAATCACCCTATAAAGATCTGTTTTGTGTGTAGAAACGTCACATTGAACCCCATTGTTCTGCAACCACAATATCAAAGACGTTGCAGCACTCCTAGGTTAATTCACCTGTACACTGTGATAAGGGCCATTGTCTAACGCTGAAACAGAAGATGGCAAATTAGCAGCCAGCTTTTCTCAAATTCACTTTTCAAAATTCACATGGTTCATTTGTCTATGGTAGTTGTCTACAGTTCTGGCCTTATAAATGAGAGGAGAATTTTGCAGGAATCCATTTACAGTACCTGCATGAACTATTATCAGCCTATTCCCTGCTTTAATGTTTATGAATGCCACGTTCCTCCTCACCTTGCCAACAGTTGTTGAATGTGATGCTGCTATCCACTCAGCTTTCATCAGTATAGAACACCACTGTCCAACAGTGTCTGCGATGTGTTCTTCTGGTATCCTTCATAAGCAAATTTGTACTCTGATGATTTCTAATATTCAGATATCAATATAAAACTATTTCCTTCTGAATATCTTCCCAGTACACACCCAGTTTAGACTTACACCCATGTAAGTCTAAACTGCATTCATTACTTCCCTAACCGATGCTTTTCCTTTTTCTTCTCAAAAGAAGGGTACTTGCCCTAAGTGTGGTTGTAATGGCACCCGCACTTCCTTAGTCATTAGGGGCCCCAATGACCAAGTTGTCGATGGGCCCTTAAACCCGACACACTCACTCACTCACCCCTTAGGCATGAGTTAAATGTGCCTGACCACATGAGAAAGTTGGACAGCATTGATATAGAAGATACTTCTCCCACTTTCTCGCAAATGCTTTAATTTAATTAGATAATTATGCCTCCAAGCCATGATGTGAGGACATTGGTGGGAATCTTATTTTCATTCCAAGCCCTCTGGCATATCTTCGCTATCAACTTATTCACTATATTCCCTTCATACTTAATTAGTTCTGGGGCTGTTCTCTATTCTGCTGCCTTCCCATTTTTAATTCCATATATTTGCTATTTTTACATCTAATGAGTCTATATTGTCTTCTATCAGTTCTTCTGTTTCAGGATGTGGTGCATAACTTATTGTATTTCCTGCTCTTCTTCCTCCTCTCCAAGTTTATCCTCAAAGTATGTTCTCCATACTTCTTAATACCTCTTTTTTTCTGTATATATTTTGTTCCCTTCCTTTAATGATCTTTCCATTTCTTCAGTAAATCTTGTTTGCTACTTTTTCTTTGGCATGTCAGCGAAGAACGAACCTAAAGCAGATCGATCGTGCACTGATTTTCACTTGGTGTTGCTGTAAAACTGGTTGATGAATACTCTTGTTGAAAATTAAATGTTACATGTTGCATGACTTCCTTGTTACATGTTTTTAAATAGCCATTGTTGCAAAAATGTAACATTCTCAACTATAATTGGTTTAAATTTCTGGTGGCATTTTTATATTTCGTGGAAGCTATTATTATTATTATTATTATTATTATTATTATTATTATTATTATTATTATTATTGTTATTGTTATTATTATTATTATTATTATTATTATTATTATTATTATTATTATTATTATTATTATTACTTTATCAGAGAAATATTCAAATTATATAATAAATTGGGAGAAATTTGGAAAAGCATTTAAGATATGCATTAAAATATCCAAAATAAAATTGGTGTCATTGAAATGTAACGAGCATGATTGGCAAAGATGTAGTTTTATTTCTTAGTGTGCCAAATTAATAAAAACAGACTATTACATGAAGTTTCAAGGTCTAACGATAACAAAACAGGAAGTAGAACCATTATTCTGAAGTACTGGGAAAAGAAGCTCTTCGCTGTGATCCAAAGAGAAAGTAATCCTTCAGTGAGCAGGATGATAGGTAAGAAGGTATAAATAGTGTAACTTGAATAGACATAGCATATATTAATCACATAAGCCTATATTTCATATCATAGTTCCAAATAAAGTGTCAAAAGTTATTTGTTTCAGGGCAAAAATCTGCAGGTGTTGCTCCACCACTCTGCATCATGACAACAATGATTCTGCTAATGCTGGCTGTTCTAAAGCTGTTCAGGTTGACAATGGTATTGACACCTCAAGGGCTGTGACCACTGATGATCCATAAGAATGTAATCTTAGCGTGCCAAGGGCAAGAAAACAAATATGTGGAGCTGGAGGAATTCAGAAACATGACCACAAGTGAATTGCTAAGATGTGATCTATGGAGATTATAGTGTTTGGTCTACAACATGATTTGCTGCAGCAGAAATACAGTGGTGACTCATACGAGAATGTACCAATATGCTGCAAATTTGTTTATTCCAACATAACTTCACAAGTTTCCAACATATAATCTGGCAGCTCATTTTGGACAAATTTTGAAACCCCCTTAGAAACCTGATAACTTACTATATGTTCTTTCACTGCACTGTCTATATCAGAAGTCAAATTTATGAGAAATAAAGACACCTGGACTTTTGTATGTTTCTGTCTCATTGTGCCCTCTCTGAGCCAGCTAGAAGGTACTACAAAATATGATACAATCGATAGTTGTAGAGAATAAATAATTTTTCCCCATCTACTGATTATAAGTGAATGTGTATGAATTCTGTTCTGGACATAAATATACCAATGGAGAAATACAATATTTCATATTAACTCCAACAAGACAAATTTAATAAATTTTTCAACCATTTGAACTAGTATATTCTTTTGGCATGAAGCCATCTGAACGTTCTGCCATAAAAGCTGCTTATTGTGGTTGGGTTTGGGTCATAACTTGCATATTAGTAAAACATTAGAGGACAAACATAACCACAATAATTCTAAAGTAAGAACAAATTAGAAACTTGTTCATCAAGTTCATGTATGTACTCTTGTGATTGTATGAAGTATGGTGTTTTGTATATTTTTGAGATATTTTTATATAAATTTTGTTGATGGTTCATGCATGATGATTACTTCCTTCCATCTACTATACTTTATGGTAAGGGTTTCTGTTGTTTTTATTTTATCCATGTGTGAAGCGTAATAATTAGGGCCCAGATTTGTATGTAAATAAATGTTTTGTTCCTTAATATGTACATATCAAAAGCAAAGTTTAATATGCTGATCTAGGTCCAAGAGGTGTATTTTCAAAATTTTATTTCACATAAAAATACATATTTTGTAAAAAATATGTGAATAAAGATTTTTCACATTTTTCTCATAGACACATATTTCAGCACTTTTCAGAAATTGTTGTTGTTAGCTAATGCTGGATTTCTGACAATGAAGTCATTAATCCTCTTGCTCTCCAATATTTTTCACTGATGATATTGAAGAGAGCAATAGCAGTAATAGTAACCGTTTTTTTAGAGAGCACCATATTTTTATGTTTTGGCGGTCACATTGCTCTCTCACAACCCCCAGAATGTCTGGAGGACCACACCTGTCGTTGGTTTACGGGTCTCACCGACCTGACCGGGAGAGTTATCAAAATAAATTCACCGACCATATCCTCTGATTACCAATCAGAGGACGTATTACATGCCATGACAGGTCAGCATGTTAGGGGTTAAGATTTTATAGAGAAATTAGAGAAATGGAGAGGTTGGAAAAATAAAGACTCCCTAGCCCTCAGGAACCCTAATAGCATCGGGGTCAGAAGAGAACAAGAGATGACCAAGGTAAGGTCAGATAGAAAAATATACTTTTTGGCATTTACATCCTTTTCCATGTTAACTCCTCATTTAGCTTCAATTTCAGTTAAACACAACCAAATATGTCAAATAACCAAAGTTGTTTGCACCTTGGGTTTTAAATTTCCCCCTCAAATTCTAATTTTACATTTATTTTGTATGCAAATTAGTTTACATAAACAGTTTTTATGTTTTGAACTGTAAAAATGCAATATATATTTCAAACATTGTTTACAGTGAATAAAATAAATACATAGGATCTACATGAACATGAATCACTCACAAATAAAAAAGTAGTTATTTTATATTACATTCATGGAATGTGTTGAAGTTTGTGAGGATGCACCTGGGCCTGTATGCTGAACCTGTATTTAGATATTGACATATATATGTAGTAAAGTAAAGTTGTGGGTATAAAAAGCTGAAACAAGTAGTGTGTTTAACCATGGAGAACTCCTTGGTTAGTTACCTTGATGACTAAAAGTAATAAGGTGTATGAAATTGGTATATTGCCTGCGGAAACATCTTTTTTAGCTTGTAGGAGTGCACTAAAAGACAAAAAGAAAATGTCCACAAACTCAGAAATGTGCCTAATGATGTATAACAATACTGTAGAAATACATGAAGTTTCATTTTATGTGTCAGTGCCATAAATACTGAAAGGAAATGCACATTGTATAAATTGTATAAATAAACATTTTCAATAATTTCTCTAGGAGTACATATATTTTAGCACTTTCCTAATTCTGCTTACAACTTAACACTTGATCGTATAACTTATGAGATTCCTGAGCCATACCATGTGATATCTACTGATTCAGTTGCATGTGCGTGCCAGAGGGCTACCTCAACATTACATCATGCATGTTTCGTAAATCTGGCTAAGCAATGATGTAATATACTGAGCTGAGTATTGTTTGTACCCTGTTACAACCAGATCACATAAACGCAGTTGGGTGTGTTAATTAGCAGTGTGAATCAGAAATGACAAAAGTAAAATCAAGTATACGTGAATGTTTGCATCAGCACATACTAGTTTAAAAATACTTGAATCTGATGGGAAAATACTATTTTGACATCCTTGTGCAAAATCCGTTAGTGCAGATCAAAGTTCCCAGGTAGTGCAACATTTGTCAGGAATTAAGCTTGTAGCAGCTGCATCATGTGCTTCGTCGAGACAATTTCTTATAGGAGAATGAACACTGTCCTATTCTTCTGGCATTGCAAAACATTCAGAATTTTATTCACATTTGTGTAAAGCATTTATTTCATCTGACATTCCCCTTATAAGGTGAATAATCTCGAGCTCAGAAAGTTTTTCACCAAATATACAAATATAAAACCATGTGATGAGTTGACGCTATGGAAAAATTATCTTTGAAGTAGCTATATGTGAAAATACTAAGTCTCACAAAGTCCTTTCATGAAAATAGGAAAAGTTGGGTCGATGTTGATGAAACTATCAATGCAAGTGGTTGAACAGTAGGAAATGTAACTGTGGGTGTATTGAAAGATCACAAAAGAAATTTCTCAAAAACAATTCTTAGTAGCCTGAAAGAAATGCCAGCTGCAAGTTATGTAACAATAGCTAGGGTGTTTAACGAAGATTTAGAAATCTTGTTGCCAAGTGGTGTGGCATATGACGATGTATTGCTCCTGCCTATGGCCTCTGGTGCATAAATGAAGGGTGCCCATGGCTGAAGTGTAAGTTTCCTGAACATGATTCATGTAACTTGAGTTGTTCACACTCTGCATATATTGTGTGAAGCAATTTGAATGTGGATAAGCTAGTCTCCAGTATGAAAAAAGTATTCGTAAAAGCCCCATCACAGCTTTACACTTTCCAAAATATTAATCCCGATCTTCCATTGCCTCCTACCCCGATAGTCACATGCTAGGGTGCCTCTGGCTTTAAACCATGGTATATTATGCAAATAATTTTGAAACATTTGCTTCCGTAGTAAATGAACTGGACAAAGTAGATGCTTCTGCTATTGAGGTTATCCAGAGTTCAGTATGTGATGCTAATTTAAAATGTGACTTGGCCTTCATATCTTCCAGTTTTGATTTCTTGATTCATTCCATAAACTAGAAACTTCTGTTGACTTTGAGAGGTGGAATCGGAACTGAAAAACTCAACGCCACAGCCAGCTTGTGTGTTTAAAAACACCAGCAGTAAGTTTGTTGGTATAAATAAATACTCCCTCCATCCCAAATTATAGTGTAGATATTCAATTATGAAGTCCCAAAATATGGTATAGATTTCACGTTTTCAATGTATAAGACTAATTTTTTACATTCCAAAAGGTTACATTAGGTTATATTTTACAATATTTGGACTTTTACAGCAGAATTGAAGATTGGACAGGAAACTGCATCAGTGCCAACACTATAAATGTTAAAAATTAAAAAGAAAAGCACTGTGATTATTGTGTACAAACTGTTGCTTAACTTCTGCCTACAATCTAGGTTTATGTCTATCTGTTAAATACAAGCAGCCATTTATTAAACACTAAACAAAATAATACTTCATACTCCTACATTTTTTGGGCATTTGTAACCTTTACCCTGTCCAATCTTACACTTTTTAAGTTACCAGTACCTCATGGCTAAGGCTGATTGTGCCACCTGTATAGCCTCACTGAAGAGACTCAGGCCACGATCCTGAACGTCTTTGTTTACGTTTTCCCAAATGTGGAAACTGGTATGCATTACTTGCTTGTGTCATCATGCAGCATTCTAAACACTGCTTCAAGGAGAGGAAAACACTCAGTTTGTCCCGGGGAAGGCTGTTGAATGCTTCAACAACACAGTCAATTCTTGTGGTGACTGGACTTTTCTGATGCTGCAAAGATTGGATTGCATTGATAAATTCAAGGTCCAAAGCAAATCTGGGCTGTTGGGTGGCTGCCATTTGAAGGCATTCCATCCCATTGTTTCTCTCTGATGCAAGGATTTCAGGATCTTGGTCAGAACAATGTGGTTTTGAGTTGTCCTGCTGAATTGTGATAATTGTCTTCTTCCAACGTGCAGGAAACTGTTATTGGATAGCTGGAATGACGTTTTGGATAAGCATATCTTGAATGTTATTTTGTGTCACAGATGTCTTAAGGCTGATGACGGGAATTCCACATGGTTGGTTTTTCTGTTTCTTTTTGCCTCAATGACATCAATGAATGGCCAAATGCCTATTCATCCATTAAACCATTGCCGTTTGTGTGAATCCCACCTAGGTCTTGTATCTGCTGCCATAAACATGATCTGGGGTATGAATCGTTTGCTTTTGCATTGATAATGTGGAGGCTCCTCATCAAGCATAAGATAATATTTCTATTTCCATTTCTCTTCAATATGCATGTAATCATACATAGCCCTGAATTTACCATTACTCTGCACCATGGACAAACAGAATTGCAAACCACATTTGTTTTCATCTGTTAGAAGAGGCTTCAGAGTGGATGAAACTCGTTTAATTGTTTTGCCTTCTTTGAAATATAGAAAGAGGTTTGATTTAGGCACTTCAGTAGCACCTAATTGTTCCACATTTGTGTAAAGGAGTTTCCTTTATATTACTCAATTGCACAGAATAATCTTTGCACCTGCGACCACAATTTCCTTTCTTTCTGGGATTAACATTAGCGCTTAACTTTCATTGATCATAATGCTCCTTAGTTCGGTGCCAAATATGGGAAACAGTGGTGTTACTTGAAACTGATCTGCAACTCTCTTAATAATGCCCCTCTGCAAAGTTCCACCTTCTTGTGTTGCAGTAGAAATTGCAGAACAGCATCACTGTACTCACCTGTCAATTGTTTATTTGTGGTTCTTGTCATGTTTGCCTGGGTTAATAACTCCTTGTCCTTAGCCTGAATGCCACTGCTGGTGGCCAACTGATTCTCGCTCATATTACGCTAGGTAAATGGGGTATGATTCTGTTCACTACAACACGTGACAAAGCGTGTTCGCACAGTGAAAGCCTGTTACCATTTACACATCAGGTGTATACAGAATAGATATGTGCCATAGTCCCAAACTTTGAACTTTTATCTATACCGTAATTTGGGATGGAGGGAGTAATAATTATGTTAACTTACGTAATTCAGTTAAAGAAACAAATTTACAGTACCTCAAATTCAAAAGCAGAAGTTGTATGCAGATAATTTGTGGGCTTTGCTCAAGAAAAACAGTGGTTACCAAACCCTCAGTGAAGAGGCTCAAATTTTGGAAGGCAAACACATATGCGAACTTGAAAATGTGTCTCTTGGTGATATTGTCCTCTTCAAGAGTGCTAGGTTGATACTGTATGATGCAGAATGTTCCTTTTCCCAGTATAAGGCGTTACTCAAGGATAATAGGCAAGGTTATGTGGTACGCAATCTGGAGATGACATTTGTTATGCACTTCAGCTCCGAGATGTTTAACCTCTTCAGCAATATGGACGTGAAATCACGTCCATTTAAAATGACGGATGAGCGATATGGGCGTGTATGCACGTCCTGTGCATTTGTGCATTTAACCCTTATTTATCCCTTATCTAACTCAACTTATTGTAATTTTCCCTTTATGAAACATTTAAGTAAAGTCTATATACTTTACTGGCTTACCTGTACATGTTCCTTGTGCAGTGATATGCCTCAAAACAGGGATAAACACACAGGGATACATCTCCACATTTGCAAATTCCCTTCTTGCGGCACATAAAACACTTTCGAGATGAGTGGGACTCCTTTGCTGTTGGTGGTATCCTTTTAGGATAATATTTTCTTTGAAGGCTGAGGGGTGCAGGGGTTCTGGATTTTCTACCCCCAACGTGGTATTGATTAGGCTGCGAGCTATTGATAGTTGGAAGTCCAGGTAGGTCATTTTCCTGTGTGGGTTTAGAGCTCTCCAAATTACCAAACAATTGTATATGGTTATATCCAGTTGGTGCAAAAACAACTTTTTATACCACTTCTCCCTTCAGCTACAAGCAGGAAAGTATATGTATGTATTTCAACAAAGAAGGAAACGGAGTCTACTAAGTTACGAAACACGCATAAGCAAAAGTTGCAAACAAGATCTATTCTGATGACTCAAGAGACCACGCATACACTAGTGCTTTATGTCACATTATGCCTTGTTTCGCTGATGCATAAGCCACACATACAATGGGTCAACTACTGTTTCTTTCAGAGAACTTATATTAGATGCGTTCGACAAGGCATAGTTAACTTTTCACCACAGTGAAACAAAATAGTGCCATTTCAACGTTTTGTAAATGCAACTCAACTTTGCTGATGACGTACATGTATACTGCATATAACGAGTTTTATACCAGTTTGTTTCATTAAAATAACTTACAAAATACAGCTGTGTATATACAAAGCACTTTAAATGCCCTGCGCTGGATATTGGGTAGCAGTTCTCGGCTCGCAGAAGTTTTAAATGGCCATCGCTCAAAAGATTAAGTATGATGTTTAGCTGTAAATTGGTGAGTTCTAATATTCATTGTTCTGTAAGCTAGATGTTTTGTTATGTTTTTTTCTAATATTCTTGAAAATATCTCTCAGCTTTAGGATTTATCGTTAGAATAATTAGCAAATGAAAAATATTTTAAAGTTTTTAGTGCATAAAACTCTGGGTCCTAATAATAATATAAGCATAGTCTTCCTCTTCTTCTTTTGATCACATTATGAGGCGTGTTCCAGAAAGTAAGTACAATTTCGTCCTAATGCCACCGCAACATTAGTGTTGCAGTTACACGCACACTTGTCTCTCTGGTTCATTGGCTGTACTGTGATGCCATTGCAGTTGTGTTGTGTTTACTGTTGTTAATTATTGTTCAAAATGTTTAAGCCAGTATCTGATCCTGCCAACTGTAGAGTGTGTTCCGTAATACAGAATGTGAAATCAGCTAAATTCGTCAACTTGTAAAGATTTATGTGAAAATGCAATAACAGATGAAATTATGAGAAAGTGGTTTAGGCAATTCAATGATAGACAATCCAATGTTCATGACAAAGCACAGAGTGGACAGTCTTCTGTTGTCACTGATGGTTTAGTTGAATAAGTGTATGAGGCAATTCAGAAAACAGATGGTTCATAGTAAGAATGCTTTGTGATGTGTTTCCACAGATTTCAAAAACTGTTTTGCACGAAATTGTCTACAGCAGCATTTTCCTTTGACTTCCTACTATAACATATGTCTGAACAATGGTGGCAACTATGTTGAAAAATAGGTTAAGGAATGCTCTTTCATGTACAAATAAATGTTGTTGAGAAAACAAATATTTTATTCCTTTTTCTCCAAACTGGTAGTTACTTTTTATGTACCCTCATACAATTCGTGATGGTAAGTTCATTGACATTATTGCTTCATATTCTTTTCATCATGCATCCTTTATCCCATTGAAATAGTATTTCCATATTGATTATTGTGGTTCCTTAATTCTGTAAGTGGATTGTTATCATAGCCATTTCAGGAGAAGATTTTCATATTACCCCCCATACTTATTTATATCGTTGGAGCATTCTATATCCATTTATATCATTAAAGTATATTTCATATTCTATCATCTGAGCATAGTTTATTCCCATAGTGAAGAATTCCTCTATCATTTGATGCAGCATATGTAAATCTTCTCTTTTATTCCATGCTGCAACTATAAATATTCTCTCGCAAAACTCGAAAATTATCATAAATGCTTTCTATTGATAATCAACATCAATGAAATATCTTATTCTCCAACCCATCGTTGTTCTATTGTACTCAGATTTCTTAAAACCATAACATTCTTTGCTCTTCATTATCTTGACTTACTTTAAACTTATTTTTATTTGTGTATCAGTTATAATTTATATCCTTCATTGTTAGTACACTTTATAGCTTTTTGCATTATAAATGTTAAGTTTTATAACGGGTGATCCAAAAGACTATGAACTGGCTGCACTGTGTTTTGCCTGTATGTGTGCTCTGCAGTCGTTGCCGACTGCCCCTATCATAGAACAGTGCAGATGACACCATATAACATTTTTAAAACTACTTTTAAGGCTTTGCTTACCAAGGTTATTGAATGAGATTCTGAAACTGGCCACTGTCATCCATACGCACCTCTTTAGGAAACTATCCATCACTTGCCGTAGTTCATGTTAAGAAATGCTGGCAATTTCCTGGTGGATATTTTGCTTTACTTCTTCTAGGGTGTGTGGGTTTGTCTTGTGCACTTTATGCTTTAAGTTATCCCAGAGATAGACATCGTAGATCACCTGGAAATCTTTCTGCAACTCGCACCTTCACTTGGCGAACTGAGTTAACACATACAGATCATAAATACACTCTGTGCAGTAGAAAACAAATGCTGAGCCATAATACATTTTGTGACTTAGTACAGGACAAAATAATAAAGGACACTGATAACTCAACCAAATGCTACAGTGTCAGCTCAATACTGTTCTTTCAGAGCAGAGAAAAACAAGTTAATGGCATGACCTTGTGTACAGTAGCTGCGTTATCATGTTTCTGTGTGCGCAGTGGAAAAACACTGTGCAGTGGTTCCGATGTTTTTGTCTATCTGTATTAGAGAAAGGAATCTTACGCTCTCTTAGCTGATTGTTTTGGTTACATATCAGTACCTTTTCAAACTATATACAGGGTGTAAATGAATAACACAGCACGAATTTTACTGGTGATAGTTCATAGACAATCAATTTGAGACAGGAAACCTATGGTCTAGGATTAAAAATTACAGAACTGTGCCTTAAAATTGTTTGAGGGTATGCATGCCATTGATCATGTCCACTGCAGCTGTAAGGCATATTGAGGGAACAGTCGGGCGAATTCCGTAGTCTGTCTCTTTAGCATAATGGATATGGTGCAACGACGCAAAGGTATGCCCCTGTTAAAAGCGCAGGTTTAAATACCCACAAGCCCATACTTTTTATGTCCTTTCTTTTTTTCTTCTTTCTTCCCTTCTTTCCTTCTTTCCTACTTCTTTCTTTTCTTCTTTCTTTCCTTCCTTCCTCTTTCCTTCTTTCCTCTTTCCTTCCTGCTTCCTTCCTCCTTCCCTTCCTTCCTTCCTTTCTTCCTACCCTTCCTTCCCCTCCTTCCTTCGTTTGTTGTTTGTTTCTTTGTAGGTTTGTTTTATTTGTTCGGTTGGTTCTTTCTTCACAAGCGCATGCTTAATTTAATTTGATTTACAGGAAACATTTGTGTTGTGTTATAATTTTTCGTTTCACTGATGTTTAAACTTTTTGTTTAACTATTTACACCTGCATGACCTAAATAGTATGAACACACTGAGAACTTCATTTTCACTTAAATCAGATGGTTCAGGCCTAACTAGCAGTTTAGAAACAAGTAAATAATTGATTAGCACTTGAAAGAGCTACATGCGATTGAATTATTATAAACTTAGGTTGAATTAATATTAGTATTACCATACAATAGGTAGATACAAGCTGAACAAAGGCATGGAAATAAATGAGTAAGTGCAGGTTTCATATCTTGGTACCTTAATTAAATCTGATAATAAATTGAACAATACAATAAGAGAAAGAATACAGGCAGGGAATGAGCTTATTATGCAAATAAAAAGATTTTCTCTAATGGAGTAATAACCAGAAATACTAAACCCAAAGTTCATAAACCATTAAAGGCCAGTAGTGACCTATGGGTCTGAGGTTTGGTGTACCACAATGAATGATGAACGAGAGAAAAACACTCAAACAAATGTTTGAACCTGTAAATTGTGGTGTACAGAATTGGAGAGTGAGAAACAATCAGGAAGTAAATTATTTAATAGAAGTAAACAATACTATGTGCATTGTATTTTACTACTTTAAAGCATAAACACAACATTGCTCTCAAAATGGAAAGGAAAGGGAAAAAAAGTACCCATCCCCGGTTTGAACTCGATATATGGGGTTCATTAGCTCCACAGTCAGTCGTCATAATCGTGTGACCAAAGCACACATTTCAGATCTGCCCTATATTTGTGTACCGCTTGCCATAACCTTTTAGCGCAGTGGCGTGCAGCCACATGTTAAGTCTCCAATTTAAGCGGTTTTGGCAATGCTACAATGTAGAAATGCTTCTTCAGAGAGACAGCAGACAGGCTTTACTAACTTCCTAATAAGCACTATTTCGATTCCACTGGATAATATTGACATATTTCTTTCCTTTTATGATGTATTGGTCACAATTTCTAATTACTTTGAATATGTATAACTTATTAATTTGACATCATAGACCATTGGTTTCCTATCTCAAATTATCTATGAACCCTCTATTACTAGTAAAAATCGTGTGGTGTTATTCATATACACCTGTATATATACACAGGATGTAAATGAATAACACCACTGAATTTTACTGGTGATATATGGTTCCTAGGCAATCAATTTGAGATAGGAAACCTATGGTCTACTAAGATTACAAATTACAGAATTGTGCCTTAAAATTGTTTGAGGGCATGCACCCCACTGATCATGACCACTGCCGCTATAATGCATGATGAGGAAACAAGGGGACAAATTTTGTAGCCTGTCTATTTAGCGTAATGGTTATGGTGTCTGGACGCAAAGGTACACACATATTAAAAGTGCAGGTTCAAATACTCATAGCCCCTTACTGTTTGTGTTCTTTTTTCTTTCCTTCTTCATAAGCGCATGCTTAATCATTTACACTAAACACTTGTGTCGCCGTAATTTTTTGTTTAACTAATCTTTAAACTTTTTGTTTCAAGTTTAACTATTATTTACACTTGCATGACCTAAATAGTAGTTATACACTGAGAATTTCGTTTTCACTTAAATGAGATGGTTCAAGCCTAATGCAGTGTTATTGTGTGCTGAAGGAAATAGGAAATGAGACGTGGTTGCCTCGAGTAGGAAACAAGCACCATATGGTGGTATTAGTGTCTTCCAGGGTTATTAAGGTCACCTATTGGCAGTATTAGACATCTGTCATGCTAACAGATAGGTATTCAGCGTCTCTTTGGGGAGTTGTAGTACTTTGTGCTATTACTTGGTTCAACGTTTTGTGAACTGTTTACAGCAGGTCAACTGTTGGAAGGAAAATTTCTGCTATTGACGTGGACAATTACAGCCTACAGTCAGCTTCATACAAGTGGCAATACATAATCCTCCAGCCGAAGTAATAAGATGTGAGAAGAAGTAAAGGTAAACAATACTCTGTGCATTGCATATCATGGTCGTATTTTGCTATTTTAAACCACACAACATTTCTCTCAAAGTGGACAAGAAAGGAGAAAAAAGAATACTTATCCCCTTTTTGGGTTTGAACTCGATTTCATGAGGTCCACAGTCAGTCGACATAACTGCTGCCAAAGCACACACTTTGGAACTGCCCTATATTTCTGTAGCCGTTTGCCACAACCTATTGTTCATTGCAGTGGCGTGCAGACACATGTTAAGTCTCCAATTTAAGCGCTTTTCGTAGCGCGACAGTTTAAAAGTGCTTCTTCAGAGAGACAGTTAAAAGCGGGCGTTAAACACAACAACTCGCAGAGAGACAGCAGACAGGCTTCACTAAGTTCCTAATAAGAACCATTTTGGTTCCAGCGATAATACTGATATATTTCTTTCTGGTTTTGGTATATTGGTCACAATCTCGAATTACTTTTGAATAGTGTAACTTATTAACTTGACGTCGTAGACCTTTGGATATGAAAACTGGTTTAGGAAATAGAGGATGAATGGCATATGTAGCAAAATATCTCAGCAGTGAAAGGGTTAAGAAGGTACCTGAAATAAAGCCAAGAATTAATGCAAAGGTAGGACAATCCAAGGGAATATTATTTAAATTGTGCTTGTATGTTCATGGGTGTGTTTTTTTTAATATAATTCTATTATAACAGAATTAATATATTCATATAGAATAACAAAAATATAACTATATTTATATAACTATAAAAAGGTGAGCTATATTAAGACACCATTATGCAGTAGCATAGAGAGATATGAATGGATACATCTTGTTGTTTGTCACCATGTAAATCACAACAATGTAGAAGAAGATAGAAGAAGATTTTTCAGATTTTAGTCTTCAGACCCAATAAAATGTAAAGTGCAAAACAGCTTCCAGGGGTATATAATATCAAATTTGTGATCGAAGTTGGCAAGATATTGTGCTTTCACTTAGTAATTTGAAAAACTTGGCCCTTTTCACAAACCCTAAGATGCTGAAGATTAAAAGATGTCTACTGCCTTAATAAAATCTACCACAGCTACATGAACAGTTTTATTTGTTTCATGTGGTTTGGTTGCTATGGGAACATTTAATTGTAAATGGGGAACATTTTGAACATATTAAATAATTAGAATTTCATCTGTTACAGTAATAACTGTGGAGAAGATTGTGAGGCAAGCCAACAGTTAAACTGTTCCTGTAGCAACCAAACCTTCTGTATGAAACAAATGAAATTGCTCAAGGAGATGAAGCAGATGCTTAAGCAATCACTATCACATGTGGCATGAGCAAAGTGTTGGTAGAGCAATTTTGCAATCTTTTCCATAAAGGGGAATAACTAAACGAAACCCCTTGCACTACAGCCCAGGAAGGGCCTTGGCTTGCTGCCCAGCTGCTGCATCCCCCACCTCTCTATTGGTGGGGTGCAGTACTGGAGGGTGGGATATGGTCAGCGCCCCGAGCCCTCCCGGCCAGTTATGCGGCCTTCGTGACCTGGGGCCCCTACTCCTCCATCAAGTAGCTCCTGAATTGGTTCCCTGGGCCTAATGAAGCTGAGTGCACTCCGTGCCAGACCTCTCAGCAGGGGAAAAATCCCCATGCTGGTACTGGGGATTGAACCCGGGTCCTCCATGCCAGAGACAAGTGTGCTACCAACTGCGCTATGGAGGCAGTAATAAATGGAAATGGAAGGGCTTAATGCTATGTGGCGCATTTGGTTGATATTGCTAATATTTGATTCATTATTGTACATGACTAAATAGATTGTCTCTATTAATGAAAGAAGAAATTTATCATTACTTGTTTCCTCAAATCTGACTCCAGGTATATGTTATATTTGAAAATAATGTTATTTTCTAGTTTTGACTTAATATCCACCTTTTTCCATGGACTAATTGGGGCTTTATTCAGTAGTTTTGAATGATATAATGCATTGTCCAGTACTATTGTGGATGTGGGTGGAGTATTGCTTAGAAGTTTATTTTGAGCAATTTGTGAATGTTGTTGCACTCATCTCCTAGTGGTAGTGTCTGGTTTTCCTTGAACGGAACATGAAAAAGCAGTTGTGAACAAAGCCTTGTGCACTGAGCAAGATGGCACTGCAGTAATGTGTCAGGCTTGCATTCAGGAAGTCGTGGATTCAGTTGCTGTGGCCGACCTTCTTGACACTTTTTTTTTGGGGGTGGGGTGGGGGGGATTCTTTGAGTTGCTGGGCGAATGCTGGGAAGGATAATTACATCCTCCAAATTTCCTGACCCTCCATTTCACCTCACTTCACCTATCATCTGCTTGATTGTTTCAGGGTTCTAAGTGTCAGCGGGAGTTTTGGCATACATGGCAGGTGCTTGCTCTCTGTAAATCTTTGTCCTCCAGGTCGGGGGAGCTCTCTGAGTCCCAGGGCCCCACCAGGGAACCTAAAGCGCGCAGAGGGGGAGAGGAGCTGGAGTACGAGCCACCACTGGGGAGTTAAAATCTGCAGTTATTAGGGACCCTTACCTCTGCTGTCATTTCTTCTCAGGTCTGACCACCCTTTGTATCCTCTCATCTCACCCCTCTCTCCCAGAGGGTGGCCCTTCAAGGAACAGGTACAAAGGTCTTCTACATGTTGAGGTGCTAAGTGCCCCCTCCGAACCTTGTCTATCCTAAGCCTTGTGCACTACCAGCATGGAGAATGATAAGCCTTTCCCCCCTTCCCTAAAGGTGCCTTGCTTGTGCTCTGATATGTGTGGTCAGTCCATCCTTTGGCCAAAGTATGGCCTGCATTGACCCATGTTTCATCGCCAAGTTATCTTTTCATATTCTTCCTTTCTTACTGAAGCAAGTAATTGCACTGCGAAGATGTCAAGTCTCTCCATCAACACCTCAGTGCTCTTCTTCATTACATGTGTCCAGTATCACTGGTGACAAGAGTCCATTGCATGATTATATATTGCACTATGAAACGTAGTTTTAAATGTTCGTTATAGGTTTTCACTGCCTTATACCACAACCTCAGTGTGCATAAAATATGCACCTTCAATGTTTAAAATGCCTCATGGTGACACAGAACTGAGAGAGGATTCACTGCCATGAAAGATTTGCTACTTTGAGGATGAAATGCAACTTTTTCATTGTGGGATGCTCTTCCTGCTCATAATATGAATATGGTGGTGAATTGAGTGTTTCTGGAAAGTATCAAGATATATTGTTGTCCTTATCCATTCTCTAGATTTTCCTGGTGTTTCCAACAGCACATTGGAAAGCTCAGCACTTGGTTCCTCATCTTTCTTTTCACCCTAATATTCATCTTCTTCTTCTTTTCCTATCTGCACAACGGTCTTTGTGCTCATATCACAGTCCAATAAATTTGAACTTCCTGTTTTACTGCAAGATGAATGTAGGTGTTCTTTACTAATTCACATATGCTGATTACGAAAATGAAATCATTAAAGTTTCATCATGTACCAATTTTTGGGGAAAAGATATGCTACGTGAACCATTTGGCCTATATGTCATATAAATGGCAATATATGTTCAATCCATAAAAAAAAAATAAAAAAACTGGCAACTTAAAGGTACTTGGAAATGACTATTACAATAGATGAGGAGCCTGTTGTTGAATAAAATACAGATTATTTTTTTGTTCCAACCCTCCCCCCCCAAAGCAATAATGCTGAATAAAGCATACAGTATACTCATAATTTAGAAACTATTCCTAGAAACTTTCTGTTTATGGATGTATGGTGAAGCTTCTTGTAGTAGCATCCAGCAGTAATCTGCCAGCAGGTTTGGTGACCATCTTCCCTCATATTGTTCATGGCAGCTACATCTTGATGAAATCTCTCATCATATTCGTTACATCTACAAGATTAGGCAGGAAAAAATCCAAATGGGAATGAAGGAAATGCAATTATAAGGACATGTTGCACCCCATAGCCTTGTTACAGTTCAACATGTATTCTGTCAGTCCCTGTGATTCTGAGACCTTTCATTTTGCAAGAAGCTGTGGCATGCATCTTTTAATGCAAGCCAAGCTGCATTTTCAGCATCTGTCAACAATGTTTGGAAGTAGTATCTTTCATCAACTCATAAATCTGAAGTCCAATGAAAACATTTTCTTTAATTTTTGCATTACTAATGGCAGGAAATTTAGATATTAAATATTGAAAATTCCACCCATCTTTATAGATTGCTTTCACAAAGTTCTTCATAAAACGCAATTTCAGATGCAGCAGTGGTAACAGCACACTTTCTTGGTTAACAAGGGTTCGTGTGACACTTTTTTTCACCAAGATTGAAGCTTTCTCTTAAAAGCCACTGTTTGACTTCCTTGCCCTCTTGTCCCAGTGACACCAAAATCATTATATTTTTATAAACAGTTTGCATTCCAAGAAGTAGTCCCAGAATTTTGAGATCATTGCAGATTTTTCATTTGTGACTGGAATAGCCAGTGTATTTCAGAAGCAATCTCATGTTATTGTAGGTCTCCTTTAACTGAATTAAATGGGCCATTGGTATGGAAGATTTCTTGTTTCTATTGTGTAAGTGAACAGCTTTGAGAGTGCTTTTCGAGGAATCTATACATAGGCACCATTCTTCTTGATTATGAATCAGCCCAAATCCTTTAAGCAACTGATCTATGTCATTACAATATACCAAAACCTCTGTCATTGAGAAAAAAGTGGATAGACAAGCTGTCATTTACAGAATGATATACTGGCGTTTGGTTATTGCAAGCTTTCTTCTTGAAGATGAGGCCCAAGTAACTCTGCCAGTGCTTTTGAAAGATTTAGATCTCTTACAAGATCCTTCAATTCTACCTGTGGTAGTAGCTGTAATATGGATGGCATTGTTGGATTCTCTCTGTTGTTGCCTGCTTCATCATCCAGTGGCCATTCCGCTGATGGTTTTGGAACTGGGAGAGAATCAGAATGCGGAACTGGGCCCATTGCAGATTCCAAATTTGGATAAGAAGCTGTGTGTTTTCACTTACCTGAGATTCCTCTTACTTTTGTGAAACAAAAGTAACAATCTGTAATGTGATCTCTAGGTTCCCTCCACACCTGTGGCATGGCAAATGGCATAGATGGGCGAGTTCTATGTAACCAGCCCCTTAAATGGTGGGAGCAAAGTGAGCAACAGTTCTGTGGTGCCCTCATCTACCTTTGATTCAAAATACAACTCGTATGTCTTTTTGACAAGCAGAGAAACACAATACCTTTGAGACTTTGTTGTAAACTCATCACACTTATAACAGAAAAGCTTCTGTGAATTAATACACTTCCTAGACATTGCTGAGGAGGAAAACTACTCGAACATGCACTAACAATATTATTCACATTAGGATATTCACACACACATCAGGACTAGACAGTGTATGATCTCAGTAGTTACTGATGCCAGTGCAACCAAATTGTATACCTGCTTTATGCAGTGGTGATAAAATGAACAGAATGTGACAAGTGCCATGATGAAAAATTATGCAGTCTTGTGCAGATAAAATTGCGTCTCCAGAAAAAAATTTAGGTGATGCCAAAAAGATGGTTTTCACTATCATGATCAGCACACTAAGCTACATAAGAATCACATTTTTTTTTTCTGAGGCAAATTTCATTGTTGCACTGGGTATTTATTGACTGCTGGAAACCATCTGTGATGCTGTATGTAATAAAAATGGGCATTAAACACTACTAAACTGTTGGAGAGGATAGTTGCAACATTGTTGTCAAAATATCTTTCTGTTTTGTTGCTACTTCTTTTCATAGCTTTCCTTAAATTTTGAATCCTGAAGTCAAATGTATGACAGGGCTGGACCCATCGGTTGATTTAAATTAATAAGATCCTGAAATTGTCTTCATTGCTAGCACCACCCCTAGCTAATTTAATTTGTACTAGCTTTATGATCATGCGTTTCATGACTTTCTACTGTAAAGGGAGTTGTTAAATTACATTGCTTAGAATTCCTTTGTGCTTCAATGTGTCACTTTGTTTTCCTGTATATTTCATTTTGACATAAGCAACTGTATGTGTTTGATTGCTCAGTACTCGAAGTTCATATCCAGTCTCAGAAATCAGGGTCTTTTCCCTGTCAATCCTATAGCGCTATCTGTGACTTTACTTATGTTGTCAATAATTAGAATATTCAGAAACAAATATTCTGCACTGACCCATTACTAATCAATTTTCACTTATAGCATTGAATGAGAATTATATGCTTCAATATATAAACGCACATACTGATTATATGGTACTACTAAAATCACTATTAAAGTTGAAATAAAGCTTCAGCACTATATTAAAACTCCTCTGGCAACAACAATCTTTCTTCCAATAACATGTTAAGTACATTGATTTAGGACCACATCAGAAGCAGAACATCATGGAAAGTTAGACAGCAATAGTGTAATTTCTATTTATGACTGAAAGGAATGTGTTCCAAATGAGATGCAGGAATGCGTTGTAGGATGCAAAATGCCATACCAACCGTATATGAAGAGGGTTGGGATTTAAATCCTGCCTGTAAAGTGTAGTATGTATTAGTTGAAAGGGTACAAACAGTTATAATCAACTTTTTGAGATAATATAAATATATTGTCGCAAATATATTAGAGAAGTCGGTGATAAATAACTTGAAGTTTCACTGCTTTAACTCGGAATGTCATCATTAGGGCTCGGAAGTTCATGGCCTAAAAAACACTGAAATATGTTCTTCAAAACTTGAAAATATGCACTATTTAACTAAAACAATGTCCCTTTACAGTAGACAAGACGAGTTAGTATAAATAATAAATAAAGTTACCTTATTCCTTAGAGATTCCTTGGTCCCACTCTAGTATTAACTGCTAAATTGCAGTTCACAACCAACGCTTTGCACAAATTTTCAACTGTAAAACATTATCTGTTATCTCACAAAGCACTTTTGTAACGTGCAAAACTTCTCTCCATGTCACAAGATGTTATAGGGGCATATTTAACTGATATTAACTGCTTCACAGAGAGAGTCAAGTCTCTTGGTGTGACAGATGGTTCTCTTTCGAGGATGTCTCGAATATCGCACATCTGTTTATAACCAGAATTTTTTGAAATTACATAATTCACTTTCTCTTTCACTTTTTGTCCTATGCTACCAGGAACCGAACTTAGATGACATATTGTTTTTTTCAAAGACAGTAAGTGATTCATGCAAAGGAGATCCTGCAGCTTCCAATGCCGTTATGGCTGCTGGTAAGAAAGAAAAACGGGCAGATATGAAACTAAGATCCTCTTTTAACCCAATGCCTGACAGAATATTTTGCACAGTTTCTGTTGATGAAGCATCTTTCGAGTCCAATGAATTAACCTCTTCGACTATTTCTATGTGCTCAGCATAATAAAACTGCATCGACCCATGTTCCCCATCGAGTTAACACTGGTGCAGGAGGAAGTTGGATATTAGGTGATGTTGATCTAAACAATTTAACTCTTTTAGGAGATTTAACAAAAATTCTCCTTGTACTGGACACAAATCTATCAATGGGAAAGAATCATTTATTGTCTCAGAAGTGCGATGATGAGTGTGTGCCAAACAAGTTATATGAATTAAGTTAGGAAAAATACCTTTCAGAGTTTGTCCTGATTTTACTATATAAGGACCTGCATCAGTAACAAATAAAAGTAACTGGTCGTATTTGATTCCACATGGCCATAGTAATTTCAAAGAGTCCATCACAAACTGGGTCACAGTTACATTGTCAGTGGCTGACAATTCGCACACATTAAGAAGATAAGGTGCAGTCTTTTGTTCATTTTAGAGCACCCACGATTATATTAGCAATAGAACGGTGCTCAGAATCAGGGTTTCATCAACAGACAACCACACAAACTGATCCGCTAATTCATTTTGTATTCTTGACAATGCATAATTGTAACAATGTCCTACATAAGTGTTATGCAGTGTGCTTTCTTCAGGTACATGTTGTCGAGTGTACTTGGCAAGAAAGTTTTTAAATGTCAGATTATTAATTTTGAACAAGGGAATATCAGCAGCTAAAAATGCATGGCACAAGTCATAGGAAAATTCAGTAACCCTATTTCCTAAACACTCTACTGTTTTTGAAAAGGTTCTTTGTTTGCGAGTTTCTGATTAAATTCTCCTTATGTTTTGCTGTGTTTATGTGCTGAACTATTTGAAATCTTTTCTCACTCCCTACATTTTTCTCACACGCTCCACAAAACAGTACCCTATTATCTGTAGATATTAAATCACCCGAAACTCTTTCTGTAAATTAATTAATCTAGCACTCGAAATTGGTTTTATTTTCGGCATTTGAAGAGCTTTTTAACATTTTATATGCCTAATTTAATTTGGTGGAAACCAGTTCACAACACTGTTACGTTTGAAGACCATGACACAACTACTGGTGGGCAGGCAAGCGTTGCTATAATCGTGCTGCTCAAAACGTTGACCTGCACTTTATCTTTATTAATATAAACCCCTCAGATAACACACTGATTATTCTCTATGCACATACATGTAATGAAAGGATAGAAACGGGATTCACTGCATCACAACATGACTCAGCATTAGTTCTCGCCACCTCGCGAGTTGCATCATCATGTGCAATACTACCAATATGAAAAATATTATACAGATGGAAAAAATAGCCAAAAATTATAAAAATCATTGAAATATGCAATATAGGCTATAATATTGAAATCTTCGTGAGTTGCATAATCATGTGCAATACTACCAATATGAAAAATATTATCCAGATGGAAAAAAATAATAAAAAACCATAAAAATCACTAAAATACGCAATATAGGGGCTATAATATTGAAATATTATGCATTTATCAAAATCAAGAAAATATGCAGTTATATGCACCATAAAATCATGTCCAAATACTGAAAATTCCATAAGTCATGCACATAATGCAAAAGCATACATTTTTAACCCCTATGAAAAAGTATGCAAATGCATGAACTTCCTAGGCCTAGTCATCATATTTGTTGCTAGGTTGTAAGAGTAAATCTGTCACTGACATAAGACTGAAACTTTTTAGAAATAATGACAAAGTTGCAGAGTTGGCAACGGTACTTACAATTCTATGTTCATGAAACAAGGCATGATTCAGGGACTAGTCAAGTGATTACCTACTCCTGTTGCTCTAGGTTGCAATGCTAATGCGACATCAGTGTTTGTGTTATCTCTTCACTTTTTGTTGCAAATAGCACCACCACTGCCACCAATAATAATAGCAATAATAATATAATCATAATAGTCATCACAGTCATAATAATGATCAGTCATAGGTTAATCAGAATACCAAAGGTGTCAAAATACCTGTTGTAACCATCAGATTCTTTCTTATCAGACATGTTAAATTGGAAAGGGATATGTCTTCTTTGCAAATGAATGCAGACATAAAATTTATTTCAAAATGTTCACAGCAATAAGTTGCATTGACACTCCAAGTGTGTGTTTTGTTTTGCTGTAACCAAGTGCATGGCATACTTTGTGCTCTACACTGATGTACCTCTTCCATTTCAGAAAAGCTAGATTTATTGGTTGCCTTATTTTTTTTTTATTATTATTATTATT
This sequence comes from Tenodera sinensis, assembly GCA_030765045.1. Taxonomy (NCBI): domain Eukaryota; kingdom Metazoa; phylum Arthropoda; class Insecta; order Mantodea; family Mantidae; genus Tenodera; species Tenodera sinensis. Next base: position 169,480,531 of record CM060964.1, read on the forward strand.
ATTATTATTATTATTATTATTATTATTATTATTATTATTATTATTATTGAGCAATTCCGCGTGTGACTAACTGACATTTACACTACATTTTCTTCTTAAAATGTCTGTCTAATGGTCATTTTAGGTGTAAAAATGTTATTTTAACGACATGCTATGACAGAGAATACATTGGCGGTTGTGATAGGAAATATAAAAACCTTAAAAAGTGAAACAATTATTTAATAATGAGCGCTAAACTTTTCGTGACTGACATTTTTGTCAACTGCAGTTCCAACTTCAAACGTTTGTCCTCCGTTTTCTCTGAAAGTTTTCTTATTTGATTTGTTCTGAAAAATCACTTGAGAGAGGAACTTCTAAGCTTTCAAATGACCTGAAAAAAGGTTTGGCATGTTATTCTCATCTGGAGATATTTATTCAAAAGGTCAGCGTGACTAGCTGACATGAGTTTGTGACTAACTGACATTTGTGAAAATTGTAATACCTTGTCTTTGTTTTACATGGTATAACATATGGTAAATCATAGTGATACGTATTATACGTTACATACATGTAATACACAGGTGTGTAATTGTATTTATCGTTTTGACAATAATCATATCCTTTGGAGAAGCATTACAGTCATGCAACATAAACAGATGTTGACAGCTCTCATTTCTTATCACAGTTGCATCATTGCAAGTATAAAAAGCTGACTCAAAACCCTAACAAAGACGACGAGCACACAGCACATAGCTGTAACACACTAGTTACTGGATTGGACTCCTTATAGTGCAGGAACGCTAGATGCAGTAGCCCCGTAGTACACGCGCATATCACTACACTGTTTTTATTTCTGAAAGTTGTGCATCATTCTGACACTTTCCGCACATGAAAGAAAAGCATATTCTACAACATTTAAACCTAATACTTTCACATAATGAACCCGCTGAGTGGACGGCATAGGTGAAATACGTTCAAATCTTTTGTCGAGAAATTCTTTTGCTTCTTCAATTTCAGGCAGAGAAACTTCAAGAGCACATATTTTGGTTTTCTTTCTAACAGTATTAACAAATTCTTCAGCACTCTGAATCCTGCTTCCTGCTTTCGCAGCTGTCCAGGCCATCCTTTTCACTTGTCCTCCAATCGCATCTACTGCCCCCTTTCCGTGATAGGATTCGAAGAAGTACCATTCAATTTGGATTCCAAATACTTCGGAAAGATATGTCACATGGCTCAATGTGTATTTCTGCTTAAAATGACAAGCAGCTCCATCAGAAAACACTTTCACAAGTTCAAGATTCGGAACAATATCCAATATTTCCGAAAATATATTCCTTAAGCAAATATCAACTGCATGTTTGTCATGTGATACATAATCAGACACCAAAGCAAAAGATTGTTTCTGAATTTCACCAATATCTTCTTTCCTATACCAGGCAACAGCAGTAAATATTGAGATCTGTGTGTTGTTCCAGTGGGCAGCTTGAATTTCATTTTGCCCCTTGCATGTGTAGTTCTCAAAGAAGTCGATCTGTGTCACAGCTTCACTAATTGCAACATTTTCCCAAGACTTCTTAAAGGCCTCGGATTGCTGTCTTTTTACATAAACGTGATTTAGGTAACGTGGCAGGCAATTGGTCAGTTCTTCAATGCAGTCTTTTACAGACCCATTTTTAACTTATATTTCCATTCTTCCATTACGTGAACTCCACAGCTTCCATTCGCATGGAGAATTAGCAAGTTTATCCGAAATGTCTGCTCCACTCAATCCCGGGCACTTGTAGCATCCTCCCTGCATACACTTACTCGATTTCTGATCACAAACCACTTGTGCTATGAACTTACGAAATTCAGTCTCAGTGAGTACGTGATTTTTACACAATGCTTTGAGGAGAAACTTCGTATTTTCATGTATAAAGCATGTGCACGCATTATGTGGGATCTGACTTCGAAGATGCACGTGAGCAGGGCGTAATTCAGCGAATTTTGTCAACCCCACGGACATTTCTACTCGGTCTTGTAGAAAGAGTGCATGTGCTTCTTTTAATGTTACCACTAGATATCTAATGCGAACTTCCCTGAACACGGATTTCAATAAAATCATTTCTTCCAGGAGCTTGGTAAGATATTGAATCATCCTGACAGAACTTGATGATCGCACTTTTAAGTTCCTCTGATAGTTGTTTTCCTGATACCGGGACAGAATGCTTTGGTTTTACAATATGTAATCCCTCTTCAACTGCTAACTTACGAATCATTTCTTTTCTTTTACGTGGAGATTGCGGCAATGCTTCCCAACACGTTTTCTGCACTTTCCGAAATACCGTTTGCTTTTGAAAGCGGTTGATGTTGATGGAGTATCCTTATCAATCCCTTCTTGGTCTCTTATCTTCTGTCTTGCCCGCTGTGCTTGCTTATATCTCCTATATTCAGCGTTGAGGTGTTCTCTTCCTTGTTTTGTTTGTTTCAGTATTTCTCAACCTTTCCTCATAGTCACTTTTATTTTTTCCTTCCATTGTGCATAACTGCCTTGCTCCTTCAGACGTTGTTTGTATTCACATTGTCTTTGGGCTGGTGTTTTAGCCATGGAGTCAGAAACGGACTGATACGTCTATCCTGACTGAAGTCTCAGAAGCAACTGTACGCGTATGACGACCACAGAGCGCCAGCTCTAATTGTCCGTTAGTCACGTGTTTTGTGGGTAAACTAATGACTATAGAGGAAAACTTTCTGATACTTTTTTATTTGTTATATTGTAATGACGCAGCATCAAAAAGGGTATTTATTTCAGTCTATTACTTTTCCCTCCAGAGGACTTTATCCTTATTTACCGTGACTGACATTGACACAGCAATAATTAAAGAGGCTCTAAGGATTATTTATAAATGTCGAAAATTATTAGCCATATACACGTTTCGAAGACGAAGAGTCATTGTGTGATGTACAGAACAAAAAAATTAAAACAGTTGTACATAGCTCCTGAAATATTGATACGAAAATCACTGTTATTCGCGCTTATTTTTAGTGTTTTGGAAATATATGGGTAAGAAGTGAAATTTGAACCCATATTCACGTCAAAATGATCTATTTTTCACTTCATAAGATACTTTGGAGTATCTAGCATCATCTTTCCTCAGTTAAAAAGTGAAACATTAATTTCAAATTTTAATACTCGGTGTGACATATTCGCGGAACTGCTCTATTATTATTATTATTATTATTATTATTATTATTATTATTATTATTATTATTATTATTATTATTATTATTATTATTATTATTATTATTATTATTATTATTATTATTATTATTATTATTTTAGAATAATACTAATTTCTTTCATCATAAATAAGACAACCAGTAAACTTAGGCAAAGGAACCCATGTAGCTAAATGTGTAATGTAATATTGCCACATTTGTTGATATTTTAATATTTATTTTTTCAGTAGTTAAATTAATAATAATAATAATAATAATAATAATAATAATAATAATAATAATAATAATAATAATAATAATAATGATGATGATAGGTATCCTATGATACCTATTTTCTATTTTCTTAAAGACACATTACGCCCCTCAGCCTGGTAGACAGGTATGAGCTAGGAAGTCGACCTTTAAGACCACCTGGCATAGTCTACCGATAAGATATCTTGTCCTCCCAGCGCGGCTAGGAACACATGGCTCGGAAAACATTTGGAGCAGGCTGTACGAAGACCGATTAGATTGCGCTTGGAATGTGGAGCGGGTATTATTTGTATTCGTATTCGAAGATTATAGTAAAATAGTGAATCTATGTGCAAAGGGTAGAACATGAATGTGTATATCATTGTAAAGATCTACGTTAACAAAAGAGATATGTGTATGAAGTATTGATGCTTATTTTAATGGGAAAATGTCGCTGATATCCGATTCACTTTCGTCGCTGTTGTTGCTGGAATTCCACATGGAAATGACAAGCCGTTCTATCCTTTCTTCCAAAACTCATTTTCCCATACTCACTTATTAAGCCCTTTGTATGAATAATCGCTCTTCCCTAGTTTTCAGCTTATACTGCTGATAGCGTCACATCTCAGCTTTATTACTGACGACACAGTGAAGTCTTTGTTATTTCGTGCAAAATAACCCTTTACTCCGGCCTCAAACGGGTTAACCCTTTCAGTACCGAGTGATTTTGCTACTTATGCCGTTCTTCCTCTAATTCGAAACCGGTTTAGATTAGGCGGTCTGGGACAACTTCAGCCTGCTGGCTTGAATAGCCATGATCGTTGAGGCAACACGTAGTGCACTGGCCACGCACTCAAAGCCTGAGGTCATGAGTTCGAGTCTCGGCAACCGCAGTCAAATGTGCCTGTGGTAAAGGACGGGGAGGGCCCACGTAAAATAATCGGTGTGATGGCACGTGTGGATGATGACGGGGTATCATGTTAACTGCGGTTGCATGGATTTTGCATCTTCTCTTAAAAAAAACCACTACAGTATAAATTGTAAAAAAAATAATTTTTTCAATTCAAATACGTCTCAAATACGTATGTTTAATTGGTGACAGACAGTATAACAAGAATATAGCATAAAAACTGCTAAAACTAGTACAAATAGGGAAAAAATGCCTATGTCCATGATCATGGACACCGGAACTGAAAGGGTTAAAATGGTAATGATAAAGGGGAGGCCTATTTTGTGACAATGTTGTGCAACAATGTCATCAACTGCATAATCCTTTAGAGACTCGGACACACGTAGTTAAACAAGGCATATAACCATATATATGAGCGTCGGCACACTTTCTTTCAGGGGGGTGGCCGCATGTTGGAAGTTTGCGTTTAACTCATTCTGTTGCAAAAGACTGTAAAACATGAGTTAGAGTATTTGTTGCGGGTAAGCATATTAATTTATGTTAAATAAAAACTGTTCTTTACATCAACATTAAAGTAATAGTTTAATACGTAGTAATTGATTGCACATTACATTTATTTTCCAAGGGGGGCGGGGGGCGCAGCCACCATAGGCAATCTGTCTCTGATGCAAGATTGCAAGCTGGGAGGCATTGTTTATACCATGTGAGTCACCTGCCCCTTATTCTTGAGTTTTATGCAATCCGCATTTTATACTCCAACATGACAGCATCGACCCCATTACATACTAGGTTCTACCCGCGTATTTAACATGGGTGTTAAACCCTCGATGAAATTAGTACTAATATGGATGTTATCGCATCGTCTTGTGTTATATTCGTAATTAGCTGACGTTTGCACATCTGCAAATGTTCACTGAAACCCGCGAGTACTGTATGTTAAACGAAATGTTTACCTCACGTGTTACTAGGTAGCACAGTTGGAACGAGCGCAAAACTGCGATGTAATCTGTCTGCTGTCAAGGTGGTTCGAATTCCCTGCATATACTAATTTTTTACCGTGTAATTCTCACAATTTATAATTATTATTCTGAAAACTTATTTTTATTTTTAATTGTTTTGTGGTATTGTTTGAGGTTTCTTTATTGGTGAACTACAAGTAGATAGTTGTTTAAACACACCTATAGGTAGGTGCAATTGAAATAAGGATCATTTATACACATTTGGACACAGAAAACAAGGAAATTACATTGTCAGAGTTTAACATGGAAGTTAAATACAATTTTGCTGATATAGAATTATTGTACTGTTAAAAATGTTTCATATTGGTATGTTTTGTGGCGCTGGAGTTACCCTTTATCTACTCCTGGAACACGACTCCTCTAACGAAGCAAGTGCTCGAACTGGTGACCTTCTTGGGTAATGCACGCTTGGGCACGCTGTTGAATGGAGCCCCTGACTCCATGGCGGGTTGAACAGATCTACAAGCCATTGTAATACGCTGGCGAAGGGTTTCTGGATTGTCCAGCTCCTCTACATAAGCGCGTTCTTTTAAATAACTCTAGAAGAAGAAGTCAAGGGATGTCAGATCAGGTGATCTGGCAGGCCAGGAGACTGGTCCTTGTCTTCCTATCCAATGACCAGTATGTGCATCATTCAAATGATTGCAGACGATCCTCAACTGATGCGGAGGAGCGCCATCATGTTGAAACCACATCCTCATTCGCTTCTGCAGTGGCACATGCTCTAATAATAAGGGGAGCTCATTACGGAGGAATTCCAGGTAGCGTGCTCCTGTTAGATGCCCCTCGAAGAATAATGGTCCAACAAGGTGGTCTTCCAAGATTCCACACCAGACATTCACTCTCCACTGCTCTTGGAATTCTACCTCCCTTACCCAATGAGGATTATCAACACTCCAATAGCGCAAACTGTGGCGATTTACAGTTCCATTGTTGTGGAATCTTGATTCGTCAGAAAACAGTGTCCTTGATGCAAATCCCACATCATTTGCTACTCGCTCCAGAACCATTCACAAAGGTTACTCGAGCTTCGAAATCTCTCCCGTGAAGTGCTTGGTGTAGGTGTAAACGATAAGGATGAAACTTATTAGTGTTCAATATTCGCACTACAGAAGACTGGCTGATGTTCACCTATTGAGCAACTGCCCGTGTACTAGTATGCGGATTGTTCTGGATGGCATTCAAAACTGCTTCTGCATTAACACCCGATGTTGCTGGTGCGTGTCTCACATAAGGCATCCTCGCAAGTGACGCTCTTACACGCAGACGCCTTTCAGCATTCCGGAAGGTGTTTGCTGTTGGTTGTCGTCTATTCGGATATCTCTCCCGATATACAAGATGCTGAGCCACTGGTGTATTTGTTCTTACTTCTCCGTAGATTAAAGGCATATCCACGTATTGGTCTGTCGAATACATACTGAAAGACTGGAACAAAATATCGTGCGACAGCGTACGTGTGGAGAACGAAGGGGTCGGGATTCATAATAACACACTACATCATGCCAGTCCAATGGGGCAGAAGTCATTACACCTGTTCTATTACAAAATGCAGACAACCAAAAACGATTTAAATTATAATGTCCTAAGGGACTTTATAATTAGATTATTGTGAATTAGGTTTCCAAGTTTTGATAAACATAAAAAAGAATATTTACAATGCTGAGACTCGAACCTGTGTTATTGGGGTTTATGGCACATTAGACGTCATAATCCCATTCAGCTATTTCGAGACTTGACTAAAAGCACGTTCCGCGTTCAGTAGTACGACTTGTATGCCTGGCGCTATGCCATTACCACCTCGAGTTTTCGTGCTTGATTTAGCCTTTTAAGGCAGTTTTAATGCTTTGCTGGTCGTTTCGATATTATTACTTAAATGGCAAAGGCTCTTATGCATGTTAATTGAGATGAACGAGACGTAGTTTACGCAAAAATGCAAATAAACCGTTATTTAATAATATGTCCGTTTTGACTGTACGGGTCCCTGATGGATGAGGCGTGTCCCTAATTTTTTCATAATTTTTGGCAGTCAACCCCCGCTCTGAGTATAAGCATCCACCATTTTCTTTTTAGCTGACGTTGTTAGTGTACTTATATGATAGGTCCATTTTTTCCGAGGAGTTTACTGAATTACGTTGCTATGTATACTTTAATAAAAGTTTGTAAAATCGGCTGGAAACGGGAATTCGCTCTCAGTAAACGAGTCGTATGTTTTTGAGGTGTACTTTAGCGAGGAGTACGTTCTGTCCCTTACACCGCTATTCCTGTTAATTTTGCGCATTCCTCTCTCTAAGAACATCAAGCAATACATTTTTGTTAAGCTGGACTAAGGCGCACTTGCCGTTTGATGGGTGGCCTACCTTCCAAAAAATAAGGCGCGACTGACTCACCTGGTATATACTGCAGCGACAGCAGAAGATAAAGGGTACATTTTTTGTTACTACTGGTTTGCTCGCTGCTATGGAAACGCCTTAGCTCTAATTGGTCCTTTTCGTTGCTATGTCATCCGTTATTACGTATCCATTCCCTCCCGTTCATTTAAGGGGACAAGGTAGTGATTCGTACACAATTTCAGTATTTCAAAACATAACTTTAGTTGAGGATATCTAAGCTTCTACTGCTCAGATCAAAATTTAATTTGGGATGAATATTTAGTGACTCATTGTGATTACACTGATATAGAGAACATCAAAACAATTATTTAAAATGGGCATGTATAAGGCAAAAACTGATAGCATGTTTTTGAAAAAATATAATATACATAGTACTAGCGGTACAAATTCCTTCTACAACATTCAAGCCTATGTGTTGAAACTTTTGTAGTGCACTAGGCAATGTGTATTCATAACTGTTAACCTAAATTTACTTAAATATCTGTGGCTATATTCAAAAGAAAAAATATTTAACTTTTGTAAAAAAAAAAAAAAAAAAAAAAAAAAAAAAAAAAAAAAAAAAAAAAAAACTTAAATTTTTTTTGCACAAATATATTTTTTTAAATTTTCTGTTTTGGATTTTTCCAATAACAATGGGTTACGTTTGTAGAGTACATGCTTCTGGAACTACTGTAAAATTTTCATTCAAATAGGTTCAGTGGTTTTGAAAAAAAGTGTACCTGAGTTTGAAAAATGTCAAGTTACAGAAAACTACATTTAAAGAAAAGTGTCATCTCTGAAGCCCTCTTTATCCAGTGTGGCCCAGCACTCCGCCATGTTTAAATGGGGTAATTTAAAGCCTTAAATATGCCGGTACCCTTACAATGTATATATCATTTTGAAGAGGAAGATTTCTACTTTTTTTAAAGATGAAAAACAAACAAATTGACTTTTTGAGCCCAAATCACTGCCCTGTCCCCTTAAAGCAGGAGTGGGAAGGAAAGCACTATATAGGTGTGAATTTACCCTCCCTCTTGCCCCCACTACTCTCTCTCTCTCAGCAGCCAGATAAAGCCAACTAAACTGGGGTTGATTCTGACTTTAGTCGCGTGGCAGTGTCAACAGTGCAGTGGCTTTTTTTTAACGTCCTCCAACGGGGTGTCACATCGGACGGTGAATGGATGAAATGGGTGAAATGATGCTCAAATGAGCCCGAGGTCCATAGAGCTGTAAGTTACTCGACATTCGTCTTCTCAGGATAAGGGAAAACCTCGAAAAAAAAACCTTATCCGGATAACTTACCCTAAGCGAGATTCGAACTCGCGACGTCTTGAACGTGAGGCAGACACGCTACAGAGGGAGAGTGCAGTGGCTGATTGCATGTGCCACATGAGTGAACGAGGAATGTGTGATCGGTTTATCCAATGAAAGATCATACGTGCGGTGAATATGTTTTTGAGATAGTGATGAAGAGATCATCAAAGTTTGGACTTCAGTGGGAGAAGTTGGTCTGCATAGCTACAGATGGGGCTTCAGAAATGGTGGGAACTCAAATAGGTCCAATAGAAAGACTCCGAAAATACCTTATAGAATAGATTTTCCTTTCATAGCTTTGTAGCCATTCACAGCATATGGCGTATAGAGCATATTTTTTCACCGAGAAGCACTGTGCGAAATCAGCTACTTTTAATAACGTTGTCTTTCTTTGTTAAAACTGTAAATCTAATCAGAGCTCATCCGCGACATAGACAATTTCAACAATTTTTGACTATATCAGACTCCGAATATTAGAATTTATCTTACTACTGCCAGGTAGGATGGCTAAGTAGAGATACTTTTATTTGTGATTTGGCTTTTCTAAGCGATTTAATTGTTCACCTGAACGAACTTAATCTTAGTTTAAAGATAAACACAACACATTTGTACAGTTAACAGATTGTGTGAAAGCATTCATGCAGAAATTTAAAATGTGCCAAAGCCAAACCGCACCATTTACCATCTTTAAAATCGGATATGACGGATGCAGTGCATAATACGAAACAGAAATACACTACTGTATTAGAGCAGTTATTAGAAGTGTTATCACCGAAATTTCTAGACGTGCCAGCGTTAGACAACGACTGGATGCTTTTCGAAAATCAATTTACATATGCTGCTTTGGTGGCCCAAGATGAGTTGCAATTGGAATTAACCTGCAAAGCAACACACCATTGCGCAGTTCAGGAAAGCATGCTTTGAATTTGTACACATTTCTGCCGAAAACATTTCCCAAGCTGCGCCTTTTTACAAGCAAATTGCTGGCCATGTTTAGCACTACTTACTAATTTGAACAACTGTTGAGCATGAACAAGAGCCTGCTACGCAGTGACGTTTCTGATGAACATCTTCAATGTGTTCTACGTTAAAGTTCATCTACAGAGATACCCAAAAACATCCGAACCGCTGCGCGGTGTTTTTCCATTGCGCACACGAAACACGATACGCTGCTGCTGTTCACGCGCGGTTGAATTGTTTTTCTCTGTTCTGGAAGTGCAGTATTGAGGCCACGTGTGGTTGAGTTGTTACCAGTGGCTTTATTATTTTGTTCTGCACTTAGTCACAAAGTGTATTATAGCTCAGCATTTGTTTTCTGCTGCACAGCGAGTATTTATTTATGATTCATATGTGTTAACTCAGCTCGCCAAGTGATAGTGCGATTTTGCAGAAGGATTTTCAGATGTAAAAGTTCCAGGTCCTACAACAATCCGTGAACTTTACAATTAATTTCAGGCCTCAGGAAGTGTTCAGGCTCAGAAATCTACGGCGAGTGATGTATAGTTTCTTAAAGAGGTGCCAAAAATGTATGGACAACGACGGTGGCCAGTTTCAGCATCTCCTTTAATAAAATTGGTAAGTAAAGCATTTAAAAGTAGGTTTAGAATGTTGTATGGCGTCATCCGCGCTATTCTATGACAGTCGGCGACGAGCGCCGAGGACGCGTATAGGCAAACAGAGCGCAGCCGGTTCGGAGTCTTTTGGATCACCCGTTAGTTTGCAGCGGGACATTGGAACGCTAACATTTAAGAAGAACCAGCAAGGAATGGTGTAAACTAGGGGAGTATCATGACTAATTCACTATGTAATTAAATGTACATTGTAAATAATTTCAATACACTTTTCATATAAATTATGTCGTTTATTTTTGAGAATACAATGTAGAAACTATTTAGTAATGTATTAAGCAGCATAAGGGAACTGTATAACAACTATTGTATAACAAAACAAAATAAAGGTAATAAACATGTCAATTCTGTAGAACTGTTTTTGTGAACTTAAGGTTTGGCTAGAGTCAGTAAGAGCGGTTTCTCACACAATGCCAATATGAGCCGTCAAGTATTGTCGCTACGTCATTCACTCATATACTCTAGTGTCTTGAACCCTGTGTGTTGTCCTAGCGAACTCTTGAGTGCAAAAGTACGCATTTGATTACGTCGCAAAAGACGTTTCACCCGAAACAGGAATGACCGCCACTGTGCCACGCGCCACCCTTCTGTTTATCTGTCAGATAGAAGGGAAGAGGAAGGGATGATTTTAGGGGTAACGCATTTCATACCTAGGGTGCTCTACTTGCCGGCCCTGATTTAAAGATATCCGCAATGTGGTTAGCAACTGTCAATCCCCTTCTTGATTGGCGCCGAGTAACCCCGACATTATGTTCCTTTAGAGGTGTTTTGCATTTTATTAGGTAGGTTTTTTAGTTTAAATCTTTTCCTCTTTTATCATGGTTTGTTAGTAGCAGTAGAAATTGCTCTAGTCATTGCAGCTTACTTATAGTTAAGAGTTCATTAGCCATATTTTTGTGAGGGTTACTTGATATTTTCTCAAGCTTTTATTTGGGTTTTATGTAATGTTACTCAGTAGGGGAGACCGGGGACAAAAGTAACATGGGACGAAAGTAACATTCCCTCTCTGTCTTAGTATTTTGCACGTGATTCAAACTGTGAATGCCCTTTAAGGTCCTCCTCTGGTCACCAGTCGCTGGTCGGTATTGGAGAGGAATGTGTGTGACGCAGTAAAACGTTTTTTCAGTGCCTCGAGTGACTTTTCTTAACTCTCTTAATTTTGTAATAACGGTAAGAGAACGTTATAAACATAAATCTGCTAAAATTATTTAACAATGTAAAACAAAGTTTTATGTTGCCGTTATCAATGTTTCTAAATTGTATTATAGATTGTGGCAAAAATACAAATTAAACTGGAAAGCGTGGTCGGGGACAAAAGTAACAGTGTTACTGAGAAAATAGTAATAGTCTCAGATCGTCTGTTATTTCTCATTAGCTATCGATAAATTAGGTATAATATTGTTAAGAATAAGCTATTTGTGAGTCAACAAATCCATTCTTTACTTAGTTATTTCATTACAAGAAAGTATGCCACGAACACGAGTTGGGATGACTACCTCTGTGTATCAAATTGCGGCAGATGATGTTGCAAATTATAACTTAAGTGTTAGAGCAGCAGGAAAGAAACACAGTGTGTGTCATGTGACACTGCATCGGTATATTAAAAAGAAGTGTGCGAGTGATGGCAGTGATGCTTCGCATCGGCTATATAAGTGTTAAACGTGTCTGATAAACGAGAAAAAATAATAGCTGAATATGTTATTAATGCGTCGGCGATATTTTACGGACTTTGTCGTAAGGATATCCGCAAATTAGGTTATGAACTGGCAACCATGAACAATATACCAACGCCATCGACTTGAGTAGATAACCAAACTGCTGGTCCAGACTGGTTCTCAGCATTCACGAAGAATCCCCAGTTGTCTATTCCGTCGCCTCAATCCACAAGTCTCACTAGAGCAACGAGCTTTAATTCAACAAACGTGAATTCCTTTTTTGACAACCTGTGTTATACGTGTGTCACAATCATGAATCTGAGTAAGGCTTAATAAACAATTTTCTGTTTTACTGACTCACTTTGAACATTAAATAATGATATCCGAATTCATTCACTACTATCAAGTGCTATTTCATTGATCAGTTGGTTTTAAAGTTTGTAATAAATGCATGTGTTAACTGAGATTTTGAGGCTTATTCAGATGATATATGGTTTGCTGATTTATGTTCCAAATGTTAATGTTGATATATAATTCATTTTTAAAAATACAAAGTTAAAAGGTGAAACTATTGTTTGTAGCATTGCTACTAAGTGTTTGTAGCAATGAACTTTTGTGTGTCATGCTTTTCTGTCGTTGATATTCAAGGTTTTGTAATGGCCAGTTTATTTTAAGGCACTCTACAAATCATTTAGATGATTAAATTGAGTTCTACTTATTATGTTACTTTCACACACAATGGGTGTTACTATTGTCCCCAATAGTGGGTACAAAAGTAACACTGCATTCATATTTTACATTGCGTTTAACAAATACGAATTGAAATTTCAAGGAAAATAAATTTAATTGTGTTAGGAAAGCTATACAGAATACACACACTAGTCCATTTGGTTTCATACATTTATAGGGAGCCAGTAAAAAAATGTAAATGTGTAAAATGTTAGTTTTGTACTCGGTCTCCGTTATACACACCATAGGGCTGTGAGATAGGCGCCTCCACTTGATCTGGACTTGAGATCAGCGTTAGAATTTTATTCATAGAGGCAGAGTTGACGCCGCTTTCCTTTATTCTACTTATTCTTCTTTCTTGACTAGGCCTGCTAATTAGAAGAATTTCATAGTTGAATAAACTTCTATTTTTGTTACATGCGAGCTCCCATAGATAAACCATTATCTTGAGATCTGGGTCATCTTCTCCTATGCGCTGTTTACAGTACTATGATATCCATAAGCATAATATGTAGATATACCATCATGGTATGGCTGCAACCAGATTAGGCCCATATACGTTTCGGTCGATGATTGTAGCTTTAGCAACGAAGTTTTCTGGAGTTTTCTCGAAGATGACAAGTTGTATATGCATTCATCGCGTATACTCCGTAGCTTCCCCAAACATGTTGAAAAGTTTGTACAGATCTTTCTGTGAATCACTTTTTGCCCTTGTAGTGTGTTATTGAATTCGACCTATGGCTTTAACCAGCATAACTGACATAATTGTAGCACTCGATGGATATTTGTTAGCTGTATATGTAGTGTAGTTGTAGTACATGTAGTGACCGCCTCCGCAGCGCAGTTGGTAGCGCGCTTGCCCCTGGCGCGGAGGACCCGGTTTCGATCCAGCATGGGGATTTTATCCCCTCTGGGAGGTCTGGCACGGGGTGCACTCAGCCTCGTTAGGTCCCGGGGGGGACCAATTGAGGAGCTACTTGATGGAGAAGTAGCGGCCCCAGGTCTAGAAGACCGCATAACTGGCCGGGAGGGCTAGGGGCGCTGACAACGTCCCACCTCACCAATGACGCCTGTAGTGGCCAGATGTGGAGGACGCAGCGGCTGGGCGGTAGGTCTTGGCCCTTCGTGGGCTGACGCGCCCGGGTTTAGTTAGTACATGTAGTGCATGTAGCTGTAGTGTCTCCTTCGAGATTGTTATGGACTACGTATTTCCTTTATCCAAGGTGTGGAGTTAGCTTATTTGTGGAAGAATCCTTTGTTTTGTTTGTTTGTTGATAGGAGTGGTAAATCATTATGTAGGACCTACATAGGTCCTACATTGTAGGTGATGGAGATCTGCAGGATTTGCGACGTCAACTTCTAAATAAATGCAAGAAGATTATCTTCTCGCAGTATGTCTAGATTGACATCTTCAACAGAACCCAGTCAAATCCATAAAGAAGAGCGTGGTACATTGGCCATCCATATTGGTTACTGGCGTCTTCGAATGGAATAATTTGAAAGGGTTTACGAGTGTCAAACTTCCGCGTGTAGAATCGTTCGGTTCAGCATGCCGATGAGAATTTTGGCATAAACCTCATCTTATACACTGGATTGCGTAAATGCCGTCCATTCTGCCTTATGGGGCATTTTACCAAGCTTCTCAGCCGTTACGTGATAGCATAGAGGGGGTGGGGGGAGGGGAAGCGTTCTGCCTTTGTTGTTCGACCAAGCAATGGCGCATGTTAGGAATCCTAGCACTACATCTTTAGGTGGAAAATGCACTTTTGGTTTTTGAATTATATAAATATCCTATAAGTATCTATTAATCATTTTGGCCAAACATCCCCCCCCCCAACCCGCCATTTTTAAAAGACCATGGCATGTTTAATTAACCCTTGCGCGTAATTTTAACGAGACTGGGGTGCGCCACACTGGTGGTTTTTTTCCTCTTGTTTTGCATTCTGTATGATATTTATTCCTTAAATTTCAGTTTTGCTCTGATTTGTATCTAACTTTGCATACATAATCTCGAACGTGTTATCTAAAGGTTCATTAGTGATTGCTTTATTCATTGGCTCACCAAATAATTTATGCTGAAAAGAAAAGGAATTTTGAGACCAAAAGCTTCGTAAATATAGAGACCTGTTTCTCCGCAAGTAATAACATCAAGTGCATTGGGGAAGAATTATGGGTACAGGTCGCGCGTTACTTCTTGAGGAATGAAAATTGTATATGAAAGGTTGAATGGGAGTCACTACTCAGCTTTTCCGGGAACGTTCGCATCGAAAGAGAGAAGGTACAGTCTGCAGTGAGATGACGCACATGCTTCTGAGCTGAAGTAGTAGAGCACTACAAATCAATTTATCACACTTCCAGTAATATCAGCCACACGCATTATACACTATACCTCTATAACTGTTTCCACTTAACTTTCTTGCATTCTTCTATTCCCGACATTTCTCCCTCGTCTTCCTTGTCTGAATTGCTGTTATTTTCGTTGTATGCATACATCCGTACCACACAAAACTTTTGCAGTCGACTGTATACACAAGCGTGACAGAGGAAAACAGAGGTGTCTGTTATCGTAGCATAAACATTTGCTGACCTGTTTATTAAGGGTAGGCCTACTCACTGGATTTCTGCTCAAGGTCATTCGTCAAGAACAAACGCGCAACCTATATCTGGAAACCCATTTGCCTTTTGAAGACATAACTCAACGTTATATATTTGTATGTGAATAATCTAGAATTGTGCACGTAAAACACTATGCCACTGCATGCATGAAAAGGTAAACAGATACACACACCTCCTTGCAATACATACCTACCTTAGAGGTCTGCATGGGCTCGGGCCTAATTTGAAAAATGCTTGTCGGGCTCGGGCCGGGTTCGGGCTGGACTAGGGCCGGCCTCGGGCCGGGCCCGGGCTTGAAAATTAAGGGAATAAACATTTGAAAATGGATTTTTAAAATTTTTCAGTCAAGTTAGCTTATTTTCAATGTAGTCTTATACCAGTATTAGAGGGTTTTGAATTTTAGTGTGATATATCCTTCAGTTTCCCAGTTATGAAATGGTGAATCCGGATTTTATTATGTTATGCCAAATGCTCTACACGACGAAATTAAAAAAAAATACCTATTTTTAAGGTTCTATTATATTTATCTGATTATAATGTACAAATCTGCCATACAAATTTGTTTTATTAGCCTCAGCTCAAAAGACAATAGTTTTTAAATTTTGTCGCTTGAAATTTCTAGTGTAAAGTTTTATAAGCAGCAAGTTTCTTTAGTAACTCAAAAGCGTTCAAAAGAAAAAAAAACTGTATGTGGCAGATTTAGTTGTTTGTGTTTTGGGAATGATACGAAGAATTGCATGAAAACTGCATCATGTGACATTTTCAATAAGTGAATATGGTGAAAACATAATTTTCAAAAACCTTAAATTTTAAAATGAAAAACATTGTTATTCTGCATTTTAGGGTACATTATGCAACTACAAGTATTTGTAAAATAAAAACTCAAAACACATTTAGTATTTTTAAAGCCATGGAATACAAATGTAATGTTTGGCCAGATTTGTGCTAAATTTCAGTGTTACATTCATTTAGGAGGCAAAAAATAATGTATCATATTTCTTGGTCACCTATGTTGAAATGCCGAGAAGAGCACAATTACCGCAGCATTTCTTTACTAGGGATTCTAAATGATTATTCTGCTGACACGTTTCAAATGCTGCTACTGATGCTAGTCAGAGCACAGAATGAGAGGGTTTGTGACTATATTATTTCTCACTACTCGGCTGCAATCCACGTATAAACTCTTACACTCTTATCTCGAACCCAAGGCGTATTTGATTCGTTTATACTGCTATAGTAACGCATGTAACGCATGTTTCCTCCTGCTTTGTAAAGTGTAAACACAGCCTCAATGTTTATACTGATACAATTACAGTTTGTTTTGGCTGACGCTGTAGTAATGTTACTGCATCATTATTGTTCAGCATTTCTCCAAATTGAAACGTTTATTTTATTATCATGACATATATCAATATATATCTATATATATTGTGACTTTTGGTGTGGTTGTAAAGTAAAGTAGACAGATGTAGTCGAGATAAAGAAACACTTTTATTTCCGTAAACAGTAACTTTGTACACTCGTAGCAACAACAAGAAAGTCCTTTTCGATTCTCCAACAGCACGGCTCCGAACTCGTAACACAAAGAACTGTCCCTTCTCCGTCGGCACAACTCTATACATCGTCTGTCCGTCTCCGTCGGCACGACTACTCAACGCTTCACATACGTCTGACTGCCTCTTCTCACACTTTACCGCTATTTATATCTCCCAGGCACTATTCTGGAAAGTTCAGTTATTGCGCTGGAGTACAAAGCGGAAGATTCCAGAAGCTTCTATCCTTTTCTCTCTTTCGGCAAGCGCCCCAACAATGCGGCCATTCTCTGTCTCTTTCCTTCGGCTCCTTTGCGGTAGTGCCGACAATAATGCGATGGGTGACACTGCTGTTGTCGGCAATTAGATGCGGCGGGCGCGGTGACACTGCTCCCTCCTCAGAGTTGGTCGTCCCGACCAGCACTATCACTGCGGCATCTCCCTTGCGCCCCGGTGGACTAACCCATCGAACCTCTTCTCCAGGAGGCACGATCCTAGGTATCGCTGTTGGATAGTGTCCCTTGGTCCGGGTAGGACGATGTATGCCATTCTGCTTCGAAATTCTGCAACAGTACCGCCGGTGTTGACGGTCCCTCGTCCAGTTGCCCTTCCTCCTGGTGTGTTGACGGGCCATCCTGCGCACTTGGAAACGGCGCACTGGGTACCATGTCCGCCGACCTCTCTGGCGCACCTTCGCAGCCACCTTGCTTCCGATGGGTCCGGCAACAAACCCCACCACATCCGCGCGAGTCGCGTCCACCGCTGCACTCGTGTTCACTCGTGCTCGGCACGGCCTCCCCTGTATCCTGCCGTCCAAGATGATGTCCACCATTCTTCCGTTCACGGCACTATGCGTCAGGTGATTGGATGGCTCCGACGGCCCCCCCATGTCACACGCCAAGTCGGTTCTCGCGTGTTGCTCGTTTGCTTGTGCGCTTCCCTGCTGATCGTCCTCCACGTCATATCCTGGTTGGTTACTTACCCGACACACTCCTTCAGGGGATCCTCGACGACGTCCCTGAACTGCCCCTTTGTCTTCCCCGAGATGTACACTTTCGTTATCTGAAACGGGCGCAACTGTCGCCTCGGCCACTAGGTGCTCCCTCCCCGGGTCCGCGCTATCCGTCTGCCCCTGGCATCCAGTACTTTGACGCTCTCGTCAACTCTTACTACCAGGGCGCCAAGACGTTCCCCGTCGTCCTCCACGACGTCCACATGCTGGCAGAGGTCTTCCACCTTTTCGCCGAGTTCTTCCACGTCTTCCGTCACGCCAATCAGTTCGCCGAGTTGTTCCACGTCTTCCGTCACGCCAATCAGTTCGCCGAGTTGTTCCACGTCTTCCCTCATGCCAATCAGTTCGCCGAGTTGTTCCACGTCTTCCCTCATATCATCCGAAACAGGCGCAACTGTCGCCTCGGCCACTAGGTGCTCCCTCCCCGGCTCCGCGCTATTCCGTCTGCCCCTGGCATCCAGTACTTTGACGCTCTCGTCAACTCTTACTACCAGGGCGCCAAGACGTTCCCCGTCGTCCTCCACGACGTCCACGTGCTGGCAGAGGTCTTCCACCTTTTCGCCGAGTTCTTCCACGTCTTCCGTCACGCCAATCAGTTCGCCGTCAATTTTCGCCGATAGCTCCGTCTTCATCTCTTTCAGCTCGGCAGCGAGGTTGTCGTTTCTCGTGTTCATTTTGGCAACGAGGTTGTCGTTTGTCGTCTTCATGTCTTTCAGTTCAGCAGCGAGGTTGTCGTTTGCCGTGTTCATCTCTTTCAGCTCGGCAGCGAGGTTGTCGTTTGACGTTTCCATTTTGGCGAATAATTCTTTCATCATTGCCATCATCCTGGTTTCCGAATCTCCCTCCATCTTGGTTCTAACGTTGCAACTTCTAACGACGATGTAACGAAAGTAGAAGCAATTCGACGAATCCCACTTCTGACACCAGTGTGACTTTTGGTGTGGGTGTAAAGTAAAGTAGACAGATGTAGTCGAGATAAAGAAACACTTTTATTTCCGTAAACAGTAACTTTGTACACTCGCTGCAACAACAAGAAAGTCCTTTTCGATTCTCCAACAGCACGGCTCCGAACTCGTAACACAAAGAACTGTCCCCTCTCCGTCGGCACAACTCTTCACATCGTCTGTCCGTCTCCGTCGGCACGACTACTCAACGCTTCACATACGTCTGACTGCCTCTTCTCACACTTTACCGCTATTTATATCTCCCAGGCACTATTCTGGAAAGTTCAGTTATTGCGCTGGAGTACAAAGCGGAAGATTCCAGAAGCTTCTATCCTTTTCTCTCTTTCGGCAAGCGCCCCAACAATGCAGCCATTCTCTGTCTCTTTCCTTCGGCTCCTTTGCGGTAGTGCCGACAATAATGCGATGGGTGACACTGCTGTTGTCGGCAATTAGATGCGGCGGGCGCGGTGACACTATATATATCAAACATCAGGGCCATTGCCCATTAGTCAGCATCACCAAGTTACAGCATACGAGTTGTGACACTTATTTTTCATAGCCCTTCTGTCTTACAACCAAGTTATATGTAGAAAAAAATATCTCGTCAGCATTTGATACTGGTAACCAAAGACATTGAAGGGACTTTTCGTAGAAAAGGTGGTAGCATTCATCAAGTGCGAGTACTGAAAGAAATTTTAGTGCAGCAGAATTAGTTATTCAAGAACGTCGAACCAACCTGAGCAGCCAGAGTGTGAATTCCATTCTCTTTCTGCACGACAATTTGGGTCATTAAACATGGTGAGTCCTTGGGCCAATAACTTATAAATAATGATTACTTTGATTTAAAACATGCACAGGCAGGCGCGGATCCAGGGGGGGAGGGGGTGCCAGGGGGCCTGGGCCTCCCTGTCATATCCTACTTTATTGGTATAAATGCTATATGTGTGTTACCTCACCATTACGCAAAATGGACAAACCGATTTCTATGAAAATTGGTATAGGTATATACTACCTTTAAACATTATTTCTTTCAGTTAAATATTTAGCTAGTCATGTTTTAGCATGAATTTAATTGTTAAGAAGTGGTAGTGGACCGGAACCGGGCACCCCCATCGAATATTTCTAGATCCGCACCTGTGCACAGGCATGCACATATCCATCGTAGAAATAATTATAACCAGAGACCGGAACTTAGGCGGAATGCCTTTTTTAATGCGTCAAAGTTATCTTCAATTTGAAAGTGAATCTGTACGAACTATACCTCTGTGATTGAAATGCCACAGTTTTATATTAGTAGGGTAGTTGAGGGAAGGCTGGCACACTTTTTATGGGCAAGATGGCCGCCATGCGTAATCTAAGCATTACTAGGTAAGGTGGTTGGGGAAGCAGGACGTTGTAGGTGTTTGAATGAACCTCTAGGGATAACTTTTAAAGCTTATAGCAGTGTATGCTAGTTTATGAGCGTTCATGGTAGTTGAGTATGCCGTTCACTATATCGATGTAAACCGCCTAACGCAAGAGCTTTCTATCTTGATTGAATATGTTACCCCAACATAATGACACCTCGCCCCCCCCCCCCCGCATCCTCGCGCTAACCTAACCTAACTTAACCTATACCCCATACTTCTATTCGTCTAACCTAACCTAACCTAGCTCCCACTCTTTTTACTCTCGCCTTGTATAATTTAACATAACCTAAGCTCCCCATACTTCTACGCATCTAACCTAACTTAACCTAACCAAAGCCTCATACTTCTACTCGTCTAATCTAACCTAACCTATCCTAGCTCCCACAACCTATACCCCATACTTCTACTCGTGTAACCTACCCTAACGTTACTTAACCTAAGCGAGCATA
Source organism: Tenodera sinensis (assembly GCA_030765045.1). Lineage (NCBI taxonomy): Eukaryota > Metazoa > Arthropoda > Insecta > Mantodea > Mantidae > Tenodera > Tenodera sinensis. The sequence continues at coordinate 169,501,546 of CM060964.1, forward strand.
AACCTTCCTATTTATTAAAATATTTTAACCTAACAACCTATTTCACTCCTAGTTTACTTCAGCGTTCTATTCTTCTATAACCTATTCTAAACTTTACACCACACCATTTCGCATTCGTTTACAGAAGTTTTTCAGCAACTTTAGATACTTTGAAGCTATTAGACCCCTGACGTGCGAACCCTAAGCATTTTCTAAACATATCACGGTATGTCAGTGCTATTTAGGAGTTTTGATAGGTATTTTAGCCAATTTTGCGCATCCTGGGGACTTTTACGAATTTTTGAACGTTTGTCCTGATTTCGCGGTGCTCTCACGTCTTTAGCATGTTTGATACTTTTAATGAGACTGTAGACCCCTTTTTGCGATTTGTTATGCTTTCATGGTCAAATTTCATTTTTTCGTAAATTTATGTTCTTTTCTAGAGCATTGCCTACGATCTTTCTAAGACTAACCTAACTTAACTACAAGCCTCTTTAGAGATACTTCTTCATCGTTATTTTACATTATTCATGCATTTTCTAAACATTTCACGGTATGTCAATGCTATTTAGGAGTTTTGATAGGTATTTTAGCCAATTTTGCGCAATCTGGAGACTTTTACGAATTTTTGAACGTTTGTCCTGATTTTTCGGTGCTCTCACGTCTTTAGCATGCTTGATACTTTTAATGAGACTGTAGACCCCTTTTGCGATTTGTTATGCTTTCATGGTCAAATTTCATCCTTTCGTAAATTTATGATGCTCTTGTCTAGAGCATTGCTTACGATCTTTCTAAGACTAACCTAACTTAACTACAAGCCTCTTTAGAGATACTTCATCGTTATTTTACATTATTCATGTTTCTTCTCCCTCCTCCCACTGTTTCTTAAACTATCATTAGAAGACGCTGTAACCTTGTTGTTCAGCTAGCTGTTACCTTCGTCTTTGTACACTGTTACAGTATGCTATACATATTATCCTCATTTAACGATTCTTTTGCATAGTTCTGTATGTTCTAATGATAACCTCAAACGTTGCCTACATTCCTTCTAAGACTATCCTAACCTAACGCAACCCAACCAACAACCATCATCACCAGCGTCACTATAACCTGTACGACCACAAACATCTCCAGCACCACCACCTCCATCATCACCAGCGCTACCATAACCTACATCACCATCATCACCAGCGTCACTATAACCCGCACGACAACAAACATCTCCAGCACCACCACCTCCATCATCACCAGCGCCACCATAAGCTACATCACAATCACCGCCAGCACCCACCACCTCCACCATCACCAGCGCCACCATAGCCTACATCACCATCTCTAACGCCAGCATATCCTACACCACCGCCATATCCTGCCGCTATTATATATGGTATGTTCGACATTTTTCCATATCTAACCTGAGGAAGCTCTACGTTCCCTTTAGAGTATTATTTACAGCTTTATTCAGCTTTTTTTCCCCTATTCTCCCCCTTTATAGAGCTTTAAACTTATACTAGAAGATGTCCTAACCATTGATGTTGAATTACTCATACCTATTTTGCCGTCTACCACAGAATTTTATTCAGTTGTATGATCCTTTCGCTTAGTTCTACATGTTCTAGAGGTATCATCTCGAACACACCGAGTAGTTTTTCTAAGTCTAACCCCAGCTATTATGATCTAACCTGCTTTTTAAACGTTCTTTACAGCTTTATTCAACTTTGTTTTCCTAAGCCTTTATAGAGCTTTAAACTATCACTAAAAGATTATCTTTCCGCAGATGTTGAGGTACTTATAGCTCAGTATTTTTAAGAGATATTCAGCAATATCTTTGATAGTATTTTAACACAATCTTCTGTTTATGTAAAGTTAATCAGGGTATACTTACTTTAAGGTAGTAGGGTAGACGCCTCTCCTCTTTTATCTGGGCTGGAGACCAGCACTAGAGTTAAAGTCTAGTGGCAGAGTTAACGCCTCCCTTTATAATTTCTATTTTGCTTCTTTCTTCGACAAGCATCATGGGAGCACGGAGAGCCCACGTGAGCAATTTTTTTATTTTTTCTTCTTTCTTCGTCAGACATCATTGGAGGCGTGAAGGAGTCAGTTGATTAAATTTTCATGTTCTACAGGAGGCGTAATGGAGAAAATAATTATCTTGGGGTCTAAGTTGCATTCTCTTACGTATGGGTTGCAACGCTGCCATGCCCGTACGCATACGTTGATATTCCATCCTCTGCAATTACTCTCTTGTCATCATGAGGCGACAGAGCTATTTTATTAGATTCAACTGTGGAAACATTATGATGTTGCGATAGGATTAAGTTCATAGGGGTTCTTACGATTTTTAAAGTTTTAAGGCACTCCATATAGCTGTTGAAGCTGATGTATTGCTTAAAGGCGCTACGTTTTATGCCTTTGATCTTTTTTATCACAGAGCCATCAATATCGAGAGCATACATTTTAGGTCTGAGACCAACGAAACGGCGAATGATGTTACCACTTGCTTCATCTTTAAACTTTCCCAACACTTTCTTGTTTTGTGTAGAATAGCATATATGGTTAGCAGGGTAATCCGCTGTATCCAGATGTTCAAGCATGTGTAATTTATCCTGGTATATATCAGCTGTAGTCACTCGATGGATGAAGGAATCTGTATCCGTATATAACAGTTTAAGATTCTCAGCTCCATAATATGGAAGTAACACATCGTATTGATACGAATACATTAGCGTCTTGGAGATGTCTAGTACACTCATACCAATGTATATAGGCTTGTTGAACACTATTTTACGAGAAGCCATATGAACAGCTGCGAGATTAGAACCGTATATAGTTCGATCGATAAATGTAGGCTTGGCTATTAGTTTTTCTAATGTTTTGCTGTTTGCTACAAGACGTATATCCATACGATTACGAATATTTTCCATTGTTTTTCCAAACATCGCATTATTGAAAAGTTTGTACAGATCCTTCTCGAAATCGTTTCTTGCTTGCTGTCGTAGGCGATTATTAAATTCGACGTAAGGCTTTAACCAACAAGATTGACGGAATTTTAGCACTCGATGAATCTTTGACAGTCGTAGACCATGACTAAGAGCCTGTTTCAAGGACATGTAATGAACCACATACTTCTTTCGGGATCCAAGATGGGCAATTAGTTTCTTTGAAGACGATTCCCCCGGTTTCATACTCTCGGGTAGAAAGGGTAAATTATTATGTAGTTCATGCAGCTCTGCAGGATATTCCACATCAACCTCCAAGATATATCCAAAGGAATCATCCCCCTTCAACGAGCCGAGATGTACATCTTCAGGAGAAACCCACGTAAATCCACCATAAGGAAGAGCGTGACACATAGCCCAACCGTACTGGTTATTGGCGTCTTCGTACGTAATAAAATGAGAGGGTTTACGAGGATCATACTGCTCCATATAGATGTTGTTAGCCTCAGCATACCGGTGAGAAACCTGGCATAACCCTCTTATACCAGATTCAACCATGAGTAGCTGATCGTAATCAAGAAGCAATTCCAACTCGATTCCAGTATACAGCAGCATAGCATCCCATGTAAGTCCTGGAGAAGTAAAATAATGTGCAGGATCCACTTTATGAGTTTTCAGGGGTTGGTTTCTAAATGTCTCGAAGACATCCGCTAGGAGAAGAACATCCGAAATTAAGTACAAATCACTGTACTCGCCAAGGTTTCGGACGTTAAAGTGCTTCCACACGCTCAGAGCATGATCATAGTCCTCAGTGCTGATTTCTTCGCTGTTTAACCTGTTGTAGAAGGCATCCCTAGAAGGCAGACATGTATCGTTCAGGGCATCCCACGATGTTACGTAATCATAGGGAAATACCCCCTTACGAGTCATCACGCCAATATTATCCGCTCCAAAGTACTTCGCTGTTTCAGGATGCGTTTCAAGGTTCTTTGCAAGGTTCTCCAAGCTCGTACTGAGGAAGCGGAAAGTATCCACAAACCTGAGTAATATCCCCCACATACTTGGAGAATGATATATAACTTTCCTCTGAATTTGGTGTAACCTCTACTCTTTCGCTAGTGCACCCTAACTCCTTAACAATGAAATGAGAGTCATACCCGCTCAGGTTATGCATGAAGACAGGTATATAACTAGGTGTTTTACAAGCCAGGTTACATTTATTGTGTAAAGGCCCTCTGTACGGGCCTTTACACAATAATTGGAGTGATCGCGAACCTTCCAATTATCTTCTGTAGCATATTGTAGAAGCATCGAATGATTCTTGTTCTTCAGCTGTAAGATTCAGAGGTTTCGCAGATTTTTATAAGTAACTAATTTTATTTGCCAGATCCATCAGGCATTCCATAAACTTCTGTGCAGCGTCAGGCCCTCGGTAAACATGCGGTTCAGTAGGAAGAGTTGTTTCTAGTTGTTCAACACTGGATGATGGCTTCACATAAACACAAAAGCTCATAGGAGAATGACTTTGATAGGGAGTTGTGTAGGAGGTTTCAGGGTTAGAGGAGCAGGAATAGAAAGGGGTGAGAATGAATTCAAAATCGGCGTAGATAACATAGGGCAGTTTTAACATCCTCTCAACATTCTTGAATTTAACGATAGAGTTATCCTTTGTAGGCATAACGCATCTAGCAATACCATGTCTACATATTTCACTGTGCTCTTCCAATTTTTCCATTGCACATCGTCCATGTTGGTCATCAAAATGACTGAAACATCCTTTACATGTATATATTTGTCCATGATGTTTAGTTTTCTGACGACGAATAAGCTTCTCAAAATCTTTTATATACACATAGTGATGCTTACCAGCTGAATCACTCAACAGAAGAAGGTCGCGGTGATCATCTAATTCTTCATCAATCACCTTTATTGGAAACACTTCATGTTTATCATCCACTCCAAACACATTTATGGATATATTATTGAGTTTTTCAAATTTAGCCATTTCGCCCAAGCTCGTAGGAAACGAAACGCATGAGAAGTCGTATTTTTCTTGATGATCCTTGTACTTCCTTACCCGCTGAGGATTCTTTTGAATGAACTTAGCAAGCACAGCATACATAAAGCATTTCTCGTCGCTATAGTTCTGAGGGTTTATACAGGCTTTTTTCACATCCAAAGATGACGGTAGAGGAATATAGCTGCTCCCTCGAAGAAGATTATACTTGTTAATACGTAGTCGAACGCCATCAACTGCCAGTAGAGCCCAATTACTGCCTTTCAACTTACTTTCCTCCATTTCAACACGAAGTTTCTCGAATTTTTTTTCCAAGATGGCATCCAAGTCACTGTCTAAAAACACGGCATGATTACACGTTTTGAAGGCTTTGTTAGTGATATCCCCCACAGTATTCACAAACTTACATTCAGCCATAATGTTAACTTTCAAACTTTTATGAACCCGCAGCTCCTTCTGAACAGCATGAATTATGCGCTGCTTCACCTGCTGCAAGTATGAATTTAGATCCTGACTTGCTGGACATTAGATGAAATGCGATTTCAGACGATCCTGAAAAGCCGTTTCATACTCTACAACATCATCTTCATCAGGAGACATTAACAATAATTTATGCTTGGTAGGTTCGAATTTTACTTTCTTAGCATCTATAGCCCTGTAGCAGCGTCCTTCGTGTACATCCCTTCGATTTTCAGTACCGTAAACATCACCACAATATCTACACTCGAAAAACTCACCACATATCAGCTCATGCCTCTTCTTATGATAGTCACGTAGAAAACTCTTTTCACATTTGCTGCATCTATAATCTGGTATAGCATTCAGAACCGATTCCATCAGTCCACCACTCCACATCATTATAATATGTAGTGCAACACTTGTAAATGATGTAAATCAATAAATGCTTATAGCACTTTCCACTGACTCGCCTCGATAACTTATCAAAGCAATTGAACGGTAATCTCGCTAAGAGAAGTTGATGTGCTCGACTCGAAGGATAATTACTGAATAACTATCTAAGCTCAAGCAAACCCTACCTATTCTGAAAGCATGCATCTCTCAGAGAACTACATAATTTAAGATCACGCTTGCAGCACATTATAGCGGCTTCAATCAGTACTAAAACGCACATTCTACAGATTTTATACTTTTATGACGGTAAATTATATATTAGCAGTCAAATTTTCATTCTCTTTTTATGATTTTTCTCCGTTTTTACGTACTTTGAAACGAATCCGGCATAGAGTTAAGACGCGAAACAGCGGGTATGTATCTTTTAAGTAACAAACACCTTTTAACGATATCGAATGACAGCGATAGATGCACTTGAACATTATTTAAACGCTTAAAACCCAATTGTTTCGCTATATTTCATCAATTTCAGCATTAGAGTCCTATGACGTCACACTCAAGCATCGACGGATTGTCTGCTACCTCCAAACATGTTCATACAAGTCTAATGACGTCACGCAAGCACCATGCAGAAGACATAATTCAATGACAAAGACATTAATTTTAACTATGTATTCCCGCAACGAAATAAACGTATTGAAAGCGTCTTAACACGTTAACTTCAATACGTGTATATATAAAACCTCTAATATAACAATAAAGAAGAAAGAAAATAAAGGGAAAAGGAATTAGCAGAAAACACCCTAGAAACGCGTTTATTCCTTATCTTTCATCATTCAACACATGTACACACAACTAACATAGCTAGATGACGTCACACACGGCGGCGACCTTTCGTCTACACTCCTTCAAAACAAGTTTAGACAGGAAAATCTCCCCTCCCTCGGATGCACGCACAAACGTTATGAGAAGGCCAGGAGTAACCTGGAAGCCATCAGAGCAACTATATGGGACGCAAACACTCCACTGCGCTTTTCACCGTTTAAGCTTATTTACATCATATTTTTTTCTAGGTACTCCTCAATCACACTTTTGTACTACACACATCATATAGATCACAATACATAGCGTTGTATGGTATAATTTGTGATGACCACCATTGTACACTCCTTTAATGATTTCAAATTTAATATTTCTAGTATTCTTTTTCCTCTTAAACTTCTTCTCATCCCATATCTTCACTTTAGTTCTTCTCTTCTCCTTCTCCCTCGTGATAGCAGGGAATATGTACGTAAATGAACGTTATTAGCTTAAATATTAAAGAAAATACCAGCATTCTCCGTCAATTATATCTAAACAGCTTTTTCCGAGTTGCACATGATTAAGGGTTCTAGAATTAAGGCACGCAATGTTTCTCTCAATAAGAGCATTCAGTAATTGATTTTGTAAATAATATCACTAATTTAAGCTTTATTTCGAGCCTCTAAGACCCCTAGTTTGCAAGGTATTTAAATGGACCCTTAGAGATTCGAACTAGACCCGCAGTATAAAATTTACCGTTTTATCAATAAATCAGGACCAGAGCATTTAACTGAAGCGTTTAACTTTTTATTTCATAGCACTATCTTTATTGATTCGCGAATAAATACTTTGAAGTAATTGCCCCGTCCCGGTAATCGAACTATGAGTGGTAGGGATAAAATTGTCTAATATATCATTTTATGCGTCAAGTTACCCTAATTTGTGTTTACATCACTAATCCAAGTGTAAAAAATCGCGATGTAGGTCAAAATTCAATAATTCTCCGCAACGTAGGAATCGAACCCACGATACCTCAGCTCTAGCATGTAAGAAAATAATTGTCCTTAACGAGTATTACCATATAAAGTTTATTTCAGTCTTCTAGCTTAAGCGATTCTTGAGATAATTAAATTCACCAAATCAGGATTGGAACCCAAGACTTCAGGATCCAGATCATACCACAAGGGAAAGCCCATTACAATACCAATTTAATAAAATTTATTCGAAGTTTTTATCACTAATAGTTTAGGAATTATTCCAATAATAAAAGTATTGATTGCACGGGAATCGATCCCTAGACCCCCAGTGATCTTCAAAATTACATCGTAAGATGCGCCGTTTTATTGGAAGATAATTATCGTTTACCGCATTTCGATATCTCATTTAGTTTAAGAGAAATCAGCGATCACAGAGTAGGCTAAAAGATGCCGCCCTCATTATGAAAGGGTTGCCGCAAATTGATTACACGTGTTTTTCACACCCCATTCCCTTTGTCGGTGAAAAGCCGACAAAGGGGCGACCCTCATTATCGGTCAGATTACCACAGATAAGGGTTGACAGGTTAATTGCACATGTTATGATGTGGTTAACATGTGGTTAAGTATCAGGCGGCATCCTTTTTATGTGTTAGTAACATCTTACATAGGAAACAGATATTTTCAAGTAAAATTCCAAGATAGCCTTACAGAACTTCATCCTATTAAGTCAGGCATACCACAAGGTAGTGTACTAGGACCAATTCTATACATATTGTATACTGCTGACCTACCAACAAAAGAAAACACAACTATAGCAACTTTTGCAGATGATACAGCCATTCTGTCAGCTCATGAGGATCCTAATACTGCTTCCCAAATTGTACAAGACCATCTTTCTGACTTATAAATTTGGCTTAAGAAGTGGAGAGTTAAAGTTAATGAATCTAAAAGTCACCACGTAACATTTACACTGCGTAAACGCTCATGTCCACCTGTTACTCTTAACAATCAGATTATTCCAGAAGCACAAGACGTATCTAGGGATGTACATTGACAGACGACTCACCTGGAAAAAACACATATGCACCAATCGCAAACAGTTAAATTTAAAATATTCCAAAATGCACTGGCTTCTTGGACCTAACTCACAACTCTCAGTGACAAGCAAACTAATCATCTACAAGACTACACTGAAACCAATTTGGACATATGGAATTCAACTATGGGGTACAGCAAGCAACTCAAACATCGAAATACTAGAACGTTTTCAAACCAAAACTCTGCGAACCATTGGTAAGATCCCTGGTACATCGGTAATAAGTACATGTACAATGATTTTAAACTCCCAACAATCAAACAGGAAATCGCAGCATACAGCCTGTCCTACCAAAAGCATCTCTACAGTCATCCCAATACACTGGCAATAAATCTACTTGACAACAGCAGCAGTACAACAAGCCGACTACAGAGAAACCAAGTCTTGGAATTGCAGCACAGATTTGCACCCAAATTATAAGCAAATTTATGGCCAATGGGCCATAGTTTGTAAAAGTAATATGTTATCATTGTTACTTATTGTTCAACTATTGAACAGATTGTAATTTTGCAAGTGTATAAATAAATAAATTAAAAAAAAAAAAACTAGCAGGCGCTTTTGATAACAGTTGGTGTATCGTACGCCCGAGCATGTGTTTGTTCGTGCTGCTGAGGAATACACCGTAATGTTTACAGTTGATTTTCGTCCGCAATCCATCAGATGTCTCTTGTTATAGTTTCACGTAAAACATTTTCCACATTTGCTATAGCTGTAGCCGATCGTTTGACGAGAATCAGCGTTGATATCCATGTTAACCAATAAGAAAGATCTTTTCGAATGTGATTTTTTTCTTCAAACTATGGGTAGCTGTATTATTCCAACCTTATGATGTGCGAGATGGATAGTATTAAGAATTCGAGTTTAATAATTATAGAGCACTATTTTATATTGAAACCATATAGTAAATGTTTTAATTGTTTAAAATAATTACCAATGTAGGCGTACAGATCCTGTTTACTCTCGAGCAGCACTTCTTTACCTCGACAACGTCTTAACCCTATTGATAGTTACTTTCACTAAGAGGAGCTGATCCACTGGACTTGAAGCGAAAACAATAAAAATGTGGCCCTATCGAGCTCTGGTTATTCGACAGACATGAACTCATTGGGCCATGTGACTTCATATATCGTGTTCTAATGTTTTATTTTCTCTCTTGCTAAGCACACCAAACCTTTATATAAAAATAATTGTAATGTATGTAAAACTTGAATTCTTAAATCTCGTATCTCCTTTCTACCTGACCCACACTGTCACATACCACGAAACCAGGAAGTACGCTCTAAAGATGAGAAGGTAGTGTGATATTGGATTCGATATTCCAACGCTCTTTCTTGTTACCATGTTCGACATCAGCGAGCATATTTTACGTATTTTTGAGGTTTTTAGCTTTATAAGTTGCATAGCAGTAATCTTCATTTAACTAATTACGTTAACGCTCCATAGTTTGATACAGACTGCTAGGGGCATACGTGCAGATGTTTTTATTGGTAATTGAAAGTGTGATGAACAATATTACATCAACACTTGCTTCATTTATAAGCTTGTAATTTTACTTAGGCGGCACCGTGGCAGAGCGTTAGACCGTTCGCCCCGTGTTCGGTCCTAGGGATCCGCATGGGATATTCGTGGTGGACGAAGCGGCGTCTGGGCGGGTTTTATCGGGGATCTCCGGTTTCCCCCGCAACACATTCCACCAACTGCTCCATCTTCTTTCCGTGCATCCATTTCATATTTTCCTCACTCATACCTGGTGCTTGGCTGACCACCGACTTCCAGGTGTTCACTCTGTCTGGTCCATAGGTTCGTCTGTTCCCCAACAGGCATCTAACCCTAGGCACTGGCTTGTGTAACTCATAGAGGGTGGTAGTCCTCCATACGGGGAGGGTAATCAAATGTAGAAAATAATTTTACTTATTAATAGCAGTAATTTTCCAGGTTGGTTAGTTCCTCCAAGTAGGCGTACCACAGAAGGTGTGACACAGAGTGGGCTGGCAGTGCGATAACTAGTGAATCGGGAGTGAGTTGGAATGCTCTCTGCTAGGCCAATGACGTCACACTACTTAGGCCAGTAGATCACGCATTGAGTTATGAAGCAGATCGCATAGTATAATTAACCGGCGTTGTTCAATTCACAGCGCGGTTACGACCATGCAGAGAACACACCAGGTGTTAAACTTTGTGGAAAAACTATTGGGGGAAGAGGAAAAACAACGCGACAAATGGGGTACACATTTAGGTACCAGTTATAAAATGTCTGCACTTACACCCCTAACATTCTGTGTACTGTCAACCAAATCAAGCCCTTAATTAAAAAAAAAAAAAAGGTAATTATGTATGCAAATCATGAACATTTTTAATCTCTTATCTCCTACCTATGAGGTACCATCTCAATTACGAACATTAGAAGTACTCTTTAAGATAAGGAAATGGAATAAAAAGGAAAAGGAGGAAAGGAAGTTCGGAAGTAAATGAGCGAGCACCAGAGCATTAATCTATGGACTAGGAAAACCCCTTGTAGCCTTACAAGTTAATAAATACGCATAAATGTAAAGCTACAAGAAATTAAACATTTTCATGTAATAGCGACACTTACAGAACGAAGATATGCAAAAAGCACTTAAGTTTTTATCTCATACGTAGTAACTATTCTCTCTTAATATCTAATTTTCTCCATACTTTACATTAATGAACTGTAATCTGAAATGAAGATTTCGTGAAGTTTAATTAAATTGATTTATGCCGCCACTATTGCATTTCTTAAGGATTGCGGGACTCTTACAATTAAATATGTGTAAATACAAGTAATCGATAGTTTACACTGTAACGAATTAGTATGACTATATGTCTTCAAACTTAGCAGTGATTAACCGCAGTGGCGCCGCATGTGCATAGTTCAGTGTGGTTAAATTACGTGCAAGATTATATTATGTATCAAGACCAGATTTTAGTGAATAATTGTCGCTTTTAATTGATGCTTAATCTAAGCCTAAATTTTTAGAATAATTACACGAGAACGTCTTTAAGTCAACCGAATTTATTGTCACTTGATCGATTACCGGCAATACTCAAAATTTGCCGGTTAAAACCAGATAAGTGAAAGTTGTTTCTCTAACTTCATTCGCTTTATTTCCTTTGTTTAATTTACAATTTTTATTAACGTACTTGAATTTCAGATATCTGTTCCTGTTTCCCTTGGTAAAACTTATACATCTTTGAATTTGCTAAGAATTTGTATGTAGTCTTAGTTCTTGCAATATTTTTGTAATTATGTTTGTAATCTGAACGTCAGACATGTGCTCATGTTCTTCTGGTAGTATTAAATCATTAACCATATTATAATTTTTGTAAACTGTTAAACATCTATGATTGTAAAACAATCGTATTTCTGCTTTTTTAAATTTTAAACAACGAAATAAAATATTTAAAGAAACTATATAAATTTGCTTCTGGATCTGCCTAGAGAGGTGATGAGCAGCCCTGTAGTGTCCACGGGGAATACGCAACCATCCTGCCATGTGTCCGGTATCGCTACAGGCCACGAAGTCTAGAAGCACAGCTGAAAAATGAGAAGGAAGCAGAATGAAATGGAAATGAAATTGTGGTAGATGAGAAACCACCCCGACATACGCCTATCGACCACTAAATCGCATCAACTCATTAGTATGTGTTTCTAGATGGAAGTGCATTTTCCACAACAAAAACATGTCAAAGTATTACAAAATACCCATAAATCACCTTTCAAGCCTGATCAATTGATATTTTGTCTATAACACAATGGGGACGGAGTGCGGGAGCCGTGAACGTGCTTGCTAGGGGGCGCGGGTCTGCATTCACATGAAAATCAGGTATTTTGTTATGGCATGAATAAATGTGCATTTTAAGAGTATTGGAATGCCCAAATACATACTACTGAGTGGATTTATTGAGGAATGACATCACTGTCCAGGATTGACACATTCTGTTTGAAGATTTAGAAGTTGTCCGACTCACTCCGTTGTGTACCTCGGCTCATTTCAGTTAAAACTCCCTTTCTTTGACTACACGTGCGCCTTGATGGCTTTAGAGTTGTGGGACCACTCGTTAAAGCACATCCTTGTCGTCGTGGAACATAATCCATTTTACACGGTAACGTGACACGTACGTTACCGCGTCGCTTATAGCAGGGGAAGACAGGTAACGCTGCTGTGACGTCAGCTCACTCAGCTAACATGCTCCCACGGAAAGCCAGTTAAACGTGTGACGTCACAGCGGGCAAGAGTAAATGGCATACGGGACATCGTAATTTTAATGCTGACTGTTTCAATTACGGAATAGTCGCAGATTATAAATAATTACATTTCGGCTTTATGCCATATACATAAATTCTAGTTTATGTGAACAGTCATGTTATAACGCCAATAGAACAGAAGTTATAACTATTTTACCTGAGCTAGAGGAGAGCTATACAGAACAATTAGGTGGACATTTTCCGACATTTGCCGTTTCGCTTTTCTTTAACTAGTTTGCCAATGTTAGGGAGTAATGTACGGCACATTTGTAACCGAAGACTGCATGTTAGATTGTGATCTGACAATATGCTTCGGGATTTTAACTTAGAAAGGTTCATAACAGAAAAGAATTGTTCGCACATATACGTAGAAGCAAACATACATCATATCCGTGCAACAAGGGCATACAACCTCAGAAATCTGGTTTGAGGAACATTCTTATAACAATCAGCCAAGTCTTCCTTGTGTTTATATTTGTCCTTCAGCAAATCTTCGCACTATACATTTATCAATTCAATTTGCTACCTGCTAGAAACATTGTTAACATCCAATGAATACGGGGTCGCAAAGACATGAAACGTATTTGACAATGTTTCTGCATCTTGAAGCCTGGTCTCAAATTGGTGTGTAACACGGGGAACTGAACGCACACACAAAACCACTACACACCACACTACACAACGTCAACAAAAACACAAAATAAAAACAACGCACTAACGCCGTTAAGATCCCTCAAACAACAAATAAACACCCTTAGACTAGGCTGAAGAGGGTTCTCCCTAAACAGCCCGGGCCAGTTGTAAACATGCCCAAATAACATTCTTCATATTCATTCAGTTTCCTGCAAGTAGTGCCGTTGATCTAGACAGCATAGCAATACACCGATCTCACCTGACGTCACACGGCCCGAAGTGGTCTCCCCCTGGCTTATAGCAATGCGTGTGCCTTCACAACTGCCAATTTAACTCTTCCACAATTTCTTTTGGTTGCTGGCCTCACAATTATTTAGAGTTTGTGAGCCAGGCGCAAATTCATTGTGTAGATTTAAGTCATTCTGTCCTTTACACGATAAAAAACTTGCGCTACTACCTCACTGTGCCGACACGAGTCTGAATTGCTAGACAAATCAGCGAGGGGAAAATGTTTGTGTCGGAAGGTAGGCTCCTCGATAATAGCTATATTAAACAGGCTAAACATATAAGTGTAATGCCACCGTAGGTGCTGGATAAGTCGATATAAAATAAGACAGAGAGAGAGAGAGAGAGAGAGAGAGAGAGAGGGGGGGGGGGGGTTGGGGGCGAGGGGAGGATGAGAGAGGGAGTGAACGATTTAAACAGACATGTCTAAAATTATTCTAAGCACCGAAACAGGGGAAATGTACGTTGAATTTGTGGGTTTTAAAGGCTCTGTTATTATGATGCAAAGAATTGTTACTACAATAACTGCGGAGTTTACCCTCATCGTATATAAAAGAGGGGAAAAGAAAAAGAAAAGCCGTGCTCTTCACGCACCTTATAGAGAATCACACCGGTGGTCCGTCGAGTCACATTTTCTTAGTTTGACATCGCATAATACCAGTTTACTTGGCAAATACCGAGGGAGAAGTTTCCACGGTAACGTGACATTTATATTCGGGTGATGCTGGGTTCTTTTCATGTTGCCTGCCCACTCTGAACTTAGATTTTCAGTGTCTTTCCCTGATCGGCAGACTTATGATGTCTTTTCTGATCTACTTAGATTTCCGTTCCATCATTTTCCTTTCGTTCCATCTCCCTCTAATCTTTCAGGTGTGTTCTTGGCGCATAGCGGTATCAGACGGATGGCGCGGATGCTTACGCAAAGGAAAGACTACTCCCCGTGGGCTGATTGTGCGAAGGATTGTTGATCACTTCTCTTGGCAGCTCCAGCAGTGAGACGGGTCTCCGAACCTGCAACTGTTAGGCACTCTCTGGTCTTAAGCTTCCGTGGTTCCTTCACTTAATTCCTCTTGGAGTCCCAATAGATCTGACGAAGGTTGCAAAGTATCCGTTTGTATCCCCTTCCGTTTTATAACGTATAACTTGTATATAACAGAATACTGCTGAATGTTTTATAAATTAGTACACAATTAGTACACATTAATGCGTTGATACATGCAACATAATTATTTAGATTTAATAGTCTTAGAACAGTGGAAATGACGTGAAACCTTGAAATTGCAATAGCTTTTAAATATTTTATATCATTTTGCTCAAAATTAAAGAGAAACGAAGTACGATTGCTTTAAGATTACATAGATGTTAAACAACATGGTAAATAGTTAATGCTATCAGAAGAACATGAGTACATGACTGAAGTTAAAAATGACTTACACAATCACAAAAGTATGGAACGTACTATAGACTTTCTTATCTAACTCATAAAGATTTATAGATTTTTAACGCAAGCAGGGGAAGACACCTGAGATTCATGTACCCTAATAAAACACTTAAATGCTAAGATAAACGCGGAAAATAAAGCGAATGAATGTAGGAAAACAATTTGTCACCTTGTTTTACCGGCAGATTTTGAATTTTGTCGCTAGTCACTCAAGTAAAAATAAATTCGGTTGACTGAAAGATTTTCTGGTGTATCATTTTAAAAAATTAGACTTAGGTAAAGCATCGGTTAAAAGCGACAATTATTCAGCAAATTCTGGCCTTAAGGGAACATGGTGCTATGGTACTCTGAGCAACAAACGAATAAATGTAGTATGCTGTACAAATGAAATAAATTCTGAATGGAATTTCCTGAAATGTTTACAGCATATGCGGAAAATACAGGGAAGTGTTTTGCTAGCATATTAATGATCCTAACTTGATTAGCTGATTTTATAAAAAAATATTAAACTTGAAAAAAATACATGAAAATTTTGTTAAAAACATGCATCAATTAAGGAACATTTTTCTCAGCAACTTTTTGCAGTATAAAACCACAAATTTTCAAGCATGTTGCAATTATCTTTATCTACATTTGCCACCACTTTCAATTAGTTATGTTTACTACTTAAGTGAAAAAAAAAATGATTACTATCTTAACTTTTTTATTTGAAAATTTTAACTTTTTTTCACACTTTTATGCCTCTAAATTTTTTTAATTTTCATAATATCTTAATAAAAATGGCGGCATCTTATCTTAAGAGCTTATATCCTAATATACAAATTATGTATATTACATGTATGCAAAATTTCAGCTTTCTATCTTATATATTTTCTGAGAGAAATGTACCTTAAGTTAAAAAAATGACCTTAAGAAAATTTAGGTTGAAAAATGACAACAGTATTCCAACTCACATTGATGCATTCCCGGATCATAATCATTTGTATAATCTTTCTGGGCCCTTTTTCACTTTCAGCATTTACACAGAGTATTCTTATTAATAAAATTAGGCAATATATTTACACTTATCACAACATTATTATCATTATTTACACAGATATTTACAATTGAAAGATCATTTTGCTGCTGGTAGGATAACTTCTTCTTTGAAGAACTAACCACATTTTCTTCATTAGAAGCACATGGTTTTATAGAAGCATGTAAGCATTCATCACATTTATCATTTGTAAATTGATTCTCCTGTAATTTTTGCTTTCTAAATAATTTACGCGGTCTTGGCATTGTAACTAACTCGTGAGAAACCAAACCCAAAGTAAATTGCACTTAGAAAAATAAAAAATAATTCAAAACAACACTTTCGTTTACTACATTAGTGAAAGACAAAGAAGCATCATACCACTACAGTGTAGCCAGTGATAGCAAAACAAAATTTACCCCGTGATTTTATCATCTTAGAAACTAAAGAAACTTTAGAATAAAAAAGGGGGTGTGGCACTTACTGAGTTAAAGGGACGCGCTCCATGTTTAAAACATTATTTAAATATCTTAAAATCATAGAAACACTATAAAAGTATATATTTTCTTAAACTAGAAACACACAATAATTTTTTAATGCCAAAACCCAAAATATATAAATTTTGATCATATTGAGTACCATGTTCCCTTAATACATAGTATAATCTCCCACTAATTAATCTAGTAATTGAACTGTATTAAACCATGGATCGTTGTGATAGCGTCGTTGTGATTAATCACGGCTAAGGTTTATTAGACATACAGGCTGTTTGCGGTATAAGTGAGATATTTGTACTGGTAATTTAGGACAGGGTAATAAACAATATTCTATCAATATTTGCTTAATTTGCGGATTTTAATTTTACTTATTAAGAGTTATTATGGTTTCGTGTTGGTTAGTACCTCCAGGTAGGCGTGTTACAGAGTGGTCGGAACGAATGGTGAAACGCGCTAACGAATGCTATATCGGGACTGAGTTGGAATACTCTCAGCAAGGCTTCAGTTTATCTAGGCCAGTTAGTCGCTCATTGAGGTGTGAAGCAAAACGGGTAGTTTATCTCTCAGGCGTTGTTCGTTTCGCGGCGTAGTTACGACCATGCAAAATAAAAAATCGCGTAGTAAACTGTGTGATTGGTTTCTGGAAACACGTGAAGAGAGGAGGGGGATAACTAACACACCGAAGTGTTTACGCATTAAGGTACCATTTATCAAAATATCTATATTTATACCCCTAACACTCTACATAGTCTTACTAGCTGAGCTGTTAATTACTCGCGTTATATACATGTCTAATTATAAAGATCCTGCGTTCCTGAAAGAATATAATAGGATGGCATAAATCAAAGTAAATAAATTCATGATACGTTCGTTTCAGGTTACGTTCATTAATATAGACTGTGGAGAAAGTTAAATATTAAGAAAGAATAGCTGCTCACTAAACATGTGTGGTATAAACTTAGTTTCTTTTGCATGTCTTCGTTCTGAAAGTGCCGCTTTTATATGCAAATTTTACTCTTTTGTACCGTCATATTTATTTTTATTATTTTTTAAACTTGATTTAGTTGAAACTATACACAACGATCAAGCGTATGGATAATTGGTTCAATAACGACGACTGGGATATAATTTATACTCTTAAAAGCCTGAAGAATACGTAAAATATGCACACTAATGTCATACAGGAGAACAAGAAATAATAGTTAAAATATTGAATCCGAAATCACGTAACGTCATCTTTAAGATGTGCTAGGTTTCGTGGTGTGTGACGGTGTCAGGTGGAAAGACGAGATTGTAGTGTTTAAGTTTTACATGCACCATTACAGTTCTTAAATAAAGGCTTGATTTGCTTAACAAGGAAAAAAGAAAAAAATAGAGCACCGTATCTGAAGTCACGTGACCTAATAGGTTTATGCCTGTCGTATAAATAGTTAGATAGAGGTTAGATCATCGTATTTTTGCTTCGACTCGAGTGGATCATCTCTTAGTGAAAGCTATCAATAGGGTCGAGAAGTTGAAGTGAAGAAGCGCTAATCGAGAGTAAGCAGGGTTCATACCCCTGCATTGGTAACCATTTTTAACCAATTCAAACATTTTGTAATAGATTCAGTAGAGAATAAAGCTTTATAATTATTAAAGTAGCATTTTTAATACTACTATTCATCTTCCCATATACAAAAGTTGAAATAAACGAACTATAAATAATTCGTTATACACAGGTTGTTTCTTTAGTTTTAGCAACTATTTTCTGGACACACAGCGTACACACAGGCTGTAAGTTTTACAACCCTTCGATGTAGTCACCAGCACTGCGTACAGTGTGTTCCCAGCGATGTGATAACCGTCGAATGCCGTCAGCACTGCCTAATCTCTGGATGATCATAGAGACCGATAAACTCTATGGACCTCGGGGCTTATTTGGGCATCATTTCACTGTTCTCAGTTTCTTCCCACGCAGTGGTTCCTTCAGCTTAAGAATGAGGTCCAAGCCGCAGGAACTTATGTTTGGAGAGTATGGAGGATGGTAGAATACCTCCCAACCCCAGCGATGGAACAAGTCAGACACCGCACCTGCAGTTCCAATCCGCTTCCACTAATGCGGACACTGTCTGCACGCCATTCTCACTAACCGCTGGATGACCAGATCTGTGCATATGTCGTCCTTTAAAGGCTTGTACCCACCCTGCCACTGTTTGGTACGGCTATGCTTCTGCACCACAAGCCTCTCAGAATCCTTGGTGACACTATCGTGTGTTTCTACTTCTGTCATATGCAATTTTCTACCAGATACTCTGCTCCTGCTTTGAAAACACTGTACTACGTTACACTGCGACGCTTAGATCTAAACTGATGACCTTCGGCTCACTATTGCGTGAGGAGGGGAGGAGGGAAAGGTGTAACCATATGCTCGGGTGGAGGGGAGGTACCTAAACTACACGTGCAAGAAACAGATTTGCCATTCCTGGTGTTCCTTGGATTCCATAATATAGTTCCCAAAACTAAAGAAACAACCATTGTATAATTTGATAAAAAAATATACATGGTCGGAAACCTGTCCCTTACAATTTAACATGAACACCAATTTCGATTCTCGTCAAGCGACCCGCTACACCTGTAGCATAACACAAGGGAAGAGCTTCATGCCAAACTATGACGAGACATCATATGTTCTGTGCGCAGAACGCCAGTTGTAAACATTGGGGTGCATTATTTCAGAACAGCTATAAAGGACGACTTGAGCAAGTATGTGGTTTAAACAGCACTAACCAGAAAAACAAGCCCGAGCCTACGAAACATCAACTGTTGGCAGACACCTGCCGAGTGCGACATGGCTGCTTATGAAAGTGCGTTTGAAGGACGTCTGAAATGGTATTTCATTCGTTGTGATTCGTCTAAAGACAGGAAAACTTACCTACTGGAGGGTAAGTAGGGCATTACTCATGCAGTGCAGAAGGAGCTAACTATACATAAATCTGTAAAAATCAACCTCATGGTTGAATGTGAGTTTGTGAATGCTGGTAGAGAAGCGTGCAATCAATCTGAGTTTTTAGAAATAAACTTAAGCACCCTGCTGGATGCTATATTCATAAAATTTCTACTGAAATGTAGGCATCTCAGCCTAAATGAACCAGCTTGACTCAGCTTATTCTTCGACGCGGAATGAATAAGTATAACCCTTGTAGGGCAGTTGAGAGCGAACTAGGCCTCCCACTAAATTGGGCGCTTTTAGAGGATTTTTACAATATTTTAAAGATTTTTAGAACATTTAGCGTTCGTTTTCTTTTCCTTCTGTTTTACAATTAATCCAGATTTATACCAGTTTACAAGGCTTTTACGATCAGTTTGGGTACGTGAGAGTGTTGCTACTTTTCCTTCAAAGATCCTATTTTACCCTCTTATTCTCTAACCTGGACTCTTCTCTTCCATTCATTTCATTCTAACCTAACATTACTTAACCTAAGTGAACATACATCGTCCTAGTTATCAAGGGATTTTAACCTAATTTAACCTGACGTTACATGACCTAGGCGAACATAAACAATCCTGTTCAAAAAGGGCTAACCTGAGTTAACCAAGCGTTTCTTTAGAGATGTTTCTTCATTGTTATTTGGCATTATTTGTTTCTTCTCTCCCCTACTGTTTCTTAAACTAATATTAGAAGACCTTTTAACCTTGATGTTGAACGAGCTATTGTCTACGTTTTTTTACATTGCTCCAGTATACTATAATCCTAGCAAAAGTTAAAGGCATATGGAGGCGGGCCGTACTGCAGTCTCCAGCGAATCCTAAGCTTGCCCCTCCTACCAGCGCTGCCGAATGTGGTACATGCATCTCACGCGCTCTTATGTACAGAACCTCTGCCGGTACACGGACTACGCTTGGCAACAGCGCTCCGCTTGAGCACTGGCCAACGTACACAGGCCTTTAACTTTTGCGAGCAGTATAGGCATCTCAACCTCATTTAATGATTCTTTTGCATAGTTCTGTATGTTCTAATGGCAACACCGCGAACGTTGCTTACAATCTTTCTGAGTCTATCCTAACCTAGCCCACCACCACCACCACCACCACCACTACCACCACCACTACCACCACCACTACCACCACTACCACCACCACTACCACCACTACCACTACCACTACCACCACCATCACCGCAACCACCACCATTACCACTACCGCCGCATCCACAACCATTACCACCACCGCAACCACCACCGCAACCACCACCGCAACCACCATTACCACCACCACCGCAAACACCACCAACACCACTTTCACCACCACTACCATCACAATCACCAGCACCACCATCATTACCACCATCACCACTACCGTAACCATCACCACCGCCATCACCAGCACCACCACCAGCACCTCCACCATCACCAACACCACCATCACCAGCACCATCAGCACCACCACCATCACCAGCACCACCACCATCAGCACTACCTCCATTATCAGCACTACTGCCATTATCAGCACCAGCATTACCACCACAACCATCACAATCACCATCATCACCACCACCATCATCTGCGGCCCGGGTTCGATCCCAGGCAACCGCACGTAAGATTTGTCGTGGACGAAGCGGCGCTGGGGCGGGTTTCCTCCGGGTTCTCCGGTTTCCCCCACTAATTCCAGCGTTGCTCCACTTCATTCCATGCATCTTCAGTGTCACCACCTGTAGTAAAAGCTAGCGTTAAACACTACAAAAAACCACCACCAGCCCCACCATCACCACCATGTTCTGTAGTTATTGTATCAAGTATGTCCGACATTCTTTATATGTACAAACCGGCGTTTCTTTTGAAGTAATATTTACAGCTTTATTCATCTTTGTTTTTTTATTCCCCTCCCGTGTATAAAGCTTTAAACTAACACTTAAAGATGTCCCAACCCTTGGTGTTGAAGTACTTATTATAGCTATTTTGCCCGTTGTCACATAATTTTATACAGTTGTACGATTCATTCGCTTAATTCTGTATGTTCTGATGGTAAGATCTCGAACATAGCTTCCAGTCTCTCTAAGGCTAACCTGACCTAACACGATCTAACCTTACGTTTCTTTTGTAGTATTATTCACAGCTTTATTCAGCTTTTTTTTTCCAGACCTTTATAGACCTTCAAAGTAGCACTAAAAGATGTTCTAAGTGAAGATGTTGAAGAGCTTATAGCTCAGTACTTACCAGACATGTGCTATCAAGCTTATGTTTTATATAGTTACTCAGGGTATACTTATTTTAAGGTTGCAGGGGTAGACACCTCTTCTCTTTTATCTGGGCAGGAGACCAGCACTGCTGTCCTTCCTTTATTATTTCTATTTTTCTTCTTTCTTAAAAAAGCATCATGGGGGCGCAAAGAGACCAGGTGAGTAGTTTTTTAGTTTTCTTTCTTCGTCAGGATCACTGGAGACATGGAGGAGTCAGTTGAGTACATTTTCATTTTCTACAAGGGCGATCATGGAGAAAACCATTACCTTGTGATCTTAAGTTACATCCTCTTACGCTCAGATTGCAATGCTGTAATGCCCGTACGCGTATTTTGATATTCCATCCTCTGCAATTGCTCGTTTGTCATCATGAGGTGACAGAGCTATTTTAATAGCTTCAACTCCAGAAACATGATGTTGGGATAGGATCATGTTCATCGGGGTTCTTACGATTTTCTGACTTTTAAGACAGTCTACATCGCTATTGATGCTGATGTATTGCTTAGTGGCACTATGTTTTATGCCTTTAATCTTTTTATCACAGAGCCATCAGTATCGAGAGCATCCATTTTAGTTCTGGCACCAACGAAACGACGAATGACTTTAGCACCTACTTCACCTTTAAACTTTCCAAAAACTTTGTTCTTTTGTGTCGAATAGCATATATGGTTAGCGGGATAATCCGCTCTATCCAGATGTTCAACTATGCGTAATTTATCCTGGTATATATTAGCCGTAGCCGATCGATGGATGAAGGAATCTGTATCCGTATACAACTGTTTAAGATTTTCAGCTCCATGTGTTCATCGTAACATCCTATTGATACGAATACATTAGCGTCTTGGAAATGTCTAGTACACTCATACCGATGTATATAGGCTTGTTGGACATTATTTGACGGGAAGACATATCAACAGCCACAAGATTAGGACCGTAGGGGTTCGATTGATAAACGTAAGTTTGGCTATGAGTTTTCCTAATGTTTTGCTGTTTGCCACAAGACGTATATCCATAGGATTACTAATATTTTGCAAGTTTTTCCAAACATTGCATTATTGATAAGTTTCTACAAATCCTTTTCAAAATCGTTTCTTGCTTATTGCCGCAGCCGGTAATTAAATTCAAAGTATGTTTTTAGCAATCAAGATTGACGGAATTGTAGTGCTCGATCAGGCTTTGCTAGCTGTAAACCATAACTAAGAGTCTGTTTGAAGGCCATGCACCGCACCGCACCGCATACTTCTTTCGGGATCCAAGATGAGCACTTGGTTTCTTTTAAGACGATTCTCCTGGTTTCGTACTCTCAAGCTGAAAGGATATATCATTATGATGTCCATGGAGCTCCGCAGGATATTCCACATCAACTTACAGAATATATCCGAGGAGATCATCCCCTTTCAACGAGCCAAGGTGTATATCTTCAGGAGGAACCCACGTAAATCCGCCATAAGGAAGGGCGTGCCACATTGCACAGCTATATTGGTTATTGGCGTCTTCGTACGTAATAAAATGACAGGGTTTACGAGGATCATACTGCTCCATGTTCGCCTCCGCATAACCTCCACTTACACCAGATACAACAATGAGTAGCTAATTGTAAGCAAGAAGCAATTCCAACTCAATTCCAGCATACAGAAGCATGGCATCCCATGTACGTCCTGGAAATGTAAAATAATATGCAGGATCCACTTTGAGTTTTCAGGGCTTGGTCTCTAAATGTCTCGAAGAATTTGCTAGGAGAAGAACATCTAAAATTAAGTACAGATCACTGTGCTCACCTAGGTTTCTAACGTTAAAATGCGTCCACACCTTCAGAGAGTTATCATAGTCCTCACTGCTGATTTCTTGGTCGTTTAACATGTTGTAGAAGGCATCCCTACAAGGCAAACATGTATCGTTCTGGACATCCCACGATGTTACGCAATCATTGGAAAGTGCCTCCTTGAGAGTCATCAACCCTATATTCTCAGTTCCAAAGTACTTCTGTGTTTCGGGATACGTTTCAAGCTTCTTGCAAGCTTCTCCAAGCTTCTACCGAGGAAACGAAAAGTATCTAGAAACCTGAGTTTAATATCCCCAATATACTAAGAGAATGAACTTTCCTCTGAATTTGTTATAACGTCTACTCTTTTTGCTAGTACACCCCAACTCCTTAACAATAAACTGTGAGCCATACCTGCTCAGGTTAAGCATGAAAACGGGTATATAACTAGGTTTTTACAAGCCAGGTTGCACCTATTATGCGGACTTCCTCCGTACCCACCAGATACGTGATATTGTCGCGAACCTTCCAATTTGCTTCCGTAAATAGACTTCCACACGGGAAACATTGTAGAAGCTCAAATTATTCCTGTTATTCAGCTGTAAGCTACAGAGGCGTAGCACATTTGCATAAATCACCAATTTTATTCGTCAGATCCATCAAGCTTTCCATAAACTTCTGAGCAGCGGGGGGTCCTCCATAAAATATGGCTCAGTAGTAAGAGTGCTTCTTAGATGTTCAACACTGGACGACGGTCTCACAAACACTTTCACATGAGAGAGTGAGTTAGCTCGTTGAAAGGGTATATTAGGTATATTCTGGAAGTTGATGTGCAATATCCTGCAGAGCGCCATGAACTTCGTAACGATTTATCCTTTCTGCCTGAGAGTATAAAACTGGGTTAATCCTCTTCAAAGAAACCAATTGCTCATCTTGGATCCCGAAAGAAGTGTGTGGTGCGTTACATGGCCTTTATGGTTTACAACTAGCAAAGTTTGATCGAGCACTACAATTCCGTCAACTTTGATTGCTAAAAACGTACTTTGAATTTAATTACCGGCTGCGGCAATAAGCAAGAAACGATTTTGAAAAGGATTTGTAGAAACTTATCAATAATGCAATGTTTGGAAAAACTTGCAAAATATTAGTGATCGTATAGATATACGTCTTGTGGTAAACAGCAAAACATTAGGAAAACTCATAGCCAAACCTATGTTTATCAATCGAACCCCTACGGTTCACCTGATCTTGTGGCTGTTGATATGTCTTCCCGTCAAATAACGTCCAACAAGCCTATATACATCGGTATGAGTGTACTAGACATTTCCAGGACGCTAATGTATTCGTATCAATAGGATGTTACGATGAACACATGGAGCTGAAAATCTTAAACAGTTGTATACGGATACAGATTCCTTCATCCATCGATCGGCTACGGCTAATATATACCAGGATAAATTACGCATAGTTGAACATCTGGATAGAGCGGATTATCCCGCTAACCATATATGCTATTCGACACAAAAGAACAAAGTTTTTGGAAAGTTTAAAGGTGAAGTAGGTGCTAAAGTCATTCGTCGTTTCGTTGGTGCCAGAACTAAAATGGATGCTCTCGATACTGATGGCTCTGTGATAAAAAGATTAAAGGCATAAAACATAGTGCCACTAAGCAATACATCAGCATCAATAGCGATGTAGACTGTCTTAAAAGTCAGAAAATCGTAAGAACCCCGATGAACATGATCCTATCCCAACATCATGTTTCTGGAGTTGAAGCTATTAAAATAGCTCTGTCACCTCATGATGACAAACGAGCAATTGCAGAGGATGGAATATCAAAATATGCGTACGGGCATTACAGCATTGCAATCTGAGCGTAAGAGGATGTGACATAAAATCGCAAGGTAATGGTTTTTTCCATGATCGCCCTTGTAGAAAATGAAACTTTACTCAAGTGACTCCTCCACGTCTCCAGTGATACTGACGAAGAAAGAAAATTAAAAAACTGCTCACCTGGTCTCTTTGCGCCCCCATGATGCTTTTTTAAGAAAGAAGAAAAATAGAAACAATAAAGGAAGGCGTTAACTCTGCCACTAGAATAACTCTAGTGCTGGTCTCCAGCCCAGATAAAAGAGGAGAGGCGTCTCCCGCTGCAACCTTAAAATAAGTACACCCTGATTAACTTTATATAAAACACAAGCTTGATAGCACATGTCTTGAAAGTACTGAGCTGTAAGTTCTTCAACATCTTCGCTTAGAACATCTTTTAGTGCTAGTGTAAAGGCCTATAAAGGTCTAGGAAAAGCAAAGCTGAATAAAGCTGTGAATAATACTACAAAAGAAACGTAAGGTTAGATCGTGTTAGGTCAGGTTAGCCTTAGTGAGACTGCAAGCTGTGTTCGAGATGTTACCAGAACATACAGAATTAAGCGAAAGAATCGTACAACTGTATAAAATTATGTGACAACGGGCAAAACAGCTATAATAAGTACTTCAACACCAAAGGTTGGGACATCCTTAAGTGTTAGTTTAAAGCTTTACGCAGGGGAGAGGGGAAGAAAAAACAAAGATGAATAGAGCTGTAAATAATACTTCAAAAGAAACGCAGGGTTATCTCAGGTTATATATAGAAAGAATGGTAGTGATGGTGGTGGTGTTGGTGATGGTGACAATGCTGGTGGTGGTGGTGATGGTCCTGGTGATGATGGTGATGGTGCTGCTGGTGGTGGTGGGCTAGGTTAGGTTAGGATAGTCTTAAAAGGATTGGAAGCAACGTTCGGAGTGTGGCCATTAGAACATACTGAAATGTGCAAAAGAATCGTTAAATGAGGTTAAAACGCCTAGCATACTGGAGCAATGTAGAAAAACGACGACAGCTCGTTCAACGCCAAGGTTAAAATGTGTTCTATATTAGTTTAAGAAAGAATAGGGTTAGAAAAAGCAAGAATAATGTCAAACGGCAATGAAGGAAGTTCCTTAAAGAAGCGCTTGGCAAGCTCAGTTTAGGTTAGGCTAGGTTAGGGTAAAATGAAAGAAATGAATAGAAGAGAAGGGATTGTGTTAGACGTTAAGAAGATAAAATAGGTGATGATGAGAATACGATCTTTAAAGGAAAAGTAGCAACACTAGTCTCACTAAACTGATCGCAAAAGCATTGTGAAATGGTGTAAGTCTGAATTAATTGTAAAACAACAGGAAAACAAAACGAACAATCTTCTAACGATTCTAAAAATCGCTGAAACATTGTAAAAGTCCGCTAATGGCGCCCAGTTTAGCGGGTGGGCTTGTTCGCTCTCAAATGCCCTAGTAATCCCCCTTCACCAATGTAACTACATTCCTATGCCTTCATTAGGGAAAGTCCCCCCTCCCCCCGGGAAAAAATCTTGCATACATATCCAGAACTACAATGATAAAAATGTTGCATCTTGGTTGTGCTCAGCAAATTCGTCAATCTTAATTTTCAATGTGTCACAATTACGGGCATTTTCAAAATCGGTACAACTTCACCTGTAGTCGCTCGCTACAAGTTTGGCAAAGAACCCGACATTTGAAAGAATGAATAATACAGGTGTCCCAAAATTAGACCGACAAACTTTGGGAGCTGATAGATAACATTACTATAAACCGTCTTTGTTAAGAAAAGTTTTTCGCGGCGATGCTTTATTTAAGCGCTAGACAAGTTAATGTCAGATTACTGCCTCCCACCCAGTGATCAACAATGCAAATTAGTGTTGCACTTGTGTTAGTAAGGCACACGATCTTAATGCAAGAAACAAACACAGAACACACAAACATCTCATTGTTTACAGTTAATCACAGCTTTACTATTCAAAGTAAATGTCGGAACGTAAGCCCATTGTGATTGACACAAACAGTGCATCGGCGTGCCGTACTCTCGAAAAGATACCAGCCATTTCTCTGATTTAAAAGTTCGTCTCACTAATTTTGAATAGTAAAGCTGTAATTAACTGTAAACAATGAGATGTTCTGTGTTTGTTTCTTGGTTTAAGATTGTGCGCCTTACTAAGATCAATTCAATACTATTTAGCATTGTTGATTTTACCGTAAATACTTAAACTGGGTGGAAGGCAGTGACCTATGACATTAACTCGTCTAGCGCTTAAATGAAGCACCGCAGCAAAAAACTTTCCTTCACAAAGTGTTTGAAATAATGTTATCAGCTCTGAACGTTTGTCAGTCTAATTTTGGGACACCCTACATATCAGTAAGTGTTTTGGACTGGACGAGAAGCAAGAAGTGTTTGCCTAGAAGATGGTCAATGAACAGCTTCCTGGCCATCGTGATCTGCTAATTGGTGAGAGTAGTAGATGTCACTACTATATAAACGACTGTATGTAGTATTTACATACTATATATAGTATAAGTAAGGAATTTCTAGAGGCTTATTCGAGTTTAAAACACTAAACGTGAAAGACGAGTGTATGTCGGTGTAAACGGTGCTTCAGTCACTTTTGGAGTTCGGTATAGATTCGGACTGGAGAAACGGGAGGAACATCCTACTGTCTGCCTGCAGCATGCTATTGCTAGGAGTTATGCCGAATAAGGAGAACTCAGTCCTTCAATTTGAAAAACGTGGAGAAGATGCTGAAATTGCTTTCTGTTATTCGACGCTGATTTTGATAGCATATCTGATATACGCACCGCTAATTCTGAAACATATAGAGTTGCATATCAGAAGCATACTATGCGAGCTTTTGAATGTATGTCAAACCAACACAAACTGTTGAGAACATCTTCCTGTGGAACCATATGCATATTGTGGTTATGGCGACTCTCAAAAGTTTGAGGCTATAACCTCTGTAGCGAATAAAACAAATGGAATGTACAAAGTGTTTAGCCATTAACACTTACGGATGAACAACAAAGGAATTTGGATTATTGTACAGTATATATTACCTGTGTGAGCATGAATTTACAGAAAACTGGAAAGCGAGAGGTCATAGGCATATCGGCTGTAAATATCAAACAAGTTTACAGAATAAGTGTAACCCGGTATCAAAACTCATTGTATTCCTGCTTTCATAACTTTTGTGGATATTATTCGCATTTAATTGTTAAGAAATTAGGCTGTACAACAGAAAGAGTAGATGTAATTTGTAACTGCGGAAAGCTGCATCGCATTCTCCGTGTATGTTGGGGATACTAAACTCAGGGTTTTG
Source organism: Tenodera sinensis (assembly GCA_030765045.1). Taxonomy (NCBI): domain Eukaryota; kingdom Metazoa; phylum Arthropoda; class Insecta; order Mantodea; family Mantidae; genus Tenodera; species Tenodera sinensis. Next base: position 169,530,502 of record CM060964.1, read on the forward strand.
AATTCCTACCGTTTCCTACGGGATGAGCTGTCAAAAAATCTAACGCCATATCCTGAAACACAGAGGTACGAAGAGGAGATCAACTTGATGACTCGTAAGGTAGTATACTCCTGATAACATCATTGATTGCTTTGAGCGAACCGCGTTTGTCTTCGCAGGATGCATTCTGCAATAGGTTAAGCAAACAAGATCAGCGTGAGGAGTACGAGCTTACTCAAGATGTATGGAAGTATTTTCAACATTAGAAGCTTAGACGAGCACAGTGATTTCTTCTGAACTTTAGATGTACTTCTTGCTCAGGTCTTCGAGGCCATGTTGTACAAACATTGCGAAGTCATAAAGTTGATCGTGCACATTATTTGACCTCCCCAGGATACCATGGTACTATTCATCAGAATTGAATAATTGGAAATGGTACTTGATTACGATCAGCTACTCATGGTTAAATCTGGTATAAGAGGAAATTTAAGCCAAAATTTCCATCGGTATGCAGAGGCGAGCATCTACACGGAGAAGTTTGACCCTAGTAAAGCCACTCAGTTTATTCGATGCGAAGACGCCAATGACCAAGATGGATGGCCAATGTGCTACGCCTTTCTTAATTCCTACGCGAGTGTAACAAATCAAAGGATACAAAGATAATTCCATACCTTGGTTAAAGGAAGTACGTAGTACATTATATTTCCTTGAAGCAGGCACTCAGCCATGCATTACGCTAACAAATATCCATCGAGCACTACAGTTACGTCAGTCACGCTGCTTAAAGCCAGACCTGGAATTCAATAACAGACTACAGGACAAAATATAATTTTCAGAAATGTCTATACAAACTTTCAACGACGACATGTTTGGGAATACTATGAATGGTATACTCAATGAATAGAACATACGACTTGTCATCTACTACAAGCCTGGAAAAGTTGGTTATTAAAGCTACGTTCATCGACATGGACCTATCCTGGCCAGCAGTACACACACACACACACACATATATATATATATATATATTGAGCTGTGTGCTTGACATCCCCAAATCTTAATGCATAGCTATCATGATGACGTGCTCATACCATATTACACACTTGAAATCTGAATCTCATGTACATGAGTAGCTTATCCGTCGAATAACCACGAGACATATGTACGCGGACAAACTACGCATCGTATATCTGGATGCGGCCGATAACCCAAGAACTCGTATGCCATACTCCACAAAACGAAAAGTGTTGTAAAAATTTAAAGGTGAAACCAACTGAGAAATCATCCATAATTTAATGATACCCAAGGTGTATGCTGTCAGTATCAATGTGCCCTCAAGAAGATTATAGGTACACTACATTAGCGCCATTAAGCAGTACGTTACTTTCGAGACCCAAGTGGAAGCTTTAAAAGCAGAGCAATAATAACACCGATAAACTTAATGCGGTCGCATCAACATAATGACACATTTGTATAAGTCAACAAAATATCTCCATGCTATGATAAAACAGTAATCGTAGATGATGGAATATGCACTATGCTTATGGTCATTCAGTGATGTAAACGGCACATGGAAGTTGGCTAAATCAGCTAGTTTTTTTTTTCTTCGTGAGCTCGCCTATAGTAAAATAGAACGTTGCTCAGCTGTCAAATTCTTGTACCTAGCAGACATTTGATCCAGAAAGAAGAATAAATAGAATAACCGAAGGCGTTAACTCTGCCGCTATGAATAAAATTCTAGCGCTGGTCTCAAGCCCAGATAAAGAGGAGAGGCGCCTACTTCACAGTTCTATGGTGTTGTGCTGAGACCGACCTATGAAACCCGAATAAAAATTTAGGAAAATATATCAAGTATCTCTGCTTCGAAAAAATATCGCTAAGGAGGCGTATACCATAAATACTTGAGAAACAATGACACTGTTAGTGTCAACCCATGATAAAAGAGGAGGGAAAGATTAAAAAGAAAGCCTAGGAAGAAATCAGTTCTAAGGAAGTATAATGGTAGTGCGAGATCTGGTTAGCTCTGCACACTCAAGAAAATACTGCAAGCTATGCTCGGGATATAACAAGTAGAAAATTATAAACTACTGCAATGTCACTGAAATATATGGTGAAGGCCAGGAAATCATACTAAACACCAGCCAAAAAGACCTACATGTAACTTTTAAAAATAAATATAATGAAAGATACCATGAGAGCACCCAAATACATTTAAAAATGCCTAAAATCACTGAAAAGCCTATAAAAAATAAAAATCTCTGAAAGAAGATAAATGCTGTCGAAACAGCTACAACTCGTCTAAGACGAAATTGTTGAAAAACGTAGTGAAATATCCTTTAAACATCGCAAATACCACTGTCAGTTCCCAAAATACTCAAAAAGTGGACGGAAAATTATGAGGATACCTCAAATGCCTTAAAAATTCTAAAAATCATTGGAAAACATCCATAAATTACTAACAATAGTCTACAAACCAAGATTAATTGACTTAAAAGCAGTCTCAACCGCTATAAAACGAGAGAAATTACCGAACTCCGAGTATAATACCATTGAAAACACCCAGTCTACCACTAGCACTGATAAATACTTTAAGTCCCATCAAATACCGCTAACAGTGGCCAAAACACACACACACACACACACACACACACACACACACACACACACACACACACACACACACACTCACACACAATCTATTCCTTCACTGCGATATGCGCACCTCGGGATGTCAGATACTTGAGCCTGTAATAGGGATTCTGTAGCCTTGCCACAGGGATAACGGTGTGTTTACGAAAGTAGCCTTGTGCGCATCCTGCGGATTGGCAAGTTTTCGTTTGCGCCAGCTCTTCTAGCAGTCAGAATCGTATACAAAATGCCTAAAATAGGCCTAAGTTAGATTAGGTCACGCATTTTATACAGTGCACATAGAAAGCTCTCACGTTAGACGTCACACATCAGATACATCGAGGAGCATACATCGCTACTACTACCGCACATGCTATATGTCTGCACTGCATTTTTCTGTCGCACTTCATAAGCAAATTTTTACTTCGACGATTTCTAATATTCAGATATCAGTATATAACTATTTCATTCCGAATACCTTTCCAGTACACACCCATGAAGTATGCTTTTGTACATTTAAACTACATTCATTACTTTCCTAACCGGTGCTTTCCATTTTTCCTCTCAAAAGAGGAAAAGCCCTGACGGTGGTTATGATGGCGCCCGCGCCTCCTTAGGCATGAGCTAAATGTGTCCGAGTGCATGAGAAAGTCGGAGAGCACGCTATACGCTATAGAAATTCTGCCCAGAACCAACCTGGGAATACCTTCAACACACGGCTCTCTGCCAGCTCTTCTAGAATTGTCTAGATCAGGCATGGCGAAGAGGGGTGGTAGGAATGCAATCGAGTATTTACCCCCTCCACTTACCGAATGCAGACCACCTCTTTTCCGGTTCTATCTGTTTACGTTATACACATGTCTTTACAAACAGGGTCTGCAGTGGCAGAACCGAATAGAAGCATGATGTATTGGTATTGTGATTACGTTACGTACATTTTCTTTTGGCATAGCAAACACAAAGCTTTATTGCTTTCTCTACTGCGTATAGTAAGTAGGGGAAGTGTTGCATTCGACCCCAAATTTCGATGTCGAGATCTCACCCGAAATATATGTTTTAGGACCACCTGAACAAATGATCAATGTAACAGAATGTTTCGCGCGCGCGCGTTTGTGTCTGTCTAAACAGCATAACTCAAAAACGAAAAGTCAGTTAAAAAACAAAAAGTTGGTATTTAAGTATAATATATTTCAAGGATGCGACACGAGGATTTGGAAGAAAATTACTCCACCCTAAATTATCCTTTACATAGAAAATTTTTCGAAAACTTGTATTTTCTCAAAAATGGCTCTCACGATTTTGATTAAAATGCCATGTTTTAAGATATTTTATGGCAAATTAAATATATATCTTGAATTTTCTGGCTATAGCCTATGTAGTCCTGTTTACTCTCGATGACTTTTGCATAACTGGTAAATCGTAAGAAATAGACAAAATCTTACTGTACAAAAAATGTAGATCTTGTTAAAACACACAAGTTATGTCGAAAAGCATTTTGTTTGTGCAGTGAATGATTTCGGAGATACGTATTCCTTGTTATTTATGTGAGTTTTGCAATACTCAAACTTTTCTCAAACGAAAGACCGTTATTCACTTTTTTATCGCTTGGTCGTGCAAAAGGAACGAAATTTCAAAGTCTTCATACAACGACCAGCTTTGAAAGATTTGACTATCGTCCAAAGCCTTCTGTATTCCTCTTGCACCTACAGGAAAATTAGCAATAAGGTAATTTCTCCAAATGTTTATTTGGACGAAGACGATGAAGATACAGGAATAAGAGTTTCTTAGAGTAGTTGGTACAGGAGTAGAGTGTGTGTGTGTGTGTGTGTGTGTGTGTGTGTGTGTGTGTGTGTGTGTGTGTGTATATATATATATATTACTAGGAACATAAAACTACTTACGTTCCCATTTGGCTTTGAAGTATCTTTTCAACCTGTTATGCGACATGATTCCACCACTGATACAATGTGAGGGACTGACCGGTTCTCTGAGGTAGATAGGTAACAGCGATAGGGGGGGGGGGGGGGGGTCGTGGCCTGGTAGCTAGCCGGTGTGTAGAGTGGACGGGGTTAAAACTGTGGTGTTGGAGAAATGATGCAATGTATCACGTTTCCACATCTATGGTCTAGATCAGTGCTTTTCAACCTGTGGGTCGCGACCCCCCCCCCCCCCCAAATTTTAAAAAGGTAGATATACTAAGAAAAAGTGACAAAATGATACTCGTTATGTTATTTATACAAACACATTAACAAAAAATAAAGTCTTCGAGTACTCGTTCATTTTAATGTGAAGGTCGCGCTTGAGTTCAATCAATTTCTCTCATCGTGGATCCGTTTTTTGCAACATTAAGTGTTAAATCATTTTCTGAATTTAAGAGATTTCTTAGTTTACCTTTTATTTGGGCCATTGATAAGAATGCCAATTCGCACCAGTACGAGGTAGAAAATGGAATCAAACACTTCAAAGCCTCAGGTGTTAATTACGGGTATTCTGTTTTTCTTTTTAACAAAAAGGTATCCAAATTTTCAGATTTGAATTCCGAGTGTAACAACCCCATCGGCAGATAATTCCAGCAGATTCTCTTTCACCTTAGTTGCTAAATGTGCCTCATTTATAGCTGCATTTAAAAACGGGTTTAAGATCATCTTTGCCCAGTGCTATCTCTTGCACTGAGAAGTAATGACACAATTCTTTCTTCAAATTATGTAACACCGTTTTCATACGAGATATATGAGCTGATGTTTATCTCGCTTCCGACTTCTTCAATGAAATACTGTGTCGACGAAAATAAATCAAAGTTGTTTTCATTTATAGATGATGACCACAATTCAATTTTTTTTATAAAGCCATGGAGTTTGTCTTTTGCTGTAATTACATTTTGATCCCGCCCTTGAAGGCTTTTATTCAAGATATTTAATTGCTCAAGTAAGTCAGAAAAAAAAGTCAATTTCAAAAGAAATTCCGGGTCAGAAATGAATTAAGAGGAATGTGACTTACCTTGATGTAAATATACTAATAGTTCAGCGCGAAGTTCCATAACTGGTCAGTACTTTTCCTTTTGATAACCACCTAAGCTCTGTATGGGAAAGCAAATTGCGGTGTAGTGTCCCCATATCTTCCCAAATGGGGCCCAAATGACCCAGCTGTGGACGGGCCCTTAAACTCCACACTCCACTCCAATCTTCACAAATGGTTCGAAACAATCGGGTCTGCAACGCGTTTCCTTTAATAGAATTTACAATGTTAATAATAATATTTAGAACTTGACTGTATTCCTGTGGGAAGTTTTTGGCTGCAAGAGCTTGGCGATGGAGAAAGCAATGCATCCAACAAGCGTTTGGCATCTGCTCTTTCAGTCTAGCAATGAATCCACTCTTCGCACCAGTAATGGCTTTTGCTCCGTTACTACAAATAGCAATGCATTTTTGTGCCCAATCGATATTCATATATTGCGTAGCTTCAATTAACATGTCATGCAAGCACTGACTTTAATATTCATGGGAAGTATTTCTTCCATTAGTGTTCCATTGGGTTCAAGACGCACAAAAGCTACAACCCACAATATCCGTTGATTCATCAAATTGCAAGGACACAGAAGAACTTTTCTTTACTTTTTCTATGACTTGATCACGAATGTCAGTCGTCATAATTATTGCTTATGCTGCGTGGAATGGTATTGTCAGAGAGAGGTATACTTTTGAGCTTTTCGACCTCTTGCTTGCCAAACATAATCTCTGCTATATCTAAAGCCGCTGGTAAAATCAAGTTTTCGGCAATACTGTGAGGTTTTCCTGCTTTAGACACACGAAAAGCTACTCGATAGCTAGCGAGCAACGCTTTCTCATTTAGGTTGGGCATTTGTCCTATAGCAGTTTTTTGATGTTCAAGAGCTCTTAATTTTCGCTCAAAAAATTCCACGGGTTTATTTTTTCATTAGTATGTTTTGTGTTTAGGTGGCATGCCAACTTCGATGACTTCATGCTTTCTCTTGACAAAATTTCCAAGCAAATTACGCACTGCGCTTTATTCTCAATCACAGTAAACCCAAATTTCAAATAATTGTCATAACGACGTTGTTTCTTTATTCCACTACTCCCGCTAGACGTTGATGGCTCTGATGATCTTTTCAGGAATTTATCCATTTTCAGTTATAACAACTCAGCTAAGCTGTGCGTGTTTCACGCTCACAAATCACTTTACAATTACTCCAACTCCAAGACACCTTACACACAGTCCGTATAACACCGTAGTTTCACTTCCGAATCGTTTCCACTTATCCTGGCCTTGCTTCCGATTCCACTTGCTTCGCGGTCTTGCACTCAACTGCCGTGGCCGCGGTCGACCGCCCTACTTATAGGCCAGCGCATTCTAGCGAGAATCATCTCGAAGCGTAACGAAACGTCTCGAAACTTGTGGACCTTTCGCGGAACCTGTACTAGTTCCGAGTGTTACCAACAGATGGCGCTGGGAGTCTCGGCCCTAACAATATGTTTGTATTTGTTTGTTAGTTATCAATTGGCCACGTATTCGATTTAAAATTACATGTTTTACTTACTTAATTATATACTTATATCCGAATTCTAATAACGCAAAATCCTAAAACTTTTGTATGGATTATATATTAACATACATGAAAAAAAGGGTCGGGGGGTCGCAAAATATTTTTCTATAGTAGGGGAGTCGCGTCATGAAAAAGGTTGAAAAACACTGGTCTAGATAATGCATGGTGTCCCGGGTTCGATTCCCGCCTGGAGATATAAATTTGTCTCTGGTCAGGATTATTTCTCATCTTCCACAGAGTTTGGAGCATGAATGCGCGCGCGCACACACGCGTGCGTGTTGGAGTGAGTGACATAATGTAAAAACCCAAAGAAAAACAGCTGCATACCAGTGCGGATAGACAATATGTTCCGAAGGTGGGAGGCCAGCGATATGACCATTGTAGTTAATGACGGGCTATAAACGGAACCAAAAAAAGAAAAAACTTGTGCAAGCGGTGAAGACATGTTTCCTATTGCAGTGTATCTCAGCGCACCATACTGTGGTACTGTAAATAAGCGAAACGAATAGATACGGTCTCCATGAGTGCATTGTGCTTTTGTTTTCCTTTTTCATTATTACGAAAGACAGTAATGCGGTTCTGGTTTAGCAGTGTTATGAAATAGAACTACTGTTGCATCACGTGATGAGATTTTAAGGTTTTTGTTTAATCAGAAATGTTAGTTTTTATTCATTTGTTTGCCAGCAATGTGAAGTATGAAGTATTCGCAAACATTTGAAAGCAGAAATTAATCAAAGTAGAAATGAAGGATTATTGAATATAAATTGTCCCGTTCCGAAAGCGTAAACAATGGAAATGCATCATGATGCGGAAAAAGACCACAATATTTGATTTTAGGTTAAATGAAGATGTTCGAGGTGAACAAATGAGTGAGATAAACATACATAGTGCTTTTCACTTCGTAATGAAAGCAGTTTCCCCACCGCTGAAAGGATAAACGGCAGAAAATGAAGCATGATAAAAGTAAGGAAGACATTGTGACTTGCTTTCAGGTTTAACAAATATGTTACAAATAAAGGCACAACATACGTTTCGCAATAATGGAAAATAACGCAGTAGTCAAGACTCGAACCGCAGTCGTTTCTCTTGCGTTTATTTCCAGCTCTACAGTCTAGGCACTGTACGTAATAATAGCGAGAAGGTATATTACTGCTTGCCCACCATGTTCTTGAAACTGAGTAAATGCCGAATCAGTGGCGTACTACCCCATTTTAGATTTGACTTCATGGCACAGAAATTAGTGCCACGAACTATAAGTTACGTAACTCAATATCACTATTTACTATCCCTCAACATCCCTTTAAGTACACTGGGAGGTTACTTTTACCACAACGATGTTAACTTACACCAATATTTAAAATTTAAATATAGCAGCAACTAATCATTAGAATAAATTAAAATTTGGTGTGGTTATAGTCCGAGAATTTGCGCATTTAACTACTGTGGAATACTTAAATTGCATTCACAGAATTCCCTGCAAGTGGAGCATAAATCATGCTATGTATCCTGAAAAAAAAATGTTACAGCTCATTTTTCAGGTGCACTTTTCGTGTGGGAATTTGCAGCTACAGCTACCAAATGTTTATCTGAATAACATAAGGCATAGCTTGACACGGTCGGCTAAATAGAAATCCTATACAGTTTGTATTTTGCATGTAAAAAAATTATCTAATTATATATAAAAACATGATAAAATCTTTAAGTATTAACATTTTTATCCACATTATATCTCAAATTTATAAAAGTCTTAGTGGACGGTATTAGAAATCATTAATAAATAAGCACTAAATCTTTGATGTCAGTATCTGTTACAGTTTTTGAGAAACATGCACCTTAAGTATGAAAAATCAATATTTCGGGAAATTACGATAAAAGATGAAGTACCATTCTTTTCAAATTACACATACTGTAAGAACATATCTGCTTCACATTCTTGCTCATTCAGGTTTACCTCTTCTTGTGTTTTTCTTTCCTTAGTTCTATCTGGAAAACAATGCCAGTGCTTCGACATCAGGATTTATGGACATGCGGTCTATCGAGCCAAAGATCGTATGGTCGAATGCATAATGTATATTCTGTATTCAGGAGAAACTATGGTAACGGATGGGGAGGGTCGAACTAAAGCAATCGGTGAGATGGCACGGTTCGATGCTGACAGCTTTCGATTGAATACAGATGTATGCATTGTACCCCTTTTTATGTAAAAAGGTGTCGCTCATAGTGAAATGCAATATATAGAATGCAATTGATTCTGATGGCCGAACGGTTTACGGCATGATGTCATAGTATGGCTATTCCATGTGGTCAGAGGTTTTTTTTTTTTATTTACTTTTGTTTTATTCTTGTCACCTGCCACCTCAGCCTTATGTTATATATAAAGCTGAAGAACTGTGCAATTTTTTAAAATTAAAAACAAAAAAATTATTTTTTGAAAGCTATCGACCTCCCAGTGTCCTGAAATTGGCGGTCGAAATCTGTAACAGCCGGTATAACCAATATTTCAAGATGAGTTAGCAGGGTTGCCCAGTCGCAGCCGGAAGAACCTCTTTTCACCCATTCCGAAGTTTTGTTGTGATTACGTAAGCCTAGTCTACGTCCGCCAAGACGTCTGTTGAGTTTTAATGGTGGCTTGAATGCACTTTGATGTTTAAAGGCATTTAATTCAGCTGAATATCGTGGAAAACCTGTCATTTGTACGTCGCATTTCCCATGTTGGTTGTTTTAGCAATGTTATCGATATTTGCCACAAATTATGTAAAAGATCTTAGAAGACATACTGAGGCATCGTCACTTCTTATATTCGATACTGGCTTTTTATGTAATTCATTTTAGAAAACGTTTGCTCTTAGACGTATATGAATCCGAAGATTGTCATTACATTTGCTCCAAACACCTGCTACCGCGGAAATTTATCACTTAATCACCACTTAAGGGGACAGCCAACTGAAAATCCGAGGTTTTGGGCGCAGTATGTGATTTTTTGTTTGTATTAATACATTTTTTCGCTTTCTCTCTTTAAAACTGGTATACTGTTTTACTCTGTGCCAGTTTAAAATGTGTCAGGATCATGAGAGTGCACAGAATTTAAATGCCTATTAAATTTTATTTTCTTTCTCAAAACTACATTTTTCTTCTCAGAAACAATCCCTTGCGATGCAGTTTTGGTGATATGGTTTTGAAATTGAGAATATAAGCTCCGTAGTACCTTTATTTAATAATTTTGTTTAGATTTTGTTGAGGTATGGTTTTTTTGAGCCCATAAGCGTTAAGTAAACGATGAAAGTATATTCATTAAAAAATTGCAACTAGGAAACATTCCTGTACCTTTTGCTTTCATTACATAGGGAAATTCAGAACGAACTTCATTTGCATAATATGTATTAAGAGCATGCTTACCAAATGTTATAGCTGAAATATGAAAACTGCTCCGCAAGGAGCATTTTATATCCCATCATAATTTTATTAATTGAACAGTTAATAAACTGGAAGGTAATTGTAGAAGAAACCTCAAAATTTTCAGAGAGACTGCTATTAATATGAGAAATAAACACCAAACATTTGAAAGCCTTAACTCTAAAAATTTGTAATTTAGAATTTTTACTTTACTGCCCTCTTAATCCCTCTTTGAATATTCAAGTAGTTCCATTTGGAAATTATGTGAAGCTTCACCGCAAGGGAAATTCAGAGGGTGGTTGAATAGGCGAATTTTCCGGCTAATTTTCGGGTCGGCGGATCGTGATTCAGCGTCGGTGAACAATTACGTTAAAGTATCAGTGTACTTGTTTAGAACAGTAACTTGTATATTGAAGCAAAAAAATGATACATTTCCAACTGATGTTGCAAAGGGACAGTTTTGCTGTGAATGTGTTAACTGCGTCAGCTAAATCCATGTTTTATACTTGCCCTGCATAGTTGTTTTGAGTGTATTCATATGTTGAAATACATCTGTTAGAAACGGAAGGTCGCTTAGCCATTCTTATTGAGTAAATTATAACCAGACATGGGGGAAACTCTCAGTAGTAGTGATCCCTGCGTAAGCATAACTGAACTATGGAACTTTTACGTCACAGGGGGCAAAGTCATATTCTAGGGTGTGCATCTCTTCCAGTGACAAAGTGGAACTGTGGCGTGAAGTGCACGGTGCGTTATTGACAGTGTTTACATGCCAATCACACCCCCCGCACTCTTCGGTCGATGCGTGGTGAACGGAACGTCCATGTGAGATTTTCTCCCATGTCTAGTTATAACATTTTTATTTTCCTGCAAGAAAGCAACACCAGTTAGTCCATCAAAATAATTTCCGCAAATATTGGTGCAATGTAAAGAGGTAGCGGAGGAATAACTACTCAGAATGTAACACACAATGCTTCTCACATATGGCCAACGTAGGTTTCAAGGATTAATTCCAGGAGCTAGTCCATTCACAGGAGTCACTTGGTGTATCGTTATCGTTCTTTGTAGCTCTATCCTGAAATTTATCATAAAGTTTGAGTTGGCCTTGCAATTCTAAAACTCCATATCTTCTGTTTCCTATGACGATATTTCTTGACACAACGAAGTCATAATGCAAAGAGAGAGAGAGAGAGGGGGGGGGGGGAGGGAGGGATAGAGAGAGAGAGAGAGGCGTATCCAAGTCAACACCATCATACAGGGTGTAAATGACTAACATCGCACGAATTTCACTGGTGATAGACGGTTCATAGGCAATCAATTTGAGACAGGAAACCTATGGTCTAGGATTACAATAACAGAACTATGACTTAAAATTGTTTGAGGGTATGCACGCCACTGACATGTCCACTGCAGCCGTACCGCATGATGAGAGAACAAGCGAGCGAATTCTTTAGCCTCTCTGTTTAGCGTAATGGATATGGTACCACGACGCGATGGTACGCACGTATTAAAAGCGCAGGTTCGGATACCCATAAGCCGATATTTTTTGTTCGTTTTTCTTTCCTTCTCTCTCTTTCCCTCCCTCCATCTCCCTCTCTCTCTCTCTCTCTCTCTCTCTCTCTCTCTCTCGTTCCTCCTTTCTTTCTTTCTTTCTTTCCTTCGTTCTTTCCTTCTCTCTTTATTGCCTTCCTTTTCTTTCTTTCTTTCTTTCTTTCTTTCTTTCTTTCTTTCTTTCTTTCTTTCTCTGTCTCTTTCTTTCTCTCTATCTTTCTTTCTTTTTCTCTCTTTCTCTCTCTCTCTCTCTTTGTTTGTTTCTTTCTTTCTCTTTCTTTCTTTCTTTTTCTTTCTTTCTTTGTTTCTCTTTGTTTCTTTCTTTCTAAGCGCATGCTTAATTTAATTTGATTTACATGTAACATTTGTGTTGCGTTGTAATTTTTCTTATAGCTAATGTTTAAACTTTTTGCTTGAGGTTTGTTGAACTATTATTTACACTTGCATGACCTAAATAGTACGTACACACTGAGAACTTCGTTTCCACTTAAATGTGATTGTTCAATGCTAACGAGCAGCTTAGAAACAAGTAAATAATTGATAAGCACTTGAAAGAGGTACATGTATTATACAATACATAAGTTGAATTAATATTAACATTACAATACAATAGGAACAAGCGGAACAAAGGTAAGGAAATAAATAAGTGCAGGTTTCATATCTTGGTACCTTAATTAAATTTGGTAATAAATTGAGCGATACAGTAAGAGAAAGAATACAGGCGAAGAATGAGCTTATTGTGCAAATAAAAAAAGATTTTTTGTAATGAAATAATAACCAGAAATACTGAACTCAAAGTTCATAAACCATTAATAAGGCCAGTAGTAACATGTGGGTCTGAGGTTTGGTGTACCATAATGAACAATGAGCGATGAAAAGGCTTTGCGATCTTTCGAGAGAAGAATACTCAGACAAATGTTTGGACCTGTAAATGTGGTGCCCAATTGGAGTGTGAGAAACAATCAGGAAATAAATTATTTAACACAAGTAAACAATACTATGTGCATTGTATATTATGGTGGTATTTTGCTATTTTAAAGCATAAGCACAACATTGCTCTCAAAACGGAAAAGAAAGGGGGGAAAAGTTTACTCATCTCCAGGATTGAACTCGATTCGTCGGGTTCATTAGATCCACAGTCGATGGTCATAACCGTGCGGCCAAACCACACGTTTTAGAACTACCCTACATTTCCGTAGCCGCTCGCTACAACCTGTTATCCATTGCAGAGGCGTGCAGCAACATGTTAAAGTCTCCAATTTGAGCGTTTTTGGTAACGCTACAATTTAGAAATGCTTATTCAGAGAAACAGCAGACAGGGTTTGCTAACTTCCTGGTAAGCACTATTTCGACTCCAGTGGATAATATTGACATATTTCTTTATGTTTATGATTTATTGGTCACAATCTCTAATTACTTTGAATACGTATAACTTATTAACTTGATGTCATAGACCATTGGTTTCCTATCTCAAATTGATTGCCTATGAACCCTCTATTACCCGTAAAATTCGTGCGGTGTTATTCGTTTACACCTGGTACAGCCCGTGCAAAACATGACACTCCCTCACTCCTGAAGCATATCAGAGACCTGCCCACTTGCATAATAGGAGTGGTGATGATTAGTATACCACTTGCTGTGACTGCGATAACTACACAATAGTTGTTTACAATACGTTAACATACAGTGCTTGTGTATGTGACTGCCTGAGCTGTAATGTCATTTGCTTGTTCCCCACCACTCCAGTCACTTCCCCTAATTTCTCCTCTCCTGCGCATATGGAGTGTCAGGAGGGTCTGGACAAACTATGAACAATTATTTGACGGATCTCTACAATGCACTTCTGGTTACGCTATTAAATACCGTTTGTCATACCGGCAGTGGACAAAATTACAGGCTTTCCAGATGCCGCCAAAGGCTGGTTTCCCCCCAAGAGACGAGTTCTTTGCGAGGACCACAAATTAGGCTTGCAAACCATGGAAAATTTTCTAATAATTAAATATTTCTAAATGTACGCACACCAAGAATGCTCCAGTATATGTGGACGTGTTTCATGAATGTGAAGGACGATTGATGCTTGCTTGTTCTTTAATAAAGTTACTGACTTCGCTAAGTAATTGTTCCGGGGGACATATTAATATGGCACTTGTGCTCAAGCATCTTATATTTGTATATTATGGCACATGGAATATTTAGATCGCAGTTGTCTTAGTAACTGAATTACTCGTATTATTGGCGCGGTGAACTAGGATTACTGACATACAAACACTTCACTACATTGTCAGGGTAATTGATTTGGTACGTAAAAGTTTCGCAGTGAATTATACAATGAATAGACAACAGAAAATTCATATATAAGACCAATAACCTCTGTCCCCCAGCTAGTAAGACCCAGTTGCTTCTTTTAAGCTGGCTTTCCTACATCTCTGATAGGATTTTCTTAAATTTCGTTTTCCAGGTTGGCGTCTAAGTCTTTTTTCTAAAGACAGGGTTGGCTATGTGTTAAAATTGTTTGTTTCTTTCATGTCAAGAATCAGGACAAAGTTTAGGTACAATCTTGAACTTCTTTAGAACGATCACTTAATTGGGATGCGATGCTTTCAGAGGTCATTAAAAATGCTAATCACTTTCCATTGCAGAATGCTGTACTTCATCTTAATCGAAAAACACTTTATTTTTCTTTTTTCTTTATGTGCTTCAAATTCTGCACCGGTGTGTAGCTTAGCTGCAATTTGTTCTACTTTTGCAAGTAAAGTGGGCCAATGAACACCCAGTTTCTGCTTCTCTTCCATAAGTTAGTGTATATTTTGCTTTTTTCTGCAGTAATGTTACATCCTATTCCTGTAAAATAGCACTGGTATAACTGCTATTTTTAAGGACATGTGTCCAAATTATTGAAAGAACAACATTCTTAAATTTTGTGAAATAATGAGTCATATTTCCTTCTACAGATTATTTGTTTAGGTTACATTCCGTATTAGCACAATAATGAGCAGATATTATCTGTGATAATACTTCAGCTAAAGGTTTCACAGCCTATGATCTTCAACTCCGTCGAGCTTCTTAAAATTTGTGGGCAACCTTCCTGTGTTTTGAATAGGAACATGCCATCTCCCAGGACTGGACCAAGCAAATAATTATACAACAGATTTGCACAACTGAAAAATGCAATAAACTCTGCCAAACTTCTGGCAGCGTGGGCATCTTCGAGACTAAAAGAGTGAGTAGTATAAGGTAGATAAATTGCAGAAGGAACAATTTCCTGACGGCTTTAACTCAGGGATGTCCAACCTTCTCTCTTTGGAGAACCTTGCGTAATGAGCGGCTACCCCCACTCCACTACTTCAGTCGGAGGGACACAGTCGGTTTCCAGTGACGGACACAAGATAGCGATTCCATGGTCGTTTCTAGGTCATACCTTAAATTTTCTGGGAATGTTCTTAGAAGACCTCTCCATTCTGGATGATTTTTTAATAAATGGTAAACAGTAAGAGACACAAATTCTTACTAAATAACAAATGTGGATCTCGTTAAAACATACAACTTATGCCAAATACTTCGGTTTTCTTTTGAGTGAACCATTTCCGAGATATTTTTTCTTATTTGTTTGAATTTGGCAATACTTATAGTTTTTTTTTCAAGTAAGGATATGTTATTCGTTTCGTGTTATCTCTTGGTCTTGCGAAGAGAACGGGATTTCAAAGGCATCGCATAGCAACCAGCTCTTAAAACATTTCACTATTGCTTAAAGCCTACTGTATTCCCATATTCCCCTTGAACCTACAAGAAACATGACAATAAGTTACTTTCTGAAAACGCTCATGTCGATTAACATGAAGTAGATAAATAAGCATTTGCAAGAATAGTGTGTATAGCTCTACATATATTTGCGAACAGATTTTTTCCAAATTGAACTACAGAGAGACCCAAAAAAACATCCGAACCGCTGTGCGGTTTTTCCACTGCGCACACGGAAACACGATAACACGCAGCTGCTGTATACAAGGTCACGCTGTACACGCAGTTGACTTGTTGACTCCCTGCTCTGAAAGTGCAGTATTGAGCTGACGGTAATACGTGGCTGAGTTATTACTAGTGTGTTTTATTATTTTGTCCTGTACTTAGTAACGAAGTGTATTATGGCTCATAATTTGTTTTCTACTGCGCAGCGTGTATTTATTTATCATTCGTATGTGTTAACTCAGTCAGCTCGCCAAGTAAAAGACCGATTTGCAGAAAGGTTTCCAGGTGTAAAAATTCCAGGCCGTACAACAATCCATGAACTTTACAATAAATTTCAGGCCTCAGGAAGTGTTCAGGCTTAGAAATCTAAAAGACAGGCTTAGAAATCTAAAAGACGGCGTACGGTTCTTACCGAAGAAACATTAGACGACGTCGGTCATCTTTGGAGAATTGCCCCCCCCCCCCCCCCAAATAACTTAGGTGTCTTTAACAACAGGCAGGGATTTCTTATGGCTGTGTGCAAAGAGTACTAAATTGCTGAAGTTAAAACCATATAAAATAACTGTGGCACACGCTCTTCAACCAGGTGATCCTGTAATTAGCCGCACATTTTGTGGGTGGACCCTCAGTAGTGTATACAGTGAGCCACGTTTAATATTTTTCACGGATTAAGCTTGGTTCCACCTTCATGGATATGAGCTCTGAGAAACTTAATATTGTTCATGAAATACCCCTTCAAGACAAAAAATAGGTGTGTGATGCCCCATTAGCGGAGAAAGAGTTATAGGCCCAATTTTTTCGAGTCAACAGTTGACGACCATACATACGTAAATACAGTTTTGCCCCCCCCCCTTTTTTTTTTGGAGAGTCTACTGACAAGGAGCGTGATTTTGCCTTTTTTCAGAAAGACTCTACAACAGCTCATACAGCCAATCTTTCGATGAGAACAATTGAAAGTGTGTTTCAGAACAGAATTATTGCTAGAGATTTGTGGCCCCCTCGGTCCCCCGACCTAACTCCCTGCGATTTCTATTTCTGGGGTAACTTAAAGCATAAAGTGTACAAGACAAACCCACACACCCTGGAAGAATTAAAACAAAATATCCGCCAGACATTGCCAGCATTTCTCAACGTGAACTACGGTTAGTGATGGATAGTTTCTAAAGAGATGCCAAAAATGTATGGACGACGTTGGCCAGTTTCAGCATTCCTTTAATAACATTGGTAACTAAAGCCTGTAAAGTAGTTTTAGAAATGTTTTATGGTTTCATCCGCGCTGTTCTATGACAGTGGCAGTCGTCGACGAGCGTCGAGGACGCGTACAGGCAAAACACAGCGCAGCCGGCGTACGGCTATTAAAAGTCTATCGCAGTAGGTTACGCGACCATCACTTGGTGTTTCTTCTAAGGCTATGCACTTCGACTTTGTCGCCAAATATTGATTTACTTCTTAAAGGTAAGCAGTACCGAAGAAGTTGCTAATGAACAAATGTTTATCACATAAGATTTGAAAGTGCTTTCGTAAATCAAACGCAACGTACATGTATCCAAACAGCCACTGCAACACAATGCGCGACCGTGGGCTAAAGAGAAGCAAAGTCCGCGGATAGTGGAAAGAGGTAAACTTAACCTCCCCTATTTCGCAAACGTTGGACATCACTGCTTTAACTCCTTTGATGTAGCTAGACATACTGGCATAACGTTGACCTTGATAATCATCTACATCGATGTTGTGATACTTGAAATACTATATAGCCCGCGAAATATATTTTTGCCGTCCTCCGTCTAGGTTTCCAAGGTCGCGGGTTCAAACCCGGCGGAGTGTGATAGAATTTTTCGGGCGTAAAAGTCCTTAGCACGGTTTCCTTCGGAAGGGAAGTAAAGCCGATAGTCCCGTGTCGTAGATTTACTGCACGTAAAGGAACCTCAAGTCTGATAGAGGCTTCTGAGCAAAATTAAGCGATCTTTCGTCCATAATAAAATGGGACGCTGAGAACCATTGCAGTTAAAGAGGGTCCATTTGGGTGAAATAAATTTGAAATCAGTTTAACAAGAATTTAGTGCATGTGTTACCCAAGGGCTATCCACAGTGTTCTGACTATATTTTGATATATACTTGAGCATGTACATGTTGGCATCAAAGCTCATCCTCCTTATGCGATGTGAAGTCGTTTACTCCTTAACGCTGTGCTAGATGCACCTGCAACATGGACATAAAGTACAAGACCGTTGAAATTCATTATTGAGATGCCGACACTGAACTTGAATGTGCATGTGCGACATTGGTGCGGCAACATATTAGCAGCTATGAGTATATTTCATGACTAATAGCCATGTTTCATAAAGCTTGAAGGATAATAAATAATGCAAGGAATTTTAGGTGCTGCACCTTAAATTTTGTTTGCTATTATAATGCCCAAATATGCCTATGTTGAAAATAAAACATTAAATGAACACACCCCTTTGAGTTTTGGTTGCACCTTATTCCAATCCCAGCACCATTTTGCACCTTTTCTTAATATCATTACTTTTTTGCACTGTTTCTTAACATTTTTTGTCTCCTATACCGCATTTTCCCAAAATTATATATTTTTATCTTTCAAGGGTTGGTAACGATGCCCGGTATCAATCCTGCGACATCAATTACTTACACTTCAGTGCAGTGTTGTTAGTTTGCGCCTCAATGCATCACAGTTATGCGAAGCTATTTTTTAAGGAAGGGCGATTGTTAAGTGCAGGAAGAAATGTTTCAGTTAAAAATATTTCTTGACTTGTGCGGTCTGCCATTTGCCAATAAGTTTTACAGAATGCCGAAAACGAAAGTGAACGTCTATAAAGTACATGAAGTTGTTAAACAGTTTAGTACAGATGGAATTCAAAGTGACGGATCTGTTTTGAGACGCAGTGTTTGTGACATTTCAATTACAATTGATGAGAAACACCAACGCAATCGTGTTGAGCAGCATATAGGCAGTGCAAAACACACGAAAAATAAGGAACTAAAGTGCAGTAAAGGTGGAGTTTGTTACCTACATTGCTCCTTGTTTGTGAGACAATAAAAGAAGACCATTCATATGTAAATGAATTTCTGTCTTGCATCAAGAAATTGTTGAAAAGGGCTCCAGCTAGGCTACAGAAGTACGTAGAAGTTACAGGACTTCCTCTTCCAATTTCTCTTATTCTCACTAGATGGGGTACTTGGCTGAAGGCTGCAGTGTTTGTAACAATTTTAAGGCTATAGGCAATTTCTTAAGTGAAATACCAGATGATTCTGCTGCTGTAAAAAAGCCAGAGAACTAGCAAGTAAACAGGAGCTGCAAGATGAACTTCTTTCTGTGCATGGCTACTGTTTGTTGATGACGGCCATTACAAGATTGGAGGAGCAGTGTCCTGAGAAACATTCACAATGGGCAATTTTGATGGACGTAAAGACAGCACTGGAGGCGGTTGGAAAACAGAAGCTAGAATAGAGTTTAGTCAAAAACCCTGATATTGAGGATGTTTCAACGAACAAGGATTTTAATTACAGACTGCTAACAAAATATGCACCACGTGTGTTTGTTGACGTTGAACGTTCCTTTTCAACATACAAATACTTTCTTAGTGACCGAAGGTGCAGCCTCACTGAAAAAAACATTGACCTGTTAAGCAGCATCTGCTTCAATAGTTTTCTGGATTCGTAACAGTGAATTTTATGTCATTGTCCGTAGTTATTTTATGTAATTGCCTAATTGGTTTTTGTGTTGTTGAGTGAAAATTAAAATGGAAAATTTGCACCTTTTTTTTTTTTTTGCAGCTTTTTAAACAATTAAAGTACCTTTTTGCACTTTTTTTTTTCCTAAATTAAGGCACCTTTTTTGCACCTTCTTAATCAAAATGTTGCACCTAAAATTCCTAGCTCTAAGAATAAATAGACCAAGATCCAAAGGACATATTAAAATGTGCGAATACCCTTAGGTTGCATTTTTACTTCGGGTTTCTGATATATTAATGACTTCCAGATGTGCCGAAATCTGGTCCAGCTAAAATCCCGGACCTCCGACACCAGTCCAGGTTGCTCTCCCGTTTGGGCGGTTCTGACTAGCTATTAGAGAGGATAGTGATAAACATGTGATTGCTTGACTACATACCGTATAGGAACGATGTTTTTGTTGATTTGCATCAGCGAATTGCCTTATGCATTGGTTGAAATCCAAGGGCTCAGCCAGTTAGTATTATTTAATTGTTGCTGGTAAACAGTTTGAAGTTCCACATAAGGGAAAATATTAAGTCAGAAACTGAATAATTGCTACTAGTGTTTCGATCATACCTTTCCAATGGCGAGTTTCCGGATTTAATAGCTTGAGGGTTCCTGTAGCACGAGTTTAATCTGATTGAGAGCTCGAGCCTCTTTTAGTTGGATCTATCAACTATGGCTACTCAATGGGTGACCGCGATGCCGAACCTGGTCTTTTATGTACTCAAGACGTCATTGACGCTGTACCCCACCTGCTTCGTTTTGTGATGAAGCATTTCCCCTTCGCTAACTCAGATAACCAAGAATTAGAATGTTTTGTTTTCGAGTCTCGCGAATGCATCATAATTCGGCGAATGTACGTCTTCCCTTTCGCACAGGCTGGACATCACTGGGTGATGTAACAAAAACTGACAAATGTTTGGGAGCTGGAATTCGCAAGCACGTTGAGAACCGAGCATCAGTAAACAAACCACGCCTATTTTTCTGTCAGTAGGCTATTTAAATACTTGCTGCACTTAAATATTAATATACTTATTCATATTAAGCGTACTCTAATTTCATAAACCCATTTTCAATAACTGAAATATAATTAAAGCGTTGACTAATGAAGTAGAAATTGAGATTCGCTCGGCTTTCAACAGATAACGTTCGTCCCCTTTCAAAACTCAATCCCCGATTTTCTTGATTCGATAGAATTAAAAACCTGTCACCCTTACCAACTGATGTATTGAAAGTGTGTTATTTGCACTTGTGTTGTTGCAAATATCACGATGAGTAATTCCAATATTTTACAAGGTGACATGATTTAAAGCTATCGTGGATGAAAGAGTTTTGTTTCGTTTAAATTAAATTTAAGCTCGATTTTATAAGATGCTATAATCCGGTTTTGATTTATGCGAGCACTCTGCTTTACTACGTGTGCTCATTTGTACAGTCATGGAAAAAAACGACTGAGCGCATTAGGAGAGCAGAATACTTCTAAGTCCTACGTCGTGTTGCAGCGCGATTTACACAAGTCGATATTTCCAATATGCAGCCGAGTTTATTGATGGTCTCTGTTCCAGGTGTTATCGTCTGTCGGATACACAAATAGGCCTTATTGAATCACCACTCACATATGTAAGCGTTCTTGCAAATACAAATGGATATGGTAATTCAAGACACAGGGGTTCTAAAATCCAGCAGAGAGCGAAAGGAATTGTTACGTTGCTCAGAAGACCAGGAATAGAAAATAGTCATCGCCTCCATAGCTCCATAGGAAATGTAACATCAAAGCTTGTCTTTCAATGCAGAAATAAGTATTTAACTCGTTTAAATAACTTAAAGAATTAATTAAATAACTGAAATAATTCAAACGCTGCATTGCGATACAGAAGAAAATGTAGAATAACGAATCCTATGATCCTTATCTAGAAATAGCGATTAATACCGTCAATAAGCCTTGACCCTCTACTAATGCCATAGTAAGAACCTCGCTTTTCGTTGCAATCTGCTGTGCAAAATAAATATATAGCGTTTCACTCTTAGAAGACAGTATGGAGTTAAATGGGACATCTCTGTCTCTATCTGGCGCATACAAGTTGCCATTAGCCGCGTCCTTTTCTACCCTCGCTCTGTTGCCAGATTCCTAATAGCATGGTATAAATATTCATTTGTTATAAATTTCAGGTTTGAACACATTATCCTATGCAGAATTTTTTTCTCTATCAGGTTATATCCTTTTCAGAGTCATTATACATTTCTATAGGTCCAAATTTCTTCAGAAAACGTTTTTTTCAATAGAAGTCCGATATTTGCTGTTTCTACACTCATCACGCACTAACTAACAAACTAACTGCTAGAATGCATCTATATTTTTTTCTTAGGTAGAGTAAACTATAGTGCCTCTACCTGCCTACTTTGAATTCTCTATGTTTACCCAGTTAAGTGTTATAATTTTTTAAATTAAATGTTTTCGGAAAATTTTATATATGTGCACTGCAAAAGTTACGCAGTGTGAAACTTTGTTATTGAGTTTACATCAGGGAACCAGCGAGAACAAATGTTGAGGAAGGTTGGAGAAAGTTTTTAAAATAAACCAAAAGGCAGTAATCTCTTTTATCCAGAGGCAAACAAAAGGTATTCATCTATTCAGCGTCAGGCCTGACACAGAAGATAGTATAAGGAGCAGCCAGTGTTGCCAACCCATACTCAAGGAGATAAGCTATACTGTGTCTCAGCCTAGTTGAATCCTGTTGTAAACAACAAGGCGGAGCTGACTCAACTCGCCGCGTGTTAGACGTACAGGCACGCACAAAAGTTTTGCAACACTAGTAGCGCTAACTTCTAGACAATAAATAGAGTTGGGTTACACATTAACTTATTAAATCTATGAGTTGGAATATTAATATTCCGGATTTCTTTCCGGATTCCGGGTTTCTTTCTTTAAGTACTGCGAAACAATGCGCGATCATTCGCCACTCGTCACTTTTTAACGGTTTGCCTCGATTGTGTTTCATTTCGGCTGAAGCACCAGCCTGCTCCATGGTGAAAAGCTTACTGATTTTATATTGCATATACATAAGTGTCCTTGGCCTTGTGAGGTCCGCGAGATGTACAGGAAATACAGTGTAAAATATCAGAAGCAACCCCACACTATAAACAAAAACATCTTAATCAGCATTCAACTCGATACAGACCTCGTTGCGAGAGAGCTGTCTGATAAAGGAATGCAAAAATGTTATACGTATAATAGCAGTGTCCTTCAGTAATTGTTAAGTAAAATGCAGCTTAATTTAACATAATAAGCTAATGGTGTATATAATTTCACCTTTCTTCTATCTAATCTGTATATAGTATACCATTATGTATATATTCCTTTACGAACTCACGGGCCCAGAACACATATGCGATATGTGAAGCAGAAAGATAAAATGTGGGGCTATTTACGTTTATAAGAATCGAAACATTTGCATACTTTTCTATCTCCGAAATTAGCTCGCGCAGAGCAGTGATCGGAGAACTACTTACGTACCATACTGTACTTAAAGGAGGGGTTTATCGTACGTACGCAAACAAAAGATAACCCCCATTATCTTCGCCAAACCAATCAACAGCTTAACCGTTTTCTATCCCAATATCTCTGTCTCTGTCTCTCTTCCCGCCCAGATGTTTACAACAGGATTCAACTAGGTTGAGACATATTATAGATCGTCGTTCAAAATAAGCCAAAAAGCTTAAATATGAACTGAGAAAAAAGCTAGAAAAAAAGCTAACGATTTTTTTAGCTGTAATTATTAGTTATCAATATTCTATAACGACGTAGTGTTACGTACGTTATTGACATGTTCAATGTTCACCGGCCTCCATGGCTACTTCTGAACTCGCTGAACGCAATTTAATCTATTCTACGTAATAAATACTATTACTTCATTTAGCTTTATGTTAATAACGAATGACATTACTACATTACCTCATTTAGAAGTGGAGCTGCACTTCCTCTGCATCATCGGGGTCGATTTCGTGAATTTCAGGGAAGAGAATTTAAGTAGTATGTTCCTCTGGTGTTTGTGAAGTACTTGGTGTGTCATCACTCGAACCACTACTATACGAAGCCAATGTCCCTATTTTATTTAATACTTCGGGGGGAAACTGATAATTTTTACAACACTTGCCCATCCGACGAAGTCCTGACCTGATTGCTGTAATTGAATTTAACATTTGTGTTCCCATTCTGTTACGGAGTTTGGTTTTTATTATGTTCATCATGCTAAAAAGCCTCTCTGTCTCGGCATTGGACCAAGGTAGTACCAGCAAAGATACTGCAACGTTAGCTAGCTCTTGAAAGGAATTAACACCCGATGCATCTTTGTAACTTGCCACGTCATGCCAGAAACGCAATGTCTGTGAAGTTTCTTTCCAGGTTACAGTAATTAAATTCTGCCACTGAAATTCTGCTTTTGTGATTTTTTCAGGAGGAATATTTAAATATTTCATGACTGGAATAAGGGACTCTTTCACTACTCGCAAAGAATTTTCAACCGACAAGATGGATACTTTTCTTAAAATTTTTACATTATCGGGAAGTCTTGCCTGCAGTTCACAATGTAGCTTCAACAAAAAAGTGATACACCGCTTCCTAAAATCCTTTTCGTCGTCAGGAGGTAATTTTAAACCCCGAAGGTTCTCCTCCACTTCATAGCCTAAATACGCATGCCAGCCCACATAATTCTCAAGGTTATCAATAAGGAAATCTTCTTTGCAAGTTGGAGGTACAAATTTTCTTGCTATACTCTCTACCAAAAGTACTAAATCCTCCAATAATTTACACGGATCTGCCACTTGCTATTCAAATGATTTATTAACCCTTTGAACGTCGCTTAGTACTGGTCGAATGAATAGGAGAAATGCATGATTTTTTTCAACATACATAGCATGCAAGAGTGAGGCAGAATAGTCTCTGTCTCTTGATTTGGCCATGCTAAACATAGTCTTAAGTTCAAGCCATTGGTCAAGTAATCTGACAACAGCACTTTCTATTGAAAGCCACCGGGTCTGACACACTTGTACAATTCTGTGAGGTTGATCACCATCGTTAATAGCAGCATACAAAGCCTTATATTGACTCTGACGTAAAGCCGAGTGGGTAAACCAATTGTAGGTTTCGCGTATCAGAAAGTCCAGGTTTGTTGGAAGATATTGAGCAGCGGAAGAGATTGCCAGCTGCAAAGAATGGCACACGCAGCGTATCATTATGAGCCCTGGACATTCTTGGCGCAATCTAGTGCAAACTCCATTGTTGACGCCTGTCATAACAGCAGCATTATCAACGCCGATACCCTTTAAATTCTTTATATCTAACCCTTTCTCACGCAATGTTTTCAAAACACAGGCAGCGATTGACTCAGAGTCGCAAGATTCTAGCTCAGAAAAAGCTAGAAATGTGGAAATTAACCCACCGTTTCTAAGACTAAAATACACTATTGCAAACCCCAAAATGTTGGTAACACTGATGTCGTTTGACTCGTCAATAAGTATACTATACACTCCAGTCCCTATATCTTCTCACAATACTTTCTCAAAATGGGGACCTAAAACAAAGTTCACCAACGCACTACATTTTGTCCTGTGCAACTGAATATTTGCCGCAGTTGGACTGTCACTAAACATAGACTTGCAAAGTTCACCAAGGTCGTCAATACTTAATAGTGATGAATGACACGCAACAAAAAGTGAGAGAGAAGCTTCGGCATTTCGTAACTTCTCAGAATCTCTACTTAAGCTAAGAAAGTGGTCCAAGCTTCTTGAAGAGCTAAATGCACTAGATGAAGCTAAATGCTTTTTAGTTTTAGCATGCTGCAAAAGATCACTACGTTTTGCGTTAAAGATAGCTTTACAAAATTTGCATTTAACTTTATCTTTATCACTCGGCACTTCTAAAAGCCAGTCCTTAAAAGCGGGGTCACTAAGCCACTCCTTTCGAAAATGCTGTTGATATTTTGGAGGCATTTCACACGAATACGAAGTAGTTTGTAGCAATAAAAGTGTAGAATAACAGTTAACACAATGACTAAATATCATCAATCACAGAATCACTATACATGAACCGACTACACCCGTTTTCAATGCACTACTTACTTGCACTTGCAGCACACCGAGATGAGAGTGCGTAATGAAGGGGACGGGAACAACGCAACTGAAAAGTTTCTTTAGGTTTTAAGTTACTGTAAATAATTATATAATTTCTTGAACCAAACACAGGTCACCTGCATCTGTTATGCTAGGAGGAGGAAAGGAACAAACAAATACCATCAGCAATAAGTCTGCATGGGACGCATGGGATAAACAGATACGTGTTTTAAATAACACACACATACACTCAAAGTTTACTGCCAGTATCAGCAGAAGTGAGAAGCATAAACGCAGATAATAAATAGCGAGTAGCCCAGCTAAAGTACCGGAAACACCAATATCTGTACCACACGCAATTACTTTGAGGGAAGTAGGCTAGAGAAATCTCTCCGGTGTATGCTGAATAAGATGTTATTGTTTATTCGTTATCTCAAGTCTCCGGTTTGAAGAGTATTTATTTTCCGTCCTCTTTATTATCCACCATAGTTTACGTTTTAATAGAGAGTTGTATTACGATAACGGAAGCCAGCTCCCTCATCGCTCTTATCTCGTGCTTCTAACAAAACAGTCATATACTATCATGGATTCATTTTCTTCTGCCTATTTTTTATAAATGTCCTATTAATGCAAAAAAAGCTAAAATTCCCGCTAAGCGGGAATAGTAGTTTTTTGCCGCTAACACGAAATTTAAAAAAGCTAGATTTAGCGGGAAAAAAGCTAAATTGGCAACACTGGGAGCAGCACTAGCATTAGTTCGAAAGAAGCCGTGTGTGTAACTGTGATCTGTTATTGCGTTATTTGTTTAATATTTTTGTAAATATTTGTAGTTATGGAGGGTGAAGCTAGGAAGGGACGATATGTTGGTAAATTAAGAAGTAAGGAACGCCAAATAATTATGAATGTGTTCGATTATTTTTCAAGTAAAATGCGTGTAAGGGAGTAAAAGAAACAGCTAAGGCTATCGGGTGTTCAGAAGCAGTAGTGTGTATGATTAAAAAGGAAATAATGAAAGGACTTCTAAGAACGTCATCGAAAAAGAAAGCAAAAAGGGCGGGACTACACAAAACGCTAGGTTAACGCAATATGATTGAATAGTGCAAGGTGGAGTGCGGTGAATTGTTCATTCTTTACTGTTTGCAAATATTCAACCCACGTTGAATATAATTTTGTCACGGGTCAACAGTGATGAGACCCTACCAAATTTCTCAAGGGCCACTCTTAGTCGGTTCTTACATGATTTGGGGTCCGAATATGAAAGAAGGGGTAACAAGTGCATATTAATAGAAAGACGATACCATCAGATGGCGACATAAATATCTAAAAGACATAAAAGGTATAGGGACCAGGGGAAATCAATTGTTTATACAGAGACGTCATTTGTGAATTTACGGCGGCGCCGTGGCCGAGCGGTTAGCGCGCTCGCCTACCACCTAGGCGGCCCGGGTTCGATCCCAGGGACCCGCATGTGGTATTCGTGGTGGACGAAGCGGCGTCTGGGCGGGTTTTCTCCGGGTACTCCGGTTTCCCCCGCCATCTCAGTCCACCGGTGCTCCATCTTCATTCCATGTATCATCAGTGTCACCGCCTGCGGTGCCGTAGTAGTAAAAGCGGGCGTTAAACACTACAAACACACATTTGTGAATTTAGGTCATACAGTAACAAAGGCATGGAGGGATACCAAAGTTAAAAGTGCCCATCTCGTCAAGCAGCAATTGAAGGACTAAGTACAGGACTCAGGCCACCTCGAGTCGCTCGCGGAGAAAGATTCGCAACTAGTACATGTTGCAACACTGCGCTCCATTTAACGTGTACTGTCTTTTAAGGGTGAGACGCGCTTTTAGGTACTAAAATTACGATTTTCCGTTCTTAAACTTCCGCGTGTGAACCACGGAATTTATCTCATTTGCAGCTGTATGAATGTATTACATAACAATGAAAATGTTTTGCAACAAAAGAGCACTAGTTCTGCTAATATAAATAATTAAAATTAACAAAATTAAAGAAAATGCTCATTTTATTGTAAACGCATACATATAATAGTGAATCAGTAACTCAGGAATTTATCTTCTTTGTGCATTACATGGTGAGATAGGGTTTTTAACATTCTGTACATATTCAAAGACATGGGAATAATCTGTTAAAGTTTTGAAACTATGGCACTCTATCAATGTTCACATGCAGAAAATGTAATTACGTAACATTTACGTATTAGTATAAAGTTAAAAGTTTATTTTAATATGCAGAAAGAAAAGTCATTTGTATTTTTTCAGGTGAAGAAACTCCTAATGTCCACTAACATTTGTTGTGTATGTAGCATAGTGGTAACGAACACTGATTTTATACACCCAACAATATGTAGAACACAACATATTACAGTGACGTTTAAACTTGCAGTCATTATATACCCATCTAGCCAACTGTACATTCTTTTGGTTTTTAGTGGTCGTTTTTTGAAGCTTTACAATAATGAAACCAGTAATAAACTGAGGATGGTGGTTACAATTAAGATTAATAATCCTTTAATTTGAGCATTAATAGTATGTCCCCTCTCTATCACCAGTTACAGTTGACAACTAGTCCTTTCATTTCATCAGCTTGTAGAAAATATGCTCCAGTAAACAAACGGAAACACAGCAAACGGCCGTTCGATAACCTCTCGATATCTCCCGCCTTTTAGAGGTCTCGTCAGATGGTGTATATGCGGTGGGAGTTTGCTGAAACCCGACTATTCGCCAAGATCCAAGGCTCATCATGAAAAGCCGTGGTGTATAGAATGAGGTTGTATTAAATGCCTAACAAGCTCCATCATTTCATGAAGAACCGCGGCAGAACTTGTACTTTCATTTTTTTCCCCCATCATATGCCAGCTTTTCATTATTTATGTAGGACTATCGCGAAATGACAGGTTTCAGTTAAACCTTTTGCTTATATGAAAATCATGAATATGTTTAATTAACTGATATTGTTTATGAGTAATTATTAACTCCCGCGAATCAAGGTAACAGTGAAGCGGTTTCCGGAAAACTGGGGTAATATTCATCCATATGAATCAGCAATAGTTTGAAGAAGAGGAGAGAAGAAAGAAACCAAACATACCCATAGGGTGATATGTGAAGTATTAAATGAATCACAGTCGTCACAGGTGTGTTTGAAAGTAGTTGGAAACACTCGGGTAGATTGCAGCAAACACGTTAGGTAGAAATGTGGTAAATAAGACAGTACTGTCTCATTTTAACCTGTATTTAACAGTGGACGATTATTTTAGGATATAAGAGTATGCTATAAAACTAACGGTAATTCTTCGTTAAAATTAAATTGATTGTCTTGATATGTAATATCTCTTGTTCCAGATCTAACCCTTCTTCATTGTGTGTTATTGACATCACGTTAGAGTTTACACTTTCCTTGATTCTGTACTGTTTGTGTGTTTACACATTTGAATTATATAATTCGTCTAAGGTCTCTAATCGCAAATGTTTTTGTTACGTCCGTTATCAGAGTATGTACTTTACCAGTTATGCATATCATAGGAACATTCCCAAATATTTCAATTTCTGAAATAAACGTGATCTGTTTACAAATAAAACAGATAAATATAATTTTGCCACATTTAACAAGACCTTAAGTGTTTATATTTTAAAGCCAAATAATCTGACTCGAAAAATGTTTTTATTTCGTTTAATTATGCTTAGGATTAAGTATATATTTTCCCAAACCACGGCAGAGTAACCCCGCAGTTAGCTGCCACATTTTGGCCAATAAACGGACCGCTCATACCCCATCCTATGCCATCTCTCTGTTAACCGTTTTTACACCCACTGCATACCGCCTGTGTTGCAAAGAAATCCGGAGAAGTATATCCTTCAAACAAATATTTAAATCTACTCTATCGCTACAAATAATCATAAACAGAAAGTTAGATTTGCCAAATAAAAGGATGACATGGATCAGAACTGTGTCGCCAAGTTAATCACTCAGATTTTTAAGAGCTGTGTGAGCGTATAAAGAAGCACACCGATATATTTGATGTAGATATTATCTACGTCATCGACACGTGTTGAGTCGCAGATCCAAACGGCGCTATGCCAAGAGGGACAGCTAAGAATAACTTGGTGGGTTGAATGAACATCCCTCTGTGCAGTCAGTCTCGAGCTATTTCAGTTGCTGACGAACCATCATTGTGAGATGAGATCTGCTGGAGTAGCCAGCTTTCGGAGCTCCGTGCGCAGTCGCGGATCTTCGTCCACGACAGCGAGTGATCCCCGTGAAAAAGTGAAAGACTGTTGCCGTAAATTGGTTGCATTTATGTGTACACAGGTGGGAGTGGGAGGTCTAGTCGTGGGATATGCCATAGTAGGTGCCTTCGGCTTCATGTCCATCGAATCGGAATGGGTTAATCCCCAAAACGCCATCGTCGCCAACCTTCACGCGCGGTGCGCTGGTGACATTTGGAACTTGACTACCAGTGACCTGGCCTTCAATGAAACGGCTTGGCGCGTCGAGGTGGACAGAGTACTGAGTATCTTCCAGAACGGTTTCACCAAAGCTTATAAGGAGGGCTATAACGGCAGAACGAACCACGACCTATGGTCTTTCCCTGCTGCGCTTATGTTCTGTCTGGCCATCTTCACCATGATCGGCTACGGTAACATAGTTCCACGAACGGCATTAGGGAAGTGTCTCACCGTAGTTTATGCTGTGTTCGGTATACCTTTGTATGTACTTTACTTCATGAACATGGGCAAGGTGCTGGCTTCCACTTTTCGTTGGCTCTATAGAAGATTGTACGAGTGCAGTGAGGAGGGACTGGATGACCAGGACTCAGAAGTAAATCTCCCTCCTACTCCAGCACCACGCATCATTGTACCCTCCACAGCCTGTCTCTGGGTGATAGGAGGATATGTATTAACGGGAACCATCATGTTCGCCGAGTGGGAAGGATGGGAGTATCTGGACAGCACTTATTTCTGCGTCACCAGTCTCTGCAAGATCGGCATAGGCGACTTTGTGCCGGGAGCTAACATATTGGAAGCAGTCAACAGTGGGAGCCAAACCAAGCTGGTCATTAACTTTGTATATCTACTCTTAGGAATGGGGCTTATTGCGATGTGCTTCAATTTAATGAGGGAAGAAATACGAGTGAAAATGCGAGAAGCAAAGGAAGACGTCAAGCACTGGTTGGAAGAGATTCGGATCCGTACTGTAGCAGCCTACCGACGTCGCCCTGTGCAGTGAAATGACCCTCACTAAATCGGCAACGTTATAGGCTACAATTAGGCGTGTAATATGGCAAATTACTCGAAATAAATTATCAGGTTCAAAGTACATAACTGGACATTGAACTTCGTTGACCATATGTTTGTGCAACACCTCAACTCTGTTGGCAGTTTATTGCAAGCTCTTTATGAACGGATCCATACTAATTATAACCAGCCAGTAATAATCTCGAAACGATGTAATAGATAATCAAAGCGTAGGCCTTTGTACATCACGACTGAATCATAGACGCCATTCTGCATTCCAATTCTTATTCAGTGAAAAGAAAAAGAAGACAGTTTTCATTCGAAGGGCTAATTCAGTTCTGCTTATACTTCGAGTAAGTCCATATGAGAGAATTAAATTTATCTGAATGACATCGTGGTTCATTTTAATTATTTCCAATGACACAAGAGTGTGGGAGATACGGATACCTTACTGCACTAGAAACGCCGGTATACGATATGGCGCGTTCATTTCCATAATTATGCTTTCAAAGTATATCTTCTTTCATTCGTGAACACCAAATGTGCCGAAAGCTAGGTGAAAATTCATTAGATGTAGATATAGGTCAATAAGTGGCACTTGATTTGTGCATCTGCATTTAACATTCGCTGTTCCATGTGATGAAAAGTCCTAACAACGGTCTTTGAGCTGTAAATTTGCTTAATCAACTGATAGTACAGGTCACCTTTGCTGTGTACTTTAAACACAAAATGTTACGCTGTTAGAGGTTCGTAGCGGCCATTTGCTGTCATCGTCGTATGGCTTAGTTTGAAATTTCCTAGTTGAAACATCCTAGTTTGATTCCTTCACATTATGAATTCTGTTTTTAGTTAATGTTATTAATATGTCGATTTATTACGAACCCTAATTGAGAAATTCATCAGAAGTCGGTTCTATGGTTTTTCTTGCGTAGTGCGAGCAGCATTCCTATGCTATCTTAAATGCATATGGTTTTAGCGTGGGAAACGATAGCAATGTAGTGATGCCTTTGTATGAAGGTTCACACCGAAATTCAGGGGCATTCTCCAAACATTTTCCCCCAAAACTTGCAATTTAACTGAAATTTGTATTTAATAATACGAAGTATTCAGTCCCTGAGAAAGGAAGCATGTTCTTATGGACTTCTGTAAATTACTTTCGTTGTACTGGAAACGTTCAAACAGGGGCTGAAGAAAAGTTCGTGAGTTGGCATATTACTCCATTAAAACATATTCTTGTGGAGTTTTATAAATTACTTTCGTTGTACTGGAAACTTTCGAACAGGAGCTGCAGAAAAGTTCGTGAATTCACATTTTACTCCATTAAAACGCATGCTTAAATTAATTTTAATAAGTACAGGAACATTTATGTTCTGGGAGTTAATCTAAATTAAAGTTAATAATCCCTTCATGAAACAGACTGTCATAATTAGTTTCATGGCTGCGAGGATTGCATATTACTGTCCGTATGTATTCCCTAACCTCTTTACTACAACATTTGAGGAGCTTTCTATGCATCTAAGATGGAAATATTACTTTCACTTACATTTCTGCGTCCTTGGGTTGCAATAACTGGCTTTTCGATGTTATAGATAACCATATTTTTCTTTTACTCCTTTTGAAGATGTGCATCATTACAATATTTATTGCTAGATCTATTGAACAAATTACCAGGAATGCACCTTTTACGTGCAAGAACCTTGATATTGCCTTGGTCCTCGGTTGCAGAATTTTAACGTTGCCACGACTTGTCCACCATCACACAGTCGAGGTCTTGATTGTTTTTAAATATCCACATAATATACTAGTTTTGTAGTATTTACCGCGGGGAAAAATTAATACATAACAGCGAATAATGTATCAAATCAGTACAATTTTGTTGCTGTTACTTTCAGGTGGAAATAACAGGAGTCATTAGTGCTCTTGGTTACAGGAGACTCGCCACATAATCTGCATATTTTGAGACCAGTACCACCAATTCTTGTTGAAAACACTATACTGCACTACACTTCTTAAGGGTTGCTTCGATTTTCCTAGGAAAATTTTCGACAGAATTCATGTGCATTTCTACTTCAATATACAGCCGTTCCGCCTCATACCCAATCAGGGCGTTCTCTTTACTTTGAGGAGATGTTCTTTTGTACTTTTTATTTTCGATAACTTGGTGACGCGGAGATGTGAAAATTCTGTCCGCCCCCCCTTTTTTTTTCAACCATTGTTAAGTTTTCATGAGAACTTAGCCATATATATGAGGCGGATGGGTTGGGGCGGATATAGTTGTCCATACTGTAACTGCTGATTATGTATGGTACACCGAATGAAATGAAATACTAAATACTTTCCCTCTGATTACCGGATTCGTTGTAAAAATTAGTTTGAATGACACCTTTATCACGTCACTAGTGTATGGTGCGTTTTAGTTTTAAAGACGCTTAAAGTTATGAGCAATTATAAGGATTGAAATGGGTTTTCCTGTACAACTATTTGTAGAACCAACATGTTTGACGTAATACGTTTCCTGAAAACTAATTTTCGTGGTGCAGTACGTCTGAGAACGCCGAAGAGAGATAACGCTATTTTGGGCGACCTAATCCTGATATGCGTCACGCTGCTTGGGTGTGAAACTCCGAGGGTGACACCAGTTACACTTAGCATGAAGTGAATCTTGGTGGGACCACTTAGCGCAAATGTTTCAAATGTGAATCATCAGTAAAAGCGTACATAGAAATTCCCTGAATTCTTGCAGAATTAAGACCGCTCTGGAGGAACAGCAAAATTCCACATCGGGTTTACTTAGGAGCATATCATAAATGTCATGCAAACAAATGGGCTCAATTGGGGTATAGGATTTCTCAATGAACACGTTATTAGGAACTAAATGCGTTCATAAGAATATATGATAAATAAAGTGTGAAGTGCACAATTTGAAGCCTTCAGCTTCAAATAATCGTATATGTGCAAATAAAATGCACATGCTTTAAGTCAGGTACTAGTATGTATTTTTAAAAAGTAGGTATGTTAACACCTCATTTCATTTTCCCTCGTAAACTATTTGTTAATATCTAAGTCAAAAATCAATGTTTACAGCAAGCGTTTTGCGTTGAACGTTTTTCATTTAGTTACATAAATATATGTATAGATAGCAGTAAATCTCAACACTTCCTATACGCTAACGTTTCCGCGGAGTAGTTTACTTTAATTAATAATCTGACATATATATGCCATGACAGCTGGTACCGCATGTGCTTGGTGGTGCTGTGTTGCCAAATATTGCCAAATAATTTATTTATGGCCAAATGGTTGAAGATGGATAAAAAGTTCAGCAATACGTTTTTCTCTTTCTTTTGATAACTTCTGCTTTTAATTCCAAGCTGGACATCTTTACTATTATCAGTCCGTATATGTTACTTGACATTAGCGTTCCATCAGGTGTAGAATGTGTGATGTTTAACTTGGCACAGCTACATACTAGCTTGAGAGTGGGCAAAAGCCAGTCAGTTGGGTGAGTAAAAGAATCCTGATGGGAAACCTAATGCCTTGCTCTAAATGACTAGTGAGTGCCTGTCAGTGATTTTTATCGGTGTACAGACAGAAGTGTTACAGTGGGTCCTAATTTTTGTAACATTTTATTGTATTGTATTGTTCGAGTTAGATGGAAATACAAATGATGGAAGAGCTTATTATGTGACTTCCATATTTATTATTTGTATTCTTATTGTAACGATTTTTCAAGTTGACGTGGGAACAAAAGATAAACCATTGCACTCTGATGCAAGGGAGATTGTGCTTAAGTTCAATTTTTTTCACGGAGGAATACGAAGCACTGAAAAACGGTAGACCAGCAATATCAGTTGTAGATGTAATGGACAGAGTAATTGCTGCGACTGGTGTATCCCGCCGTACCATTTATACAGTAATTGATGAGGTTAAGAATGCTGATGTATTAGGAACGAAAATTTGGACTGCCGGGATGAAACGGCGTAAGAGGACATAAATAAAAATCTGATGTGTTGCACTCATATGACTTTCTCTACTCTTGTACTAACCATTCTTACAAACTCTTATCCCTCTATCTTCTTTGTGTTAGTTGAGATAAACATTTGTACAAATTATCTTATTGCTAGGGCTCGGAAGTTCATGCCCTAAAAAATACTGAAATATGCATGCCAATATGCTCTTAAAAACCTGAAAATATGCCAAGAAATATGCACTATTTAATC
Organism: Tenodera sinensis; assembly: GCA_030765045.1. Taxonomy (NCBI): domain Eukaryota; kingdom Metazoa; phylum Arthropoda; class Insecta; order Mantodea; family Mantidae; genus Tenodera; species Tenodera sinensis. The sequence continues at coordinate 169,565,883 of CM060964.1, forward strand.
AAAACAATTAATGTCCCTTTGCAGTAGACAAGACAAGTTAGTATAAATAATACATTAAGTTACCTTATTCCTTAGAGGTTGAAGCAGAAGTGGTCCCGCTGCTAGTATTAACTGCTAAATTGCAGTTCACAACCAACATTTTGCACAAATTTTCAACTGTAAAATATCGTCTGTTGTCTCGCAAAACACTTTTGTAACGTGAAAAACTTCTCTCCACGTCACAAGATGTTATCGGGGCATATTTAAATGATGTTAACTGCTTCACAGAGAGAGTGAAGTCTCTTGGTATGACAGATGGTTTCCTTTTGAGGATGTCTCGAATATCGCACATCTGTTTATAACCGGGATTTTTTGAAATTACATAATTATATAATTCACTTTTTCTTTCGCTTTTTTCCTATGCTACAGGAACCGAACTTAGATCACGTATTGTTTTTTCAAAGACAGTAAATGATTCATGCAAAGGAGATCCTACAGCTTCCAATGCCGTTACGGCTGTTGGTAAGAAAGAAAAATGGGCAGATATGAAACTAAGATCCTCTTTTAACCCAGTGCCTGACAGAATATTTTGTAGTTTCTGTTGATAAAGCATCTTTCGAGTCCAATGAATTAATAACCTCTTTGACTATTTCTAAGTGCTCAGCATAATTGAATCACCAGTTTGAAGAAGGGAATAATTCCAAAAACATGTTTTTTGGGAAATCGGAAAAAACTTCCTAGTGTGTTTATTTTTAGTTCAACGTAATTTTACCTAAAGTAAGAAAATGTTTATGTCTTTATTAGGAAAGAGGCTGGTATGCTAGCAATTACTTTAATTTACTTCTAACCCAGTAATTAGGACTATAATTAATAGGATTTAGTTCCTTCTTAAAACTGTTAACATTTTTAATATCATGAAAGAACAATAAGTGTAAAAAAATTACATATATTTGAAATTGCAAGTACTTTTACACTAGTTTAAATGAACATACACTGAATAGCATTACAAACAGAAATTATCAAGAACATATACTTATAGTAATATCTATACAATATGTTGCATTATGTTTTTACAAAATGTACTCTTCAATCCCCCTCTTCACTTTGTGTTTCTGATTCTTCCATTGGCCATGTCAAAACTTCATAAAACACTTTCTTGTCATGAGGAATATATGCAATGATTTTTCTGATATCATCCATTTTCAACTTGGCAATAGGAATTTTACTGTTGTAGGATTTGTATGTTGGTAGTTCAGGATGTATTCCTGTTTTCAAAAGCAGGAAACTTTCTTTCACTAATCCATATGTGCATTCTGAGGTTTCAATAACTTGAAACTTATTTACAGACTTGCTTACAGACTTTGTGGTTCTCTTATAAAACTGTGGCCACCATCCTTTGAAGTCAAGCACATGATCTGAAGTAACCCTTGATACTAAAAATCCCGATCTTTTAGAAGTTTTAATCATTCCCTCATACTCGTCAGGTGTATAAATCCTGTCCTTTCTTCTGATCTTCCGTTTGGCGACTTCAAAGGTGTGGTCATACTGTAAAAATGACTGGCCACGCATAGGGAAATACTGATAATTTTCTTGAAGTGCCCCATCAAAACCTGAGAAAGTAGAAATCTCACCATTGTGTTGTTCCTGTTTTGGCCTCCGCAGGCGTCACTGAACACATGAAGCTCTGTGATAGATAGATTCATCTTCTGAATACTCATCCACAGGAAGCTGCGAACCTCATCTGGTCCTCGCTTTGTATCTCCTTTATACATCCAGTTTTCTTAAGTAGAACATCTCTTGAACTGGCATTTGTGGAAGTGGGAGGTTTTGCATGAAGTCAAGTACAATCACTCCCACTGTATCATTTTCCTTACGTCAGCTTGTTACTTCCTGTTGTTTCTTGTAAAACTCTTTAGCTTGGCGTGTATCATTTTTTTCTGCCATTTCATTTTTTAGCATTTTCATTTAAGAAGGGGGATCTGATTTTCATTTCAAGTTCCTCGCAACTTGACAAACATCAATCTGGGGCCTTCCAAATCTGTATCCATTACTTTCATTATAATCATTGTATCATTTTCCTTACGTCAGCTTGTTACTTCCTGTTGTTTCTTGTAAAACTCTTTAGCTTGGCGTGTATCATTTTTTTCTGCCATTTCATTTTTTAGCATTTTCATTTAAGAAGGGGGATCTGATTTTCATTTCAAGTTCCTCGCAACTTGACAAACATCAATCTGGGGCCTTCCAAATCTGTATCCATTACTTTCATTATAATATTGATGATAGAAATCGTACTTAATAATATTAGCAAGGTCAGGATGCTTGTCATCACAGAATAGTTCATGCATTATTTTAACATTAAGATCTGCGCTCAGATACTTGACTGTTTTACAGCAATGTGATTCTTTAAGTGGAAATAGCTGAATACGCTCATCGATCTTGTTAATTATTTTTTGGGGGCGAGGCGCTTGCATGATTCTGATGCTTTCTGCGCAAATCTACAGGTGATTTTCCAGCAGAAATGACTGATGTTAGCCTAAAGAGAGCTTTATTTTTTACTGCATAAAAAGAATTTAGAAAGCTGTTTTGCATGCCTTTACTCTCTCATTGGTCACTAGTACAAAATATGTGAAACTGCTGTCTCTGCATCTTGGTGTTTCAGTCTTGGAGCGCCTCCTGGCTACATCATAACGTTGTATCAATCCCATCGAAAATGTGTCTCGCTCATTTTTTGGACGTCCAGAATAAAACATATCTACGAGTGCATTTCTCTTTGCACGAACAATGTAGCTCTGAATTGGATTTGGCTGGGACAGTTTTTCCTGTTGCAGTACTAATGCATTCCTTGCTGAGATGTCAACGTCTTTTCTGAACTTCATTTTTATACAAATGCGTGTTTTAACTCCCTTCTTCTTTTTCAACGACATTTGCACAATTTTCATCACTGGAACTAATCATTTTCGAAAACAAACAGCCTCACTTATGCGTGTTTCTCAAAAGAATGGTGCAGTAATACAATTCTCATTATTGTAACAGCTGTGAAATTGCACTTCCAGACTCTTAGTATTTGGTGCCATCTCTGAATGGAGAGATCAGGCTGAAGAAGGAAATGAATCCAGGAGTTGTTCCCTTGTTCAAACTAACGGATATTACTTGGGCTTATAATATCGTTGTTATTTGGTTTTCGTTTCCTTCTTTCTCCTGACACATGCCTATAGGCGCATAGATATAATTTTTAACAAAAACTCATTTTTTAAATTTTGGTGCTTATTCCCTTCTTCAAACTTGTGATTCAATTTAAAACTGCATCGACCCATGTCCCCCGTCCAGTTAACACTGGTGCGGGAGGAAGTTGGATTTTAGGTGTTGTTGATCTAAACAACTTTTTTAAGAGATTTAACAAAAATTCTCTTTGTACTGGACACAAATCTATCTACCAATGGGAAATAATCACGTATTGTCTCAGAAATGCGATGAAGAGCGTGTGGCAAGCAAGTTATATGAATTAAGTTAAGAAAAATACCTTTCAGAGTTTGTCCTGATTTTACCATATAAGGACCTGCATCAGTAACAAATAAAAGTAACCGGTCGTATTTGATTCCACACGGCCATAGTAATTTCAAAGAATCCATCACAAACTGGGTCACAGTTACATTGTCAGTGGCCGACAATTCGCACCCATTAAGAATATAATGTGTAGTCTTTTGTTCATTATTTAAAGCACCCACGATTATATTCGCAATAGAATGGCGCTCAAAATCAGGGGTTTCAACAGAAAACCATACAAACTGAACCGCTAAGTCATTTTGTATATTCGACAATACGTTATTGTAACAATGTACTACATAAGTCTTACGCAGTGTACTTTCTTCAGGCACATGTTGTCAAGTGTACTTGACAAGAAGGTTGATATAGGTTTTTAAATGTCGGTTTATTAATTTTGAACAAGGGAATATCAGCAGCTAAAAATGCATGGCACAAGTCATAGGAAAATTCAGTAACCCTACTTCCTAAACGCTCTACTAGCTGTTTTTGAACAGGTTCTTTGTTTGCAACTTTTCTGATTAAATTCTCCTTATGCTTTGCAGGTCTATGTGCTGAACTATTTGAAATCTTTTCTCACTTCCTACATTTTACTCACACGCTCCAGTTCACAACACTTACGTTTGAAAACCACGGCGCAACAACTGGAGGGCAGGCAAGCATTGACTTGCACTTTATCTTTGTTAATATAAACGTCTCAGATAACACACTGATTATTCTCTACGCACCTGCATAAATAATGAAAGGATAGAAACAGGGGATTCACTTCATGACATGACTCAACACTAGTTCTCGCCACCTCGCGAGCTGTATCATCATGTGCAATTCTACCAATATGATAAATATTATCCAGATGGAAAAAAATAAAAAACCATAAAAACCATTAAAATATGCAATATAGGGGCTATAATATTGAAATAATGTGCATTTATCAAAAATTAAGAAAATATGCAGTTATATGCACCATAAAATCACGTCCAAATAACTGAAAATTCCATGATTCGTGCACATAATGTAAAATCATACATTTTAACCCCTATGAAAAAACATGCAAATGCATGAACTTCCTAGCCCTACTTATTGCTTATTTCCTTGTAGGTGTAAGAGGAAAATTAGAATATAGTAGGCTGTGAGCGATAGTCAAGTATTTTAAAGCTTTAAGATCTCGTTCTCTTTGCAGGCGTAACATGCAAAACAAATGAACAACGATGTTCCATTTCACGATAGTTTTTAAGTTTTCCGAAACTCGCACACATAACAAGGAATATCTCTGAACTGGTTGACCCTACAAGAAAATTTATTTAGACATAAATTGCGTATTTTTGTAAGATCTACATTTTTTTGTATAGTATGATTTGATCTATCTCTAACGGTTTACCAATTATGCAAAAGTCGTCCAGAGTAAATACGACTACAGGGGCTATAGCCAGAAAATTGAAGATATACATTTCATTTGTCATAAAAATATCTCAAACATATGACATTTTAATCAAAATCGTTAGAGCTATTTTCAAGAAAATCAAAATTTTCGAAAAAATTTCAATGTAAAGGGTAGTTTAGGGCGGGGCTGTTTTCTTCAAAATCTTCGTGTCGCATCCTTGAAAGACATTAACCTTAAATACCAACTTTGGTTTTTTACCGACTTGTCGTTTTTGGGTTATGCTGTCCACAGACTGACACAGAAACACACACGGACCTTTTTCTAAAAATGCTTTTTTTGGATTCAAGGGGTCTCAAAACATATATTTCCGGTGAAATCTCGACATCCAATTTTTGGGTGGAATACAATACTTCCCCTACTTACCAGTAGAGAAAGTAAAAAGTTCGTTTCCTGCAGCTGCTATTAAGAGGAAATATTCCTTGTCTGTTAGATATCCACAAAATATTCTTAAAAGACACGTAAACTGAAGGCAGCGTCTGGGCTTTGAGAAAAAAGTTTAAAATGGCTTCAGTTTCGATACACATCAGTCACGGTCAGAAATTTCTTTTGGAAAAACTAGATGTAGTGCCAAAGAGAGTTCATTTTGTAAGAAAAGTAAACTTCTAAATCTAGTGGACGCCTTATCGTTTATCCTGAAAGATGAGTTAACGTTAACCTTACGGGGAAGTACTGTGGATCTGTTTAAAATCTGATGGCGATATTGACGTACCTCTGAATGTACCACTAAAAGGGACAAACATTTAAAATAGTGCAGGCAGGTAGTTCGGCGGTATTCATTCCGAATTATCTCCTTTGTTTCCCGTCTAAGACAACTAATGATTATCATGAAGAGTCGAATGTCTTCATTTTCAAGTATTGGTTTACCAACACTCTTCTAACACCGCGGTCGTGAAGGATAATGCGCCGTATCATTCCTCTATATAACGTTTCAAAATTGCCAACTAAGAAAATAGAATTGCAAATGTGGTTATAAAACGTAATATTGAATTTTATCCTAAAGCCATTAAACCAGTGTTGTATGAAACTATCAAGTTAAGAAGGACAGATACAAAAAGTACGAAATAGATGCAGTTACGGAACTGCATGGACATACTGTCATATGCCAGCCACCATATTATCGTGAGTTTAATGCACTTGAACTCTTTTGGGCGCATGTAAAGAACTTTATTGCTAAGTTTTATATATATATATATATATAATGATATGATATATATGATATGATATATTATGATATTAAGAAAATCATAAATCACTCTTCGAAAGTCGTTATCGATAGTAACCGCAGATGACTGGCGAAAACACTGTGCGAACGTGGAAAAACATGTACAGTTATTGGGAACGGGACGTGTTGATCGATCAAATTACTGATCAATTCATTAATAGCTTAGAGGAATCGGGTTTGGAAATGACGTAACCGGACCAGATGACGCGGAGGAAGAGGAGGGATCCTCCACTGACCCTTGGGAAGGAGGATGTGCGCTGCCCATCCCCTAACCAAAGATACTCTCTGGTGCGAAATATATACCCCCCCTCTCTCTCTCTCTCTCTCTCTCTCTCTCTCTCTCTCTGAATGGTTGTGCAAAGTAAATCACACAATCACACAATTTAGTTAGTAATTTTGCAAGGCATTTTAATGAGTGGAATTGTAACCCAAATCTTATTACTCCAAATATACATATTTGGGTATATTGTGGAAGAGAATGCATTTCAAAGTTGTTTTCATTTTCAGTAGATATCTCCGTCCAGTTTAAATGAGGGGAGGAGAGAGAGAGAGAGAGAGAGAGAGAGAGAGAGAGAGAGAGAGAGAGAGAGAGGGGAGAGGAGAGAGAGTTTGCATCCCAGTGCAGGCACGGGTATTTGGAATGTATCGAAGGCATTGGACGAAGTTAAGGAAGGGAACTGGAATGTTACATCGTTTCCCATGCAGCTTATTTTTATAGTGGATTTATGTATAGACTAGTAAAGTTTAAACTATAGTCTAAGCGAAAATCTGGCATTTGGCTTTGATACCACAAATTTGTATTCTTTCCCCATGCGTCCGATGGGCATTACCATGTTCTTATGTTCTCCAATCTTTATAAACGTGTTAAAGAACAGCTTAGTGAGTAAATATCCATGTTCAATGCAAAGTACGGGATGACTCATTCTTTGTAAATTGTAACGGGTCCTGAGATAAGTTCGGCCTGTACCGCCAGTAGATTTAAGTGAATGACGTCATTATTAGCCCAGCGAGTCCCTTGTCCCAAAGGGGAAGTTCGGAATAGAACCTTGGATTATATGCGCAGTGATGCCCAATCTTATGTGAAAGAGGGAGGATGGATTTATCTCCAGCTACTGTTCCCCGAGCTATGACAGATTCGTGGGACACAAAACCGACTTGTCTAGTGAAAAGAAAATGCTTCATGCACAAAAGCAAGGAGGGGAAGTAAAGGGATAAGGTGACGTCGTTTGCTCATATGATAAGACGTTGGGCACCACTGTGCATGCGTTTCTGACTTCGTAAACAGGCTGATATACCACTGCGGCGCAGAGTATTTTTCACTAGGATATTTTGTGGCATTTTGTACGGGAGATGGAAGCGACTACCGATCACAACTTTGTACGGTTGAGTGCTACTTCCTAAATGGAAGGATGCTAGGGAGAGAACGTCGGTACAATATTAGCTGCTGTGTAAACAGTAATATCTGTTTTTTGCCCAACATTTCGTTAAGTCGCGAGTCAAATTACGATAAAAAAGATTAAATGGTTAGACATACCCCATGATTACTAATCCTACATTGTTAGAATTTCATGTAATCCTATAACGCTCCAGCTGTTTTGCAGTTTTAATTACAATGTTATTTTGCTTTTGGCAGGTCCACTGCCGTTATGGGTAGTACTTGTTGATCAAATTGCGTAAGCTTCACGGCCGGTGTTATAAAATATAGAATGAATATTCGGGCTTGTGGGCCGTGTCGAACATCATCAGTGGTGTGACCGCAGTACCCTGCAACTGTTGGCGAACTGATCGGAGCCGTTTGATTACACAGGTTTTATCTGATTAGCATGTGTGGGCGTATGACGGTTGGTCTGGTCTTCGTTTATTGACTTGGCTGTTGCGTGGGCTGGTTTAAAGAAGGGGGCTTCCATTGTTGTCGATTGTTGTCGAAGGGCTAGTATTTATTGTAGCTAAAATGATTTTGAATTTGTCTCCGGTTAGGTTTTTTTGCGTGCTTTGTATAATGCTGGATGCCAGACTTCATTTAAGCGCTTTGTTTCTTCCTTCATATTGAAGTTATCATTGTGTTTGAAAATCCCTATGGCTTCACGACTTAAGCGGACGTAATAATGCACTGGGGAATGTAGAACATGCTACATTCAACAAAAGATCCAAAAGAACCACTCTCTTCTGCGGGTGTTTACAGAATTCTTTGCTCATGTGGCTCTGTCTATATAGGGATCACACAACGTACGGTAACCACACGCATTACGGAGCACGAGATGTTGCCGTTTGGGACAAACAGAAAAGTCTGCAGCCACAGAACATTCATTACTAGCGCCGGGGGAACACATACAATATTCAGACACAGCTGCCCTGTCTTCCACAGTGCATTATTACGTCCGCTTAAGTCGTGAAGCTATAGAGATTTTCAAACACAATGATAACTTCAATAGGAAGGAAGAAACAAAGCGCTTAAATAAAGCTTGACATCCAGCATTATACAAAGCACGCAAAAATCCTAACCGGAGACAAATTCAAAATCATACGCCAGCTTCAGCTACAATAAATACCAGCCCTTCGACAACAATCGACAACAATGGAAGCCCCCTTCTTTAAACCAGCCCACGCAACAGCCAAGTCAATAAACGAAGACCAGACCAACCGTCATACGCCCACACATGCTAAGCAGATAAAACCTGTGTAATCAAACGGCTCCGATCAGTTCGCCAACAGTAGCAGGGTACTGCGGTCACACCACTGTTGATGTTCGACACGGCCCACAAGCCCGAATATTCATTCTATATTTTAGTGCTTGTTGAGTTACCAGAAAAAGTAGGGAAAATGAACGTTATAAACTTATGCATGAAACTCTGCACAGGATGAGAGACATTTTGACGAACGACCACGAATATCGCTAACTCAGCTCAGTAGGGAAACTTCACTGTCCTTTAGCAGTAAGGAAATTAATCCATGTCTACCCTTACAAAGAAATACGTTATGATTTCAGAGAGACTGATTTGTCAGCCCGTGTCAACTTTTGTACAATATTTTTTCAAGTATATTCAAGCTGAAGAATAAGATACTCTTCATGTCAGATGAGTGCTGGTTTAAGTTAATTGCCCATGTAAGCACTCAAAACTACCGAATATGAGCGTCAGAACCACCCAGTGAATATGTGGAAGTTACCTCACAACCTCAAAAGTTTGGAGTCTGGGCTGCGCTGTCTCTTCAGACAGTACTAGAGTCGATTTTCTTCAACGGGAGGTAAACGCCGAACACTATCAACAAATGTTGCCCCCTTTCGTTGAGCAGTTGGATGATCATGAAATTGCAAACCGTTGTTTCCAGCTGGATGGTGCTACTCATTCGGCTTATTCTACTGTTTAATTTCTTGAGAGATACTTCCGGCGAAGGTGAAAGTAATTATATAGCGTTCCACTCTTAGAAGACAGTATGGAGTTAAATGGGACATCTCTGTCTCTATCTAGCGCATACAAGTTGCCATTAGCCGCGTCCTTTTCTAACCTCGCGCTGTTGCCAGATTCCTAATAGCATGGTATAAATATTCATTTGTTATACATTTCAGATTTGAACACATTATCCTATGCAGAATTTTTTTCTCTATCAGGTTATATCCTTTTCAGAGTCATTATACATTTCTATAGGCCCGAATTTCTTCAGAAAACGTTTTTTTCAATAGAAGTCCGATATTTGCTGTTTCTATACTCACCACGAACTAACAAACTAACTGCTAGAATGCATCTATATTTTTTTCTTAGGTGGAGTAAACCATAGTGCTACTACCTGCCTACTTTGAATTCTCTATGTTTACCCAGTTAAATGTTATAATTTTTTAAATTAAATGTTTTCGGAAAATTTTATATCTGTGCACTGCAACAGTTACGCAGTGTGAAACTTTTTTGTTATTGAGTTTACATCAGGGAACCAGCGAGAACAAAATGTTGAGGAAGGTTAGAGGAAGTTTTTAAAATAAACTAAAAGGCAGTAACCCCTTTCTTTTATCCAGTAAGGCAAACAAAAGGTATTCATCTATTCAGCGTGTTCTCGCGCCAGGCCTGACACAGAAGATAGTATAAGGAGCAGCACTAACATTAGTTCGAAAGAAACCGTGTGTGTAACTGTGAGCTGTTATTGCGTTATTTGTTTAATATTTTTGTAAATATTTGTAGTTATGGAGGGGGAAGCTTGGAAGAGACGATATGTTGGTAAATTAAGAAGTAAGGAACGCCAAATAATTATGAATGTGTTCGATTATTTTTGAAGCAAAATGCGTGTAAGTAAGGCAGCAAAAGAAACAGGTAGGGCTATCGGGTGTTCAGAAGCAGTAGTGTGTATGATTAAAAAGGAACAAATGAAAGGACCTCTAAGAACGCCATCGAAAAAGAAAGCAAAAAGGGCGGGACTACACAAAACGCTAGGTTAACGCAATATGATTGAATAGTGCAAATTGTTCATTCGGCGAATTGTTCATTCTTTACAGTTTGCAAATATTCCACCCACGCTGAATATAATTTTGTCACGATTCAACAGTGATGAAACCCTACCAAATTTCTCAAGGGCCACTCTTAGTCGGTTCTTACATGATTTGGGGTTCGAATATGAAAGAAGGGTAACAAGTGCATATTAATAGAAAGAGACGATACCATCAGATGGCGACATAAATATCTAAAAGACGTAAAACGGTTTATACAGACGAGTCATTTGTAAATGTAGGCCATACAGTGACAAAGGCGTGCAGGGATACCAAAGTTAAAAGTGCCCATGAAGCAGCAATTGAAGGATTAAGTACAGGACACCAGCTACCTCGGAGTCGCTCGCGGAGAAAGATTCTCAACTAGTACATGTTGCAACACTGCGCTCCATTTAACGTGTACTGTCTTCTAAGGGTGGAATGCGCTTTAGTTATAACAGCAAATTTAACTAAAGAAAATCGTAATTAATTTTTACGGTTCGACACTAGCGCACCCATCCCTCAACGCATTGATCTCCTTTCAGGCTAATCAGCAATCCCTTGTGCCCCAAAAATACCCAGATTTAACCCCGCAGACGTTTTCTTTGTGGTCATCTGAAGGTTCGGATATTCGTTAGACATCCTGAAAGCATAGGCCAGTTAAGAGTTTATCCCAAACAAACGACCACCATAACTAGACATGCTGTCGGCCGCATTCAACAATGAGGCGAAGTGCTTAAGGAAATATTTGGAAGTGAATGATGGACATGTGGATTTTTTTGGAGGACCAATGTTCATTAGTGGAGTAAGATTCCTAGATTTGCACGCTATTTGTTGGCTTATTTGTGTCCTGATCTAATTGATTATTTACTATTACTTTTGTTAGTGCTTTCTTAATTTACTTTGTGTGGGCCAGCTTTCATTTACAGCTGTACGGTGTATGAAGAAGCTTTGTTGTAAGGGAATGCTTTGCCATTAACACTGAGACATCCTACGCTACAAAAGCCGTCCAGTTATTTGAGTTACCTATCAGCATACAGTGAGTGTAAAAAATGTTCATACACCTACATTATTTTGCATTAAAATGCGTGTTACAAAAAAGGACGGGTTTCAATAAGCGTAATAACATAAAAGATGAGAATACGAAATGTTGTGTTTCATAAGTGCACCAATAAAACCACAATTTGATTAGTAGAGGCTTTAAAAGTTAAACAAAATGAACCAAAACATGTTGGAAATAGACACAAAAAGTGATTGTACACCTGAGGCAATGGTTCGAGAGGACGACAAGCAAACATTCATTTGTCTGCCTACCCGTGGGTAGCAGCGATAAGAAACGGAGCAGGGCTAGTCGGTAAACACAACAAACCACACAAAAGTCCAAATGGGGAACAATCGCAGGAAAACCAGCTAAGAAACAAGAAAACTAATAATTAAACTGCATCATCGATGCAGATCGCTGCGACAAGTATCTCAACTTGTTGATAGAGCTCATTCCGCAGTGCAGGCAATAATTGATAGTTTTTGTGATTTAAAAACCGTGCAAAACAGGCCAAGGACTGGAAGACCAAAGTTGCTGCTAGAGCAAGATGAAAGATATATCCTACGGGAAATAATAAAGGACTCTAAAATCAGTGCTGTGAAGTTGGCTGCAGATTTGGGAACACGTGGTATTAATGTTTCAGCCAATACTGTGCGCAATGTTTATCGAGAAGTTGGATATCATGGTCGAGTACTTCGGAAGAAGTTCTGGCTAAATTAAGAGAAAAATAAAGCTATTAAATTTCATAAAAGAGCACCGGAATGAATCCTCAGACTTCTGGAAAAGGGTGTTTTTTTTCAGACGAAAGTAAGTTCAACATTTTTGGTTCCGATGTAAGATGTATGGTGTAGCAAAGAAATACATCTATACCCACAGTAAAACGCGGAGGTGGTTCACTGATGGTCTGGGGTTGCCTGAACGCTTCAGGTGTGGTTTGATTGCACTTTATCGATGGAATAATGGATCCTAAAATGCATATGAACATTTAAAAGCAAAAACGTCATGCTAGTGCTTAGAAAATAGGTCTTGAGAACAACTTTATATTTCAGCAGACAACGAACTCAAACATACAGCTGGAAATACTCACTTGAGGCTGATTTACAACATGCCAAAGCCACTTCATACACCAGTTACTTAAACCCGGGACATAAAGTACTTAGAATTTGTACGTCGCCCTCGGGGTATTTATCTCTCGTGTGAGTTTCCCTTATGGTCTACCGGGAAAGTACGAATCGGCTGGGGAATTTAATGGCATACTGGCAAGTTGGCCATGGCAGCTTGGTGGTTAAAGCAGCCGCTCGATAAGCGGAAGATCCGTGGTTCAAACCTCGGCAATGGCACCTCTTATTCTATTGCTATCCCTTCAGGTATTTTAATGTAATTTCCTCTGTGTACGAACACTTTTTACACTCACTGTATATGTTGGGATTGCGAGTTTACGAGACGCAATCGAAAGAAATTCCAAATGTAAATACTGGAAATCTACAATAGAAGTCCCATTTCGCTAAGGTGATCTGAAAACTGGTGACATCTACACATATGGACACGAGTATTCGTACAGCTACCAATAAAAAGGAAGATGTTTTATTTTGAACATTTCTACACTTAAAAACGCAAACATTTGTGACACATATGAACTTCAAACATTCTACTAGCTTATTTGTATATTGGCATCACGTTTACAGTGTTTTGCAAAATATAAGAAACATGTTCTTTCTCAAGGGTTGTATTTTATGCGGGACATAAGTATTCGTACAGCGATGGTAAACGCAGAACAAATGGTTACAATCCACAACGTATCTGTCACCTATTGCTGCAGTGTGCTGCATGCTAGTCTTGTATGGAGTTACTGGTGAGCCGCAGAAGGTCATAATGGGTCACAAAGGAAAGGAAGGGAAACATCTTTAGACCTAGGGGAAGTGATTTGTTTAATTACATAAACAGAAGTATTCTGAAATATCTCACACCGTATCGAGAAGTCATTCCATAGCGCACAGTGGCATTAAACACTTTAAAGAAACCCCGATGCTAATGAATGAAGAGAAAGTAAGCTGCACACAGAAAGTAAATTCTAGGGAACAAAGGCAGTAGATGAAAATGGAGAGGAAAAAAAATCCAAATTGCAGCTTCTGAAATTGCTGCAGAACAGCATGGGAAACACGTAAAGCCTAGGACAATAACACGTCTCATCAGTCGTACTGAATTCCGTTCCAGGGTACCCAGAAGGAATCAGCAAAAATCAAAGGAGCAGGCTAGTGTTTGCAAAGGAAAGAATTATATTTTCGGACGAAAATATTTCATAATGATGGCTGAATGCGAATATGGAGAAAGGCGAATACAGCACTGGATATTCAGAATTTGCAAGCAACGGTTAAACATGAAGGTGGTGGTGTTAAGGTCTGGGAATGTATGGTTGCTTCTGGTGTAGGGGAACTAGTGTTTATTGAGGGAAATACGAGTAGATATGGTTACTTTGGCATATTGAAAGGCAATTTGAAGAAGAGTACCAAGAAGTTGAATTCAGGTAACAATTACTACAATGACCCTAACATACCGCAGTGGTTGTAGGTTTGTGGTTGCTATAGAATACTAAAAGCACCTGCACAATCTCCATATTTCAACCCCTTTGGTCTCCTGTGGAGAGAGCTACAAGACAGAATAAGAAACTACCACATACACAGCAAATCTCAACTAAAATAGCTACTTGTGACAGAATGACATAATATTGGAACAGAAACAACTAGAAAACTTGTCCACTTAATGCTCAAACAGCTTAGAGAAGTAATTTATAGCAGACGTTGGCGTACGACGTATTAGGGAGGTTTCTTTTTTAATTTTCTATTTGCATGTAGTATATATACACAATGTTATGCTCCTGTACGGATACTGGTGTCCTTAAAATTCAACCTATGAGAACAAATATTTTAGGTATTAATGTAGAACAAAGTAAATGAAATTCTATGACATCTGCACTTAAATAAGGTGTGTGAGTTCATATTGTGAACTTTGTTCTACGTTTTGTGACCGGCAGATATTCAAAATAAAATACTTCAGTTTGTATTTGTAACTGTATGAATATTTATGTCCACGCGTGTATATCTTTCACTCATCTTATGCTAGTCTTCTGTCAGAGGCACTGATGATAAACTCGCTTCGAAGTAGACATAATGCGCAAATAACCGACTGGCGGGAATGGCAGAATAAATGCCAAGACCCCGTATATATGTATATTTTAATAATAAGCGGAAATAAGTTCTACGTTACGATGGTTAGGAAAACATGGAGAAATTGTTCTCCGCAAAAATCTTACTGATTAGGGTAAAGAGGCTTGCACATTTAACGCGTGGAACACTATGCAAGGCGAACGAATTAAAAGTTCCATATTAAAAAACAAAAGATAATTGGAACAATTTTATTGGTCCAACATATGAAAAAGAACTGCACGTTTGGTTTGGTTTTTTATGAATATCTGCGAGGCATTAGACAATGTGATAGATATCAATGCTACATATAATACGAATAATGATGATGACGATGATGGCGATGACGATTATTACAATAATAATTACAACGACGACAACAACAATAATAATAATAACAACAATAATAATAATAAGAAGAATAAGAATAATAAGAAGAATAAGAATAATAATTAAAATAATTAATAGCAATGGTAGCAATAATGCTCGTGGAACAATTAAAATGTTTTTCAAGAGCGTTTGTGGTGTTGCAGATCACATTGAATGCATTTGGCTGTTGACGTCTTCAGAATTTTGAGGACGAATCTTCACGGTTTCATAATGCATAGAGCCTTTGTTTGGACGCCTGACTAGCCTAACCGTCTGTTCTTGGCACCAGGGAGCACGCTGCCGGCATAGTCAGGTCTTTATATTTCTCATGCAAATAATAACTGCAGTAACCAAGTACGAGTACATTCTTCATAGAAGATGCTGGAAGTGATGTCTGTGTCACCACATATCCCTCACATCTTTTAAGAAAGTGTGCATGGACACTGATTTAATTCATTGCCAGGTAAATGAAACCATGCTTCGTTCCTTAAAAAAATGGGGGTCATTGGAACCACCAATAATATTATCAAACACCCAGCTACAATTCATACTCTCGCGTGATTGAATTTCTTAACTTCAACTATGTTACAGAATGTTTTATTGTAACATTTCAGTGGAATACTAGCCCAGGTTTGCAAAATTCCTGAGTCGTGTGCAAGCTTTCTCGGAGATTTCTTTAGACTGTCTTCGAAATTTTCTCCGGTGCAATCTTGTTTTTTTCTCTGTGAGAACACGGATAGTTTTGGTTTGATATTAAGAAGAAATGACGTTTCCCTAAATGTATTCACAAGATCACGAACCGTCTCTTTTCTGTGAGGCGCACGTAGTTGCCAGGTCTACTGATTCTGTAGGTAGGAGATCTGCAACCAACAGAAAAGGCAGAATTACATCAACTGCACACTGCTAGTCGCATCGGGTAGTATCTTGCGAACACTGGTTGTGGGAGGGAAAAAGGAGAGACGCAGGGAGAGAAAATGGTTCTCATATCTACATTTCATCCGTTTTAACAGTATGAAGCTATATAAAAATATACACCAAATAAAGACATAACCGAAACTTCTATGCTAATTTTCCATTATGAATCTATGATTGATATTGTGTATGATGGGCGATATCGAAGGAACAAATCGCATTTTCCATATATTTGCTTGTAGGCTCACCTGTTTCGGGTAAGAATGGCAAAACCAATTTTTATTAATATGGTACATAAGATACGAGTACGTTATGTCGAACGGAAAATACAATATGGGTCTAAATTTCTCGCTAGTAGGTAGAGTTCAAATAGGGCGAAAAATAAAAATCCAACCATTCTGTTTGTTGAGCTACTTCTGGTTTCTTTTCCTTTTTTGCTCTTTTAAAGAAACACCGCACAACGAAAGTTTATATGCTCTCACTAAGCTTTTGAGCAAGTTGTATTCAGATGTCGATAGGATGAATGTTTAAGAAGCTATAGATTTTCTTTGAGTGTATGTGAATCTACTACCACGACAAATAGCATAGAACCGTTTGCTGAGAAAGCATAAGGAGCTACAAGTTAGTGTACTGTTCATGTAATTAACACCAATGAAGGAGGTGTTCTGTTATTGGCTTTTAAACCATTAAATCACAGAGATTGAACAGCGTGAAGGGGAGAGAAAAGGGGCAAGGACGATGGAGGGAGGGGGAGAAGAGGGAACAGAGTGGATGAGTAGGAGACGAAGATTTAAGATTTAGAGGAGAGAACCTGCGCAATAGGACGAGCAATGCCTCCCGCCTTTCTGTAAAATCAGGGTAGCGGGTATGCCCCAGATTCAGAGATCGTTAGTTCGAATATTGCTTGGGGAGAGTTAGCTGGATAAGGGTTTCATGGGGTTTAGCTTTATCCTCAGAAAGCGAATGACGGCACACATGAATATTTTATTTATTCAATGTCCGTTACGACTGGATAAAGGTCGTTAAATTTAAAACAAGCGAACTGAGTGTAGCAGGCGCTGGAGTCGTACAGCTTCTCACGCCAACCTTAAAGTGGAGCGAAACATAAAAATTAAAATTTCATTCGCCACATTAGTTGATTTGTCGTCAAGAATAGATTGCAACGCAGACAGTTTCACCGTCACAAGGCAGGCGGCGTAGTTAGCGCGCTCGCCTACCACCTAGGCGGCCCGGATTCGATCCCAGGGACCCGCATGTGGTATTCGTGGTGGACGAAGCGGCGTCAGGGCGGGTTTTCTCCAGGTACTCCGGTTTCCCCCGCCATCTCATTCCACCGGTGCTCCATCTTCATTTCATGTATCATCAGTGTCACCGCCTGCGGTGCCGTAGTAGTAAAAGCGGGCGTTAAACACTACAACAACAACCCGTCCCAAGGCGAGTGGTTCTCATGTTACTCTCAGTTGTTCATATGACTCGTGGCGTCAGTTTTTCCACTGAACTCAGACATGTTTTAAATGACAAACAAGGTTCACGCGTTAATAACAAATAAGTGATAAACAGCAGTCCAACATCTACTTTGAAAATGAGTGAACGTGGTATCCGTCATCATTAGTTTGAACCTAAAAGGTATGATTTTGAAGATTTAAACCATTCTGATAGTGATTCCGACCAGTGGCGGCTCATGAATTTTTAACCTGGATGGGCTCAGGGAGTCTACGTTAAAATTAAGACTTGTTATGCTAAGAATGTCAAATCATGCCAAAGAAAAATATTGGTGCAATTACCATTCATTTAAACTGGAACTCCATACGACGGCTCTTCTCGCAGAATTTCTCGATTACGAGCTTGTTGAAGTCAGGAATCTCGGACACCAGCACTTTCTCTATCGATAACATGCCTAATGCAGTCAATCTGTCCTCATTCATGCGGTTCCTCAAGAATGTTTTTATTAGTTTTAATTTTGAGAAGCATCTTTCATATTGTACTCCAGATTGACCC
Organism: Tenodera sinensis; assembly: GCA_030765045.1. Lineage (NCBI taxonomy): Eukaryota > Metazoa > Arthropoda > Insecta > Mantodea > Mantidae > Tenodera > Tenodera sinensis. The sequence goes on from CM060964.1 coordinate 169,584,036, forward strand.
ACGATGTTTCTGAGGATTACTTTTTTGGCACGATTTATGGTTCATAAGGTCTTCAATATTTGGTGAGAAAGATGAAGTGCACAGTTTCAAAAATAAGCAAGGTGATCGTCACTTATCTTGCTGCGATATTCACTTGTAACGTAGTTCACTTTTGAAAATGTTTGTTCGCAGAAATAAGTGGAGCCAAATACTGCCATTAAACTAGATGCAAACAAACGTTACCTCGGACACTCACAGCAGGGCAGAGACCTAAATAATTCCCACCCTTCTTTCTAAGAATATTTTTACGGTCGTGGAATTCTGCAATACAAGTAGTTTCACATTTTGTAGCACGTGTGAAACCTCTCTACATGGAAATTTTGGTTTCAACTGTTTTAGTCTTCAAATTGTGAAGGGAATATGTCATACAGTTACTTCGAAAGTCCATTGTATTTTTCCAGGAGAATAACGTTTATCGTGAACACGGAACGTAAGTAAGGGAAATGGTCTAAATCTGCAACTACCAGTCGTACAAATCAAGCACTTAACTTTGTCTTCATCTAGAAAACAAAAATATTCGTCCTCTCTTTCAATTGTGTGTACTACTACTCCGCGTTTGCCGCAGGGGCCTACTACGATATGTACGGGTTTGGCGCACCCGCGGTTCCGAGCCATACTCTCGATTGGGTTCCTCTATGCATGAGAGAGCATGTGTTAAACACCCAGTCAACTTTGATCCCCTTTTTTGTTTGACCTCCCACCTGATACCTCCCTGAGCACAGTCTGATGGATAACCTACACGCAGGTTGTAGGTGGATGGGGTGACGCAAGGGGTGACTGGGCAACCGCGTAATTCCCAGCCCCTGGTTATCATGTAGGATCTGTGTTCGTATCCGCTGATAAACATCAGTCCAGGGGAGGGGCCATTGCATGAGCTGATGCCCTCTTGAAGGCGATTGGGCCCATCTGTCTATGTACTGGGAGTTGAGACCCTACGGTGAGCAAGGTTTCAGGCCAGGACTCCCACCTAAGCCGGGGGGTGCGCCCAGGATGTGAGCATGCCATCGGTGACATTTGCAATGGTGGAGGATTATGTCGCCATGGTGCAGCCTAAAACACCAAAACAAAATCCAGCTGGAAAAGAAGTAGTTGAGTCTGGTGGTCCTCACTACTTAGTGGAACTGAGGAAGGAATTCAATTTACAATTCAAAGGGTTTAGATAACATTGCTGGATCATTAAAATCATGCACTAAATCTCGCAATGGCACGCTCCTGGTTGAAGCCCATTCAGCTATCGAGGCAGCTAAGTTACTGAAGGCCAACATGTTAGCAAGCTATCCGATACGTGTTGAGATTCATAGGACGTTGAACTCGCGCGGTGTCATAAACACCCGTGCATTAGACGATTTGACCAGTGAGATTCAAGAAAACATTTTGGAGCAGGGTGTTACTAACGTTTAGTGGGTTCTGCGTAAAGAAGGAGGTGAATTATAGCCAACTCGTACCCTATTCCTGAACTTTGATCGGGTAGATCTACCTCAGAGGATTAAGGCAGGGTATAAATCCATCGAGGTTAGGCCTTTCATCCCGAACCCGCTTAGATGTTTCAAGTGTCAGTGCTTTGGTCATACATGCGAGCTTTGTAAGGGACTAGCTACATGCCCTAACTGTGGAGACCAGTACCACGGTGATGCATGTACTGCAGCGCCGTCATGTGTGAACTGCAGAGGTGAATATCCATCCACTTCCAGAGATTGCCCCTGCTTTGTAGAAGAAATAGCGATTCAAGAGATACGGATTAGAGAGAAGATGTCCTCAGAAGCTCGGAAACTCTTGCGTTCACGCCAACCGTCTGTGCCAAGCTCCGGGACCTATAGCTCAGTTGCAACTAAACCGGTACTGAGGCCAGAGATCGCAACGCAGAGCAGCGATTATAACGGGGCCACAATTTCAGAAAAGACACTTACAGCTCGTAGCTCTATTCCAAAGGCCTCAACATCAACGCGCACATCTGTATTAGCGTCTCCAAAATCTGCAGGTGAATACCACAGTTATATCACCATCGAAAACGTGAAACTCAACACAAAAGAATAGCAAGTAATGCCTCACCGATGAAGTTCAAGAAGTTACACGAAAAAACGACTTCCTCAAAGAAGATAGTAAGTCTGATCCCATTACATCGAAGGGACATAAGAGTCCACGAACATCTCCAACATCACCTCGAAGATCCTCTTCTGGGGAATCTTCCAGGGTGGACTCGGACCGGGTCTTTCGTCTTCGCCGGTCCCTGTTAGCAACCGGTTCGATACACTTGAACTCAAGTTCGCTATGGGAACACGGACGATGGAGCTAGAAGAATCTGCCCACACTGGGAGAGCCCCAGCGGAAAAGAGGCTTGAAAAAGCTTCGGACAAAAATGTCAGCCCTAGAGAGAAGAAAAGGGCTAACTTAACTCGACAACCGCCTACTCCAAAGTAACGCAGTAACCTTGGGATACTTATACCATACAAATTTTATCATGGTTATCCTACAATGGAACACACGTGGAATTAGAACACAGACCAGAGCTAGAATTTTTGCTCAATAAGAACAAACCTTTTGTCGCATGTTTGCAAGAGACTAAATTGCGTCCACAAGACGCTTTCCATCTAAGACGATACACCACAGTACGGTAAGATGTTATACAAGAAGAGGGTGCTCCGGCACATGGCGGTCTTGTCATGCTTGTCAGAGGTGATGTATATATGGAATCTGCACGCTTACGGTCTGATATACAATCAGTCGCCGTAAGGATCTTATTACCAAACATCCAGTTTACCATTTGTAACTTATATTTGCCTCGATCTCATGACTTCTCGCACATTGATTTAGAAGATGTAGTTTCCCAGTTACCAACACCATTTGTGTTGGTGGGAGACTTCAATGCGCACCACCAGCTTTGGGGTTCAAGTCGTGCTTGTGCGAGAGGCACACTCTTTGCTGATTTCTTGGACAGTTACAACCTATCTCCTCAACAGTGGAGAGCCTACATTTCTCTCAGACTCCTTCAATAGTTTATCACACCTTGCTCTTGCAGTTTGTTCACCTCAGTTGCCAGTCTCCTTACAATGAAACGCCATCTCTTATTTACACTCCAGTGACCACTTTCCATGTCTTATTATTCCCTTAATGCAGGATACATGCCCCACACTTATGCTTAGATGGCGCTTGGACCACGTCAACTGGAACCTTTGACTGTTTTTATTTACAAGCGCGACTCAGTGAATGATCTGGCGCAGCATCTCACCGAGAGGATTATCTCTGCTGCTGAACAATCTATTCCGGGGTCGACTTCCCACCCCCATCGATTCCCTGTCCCCTGGTGGACGGAAGAATGTCGGAATGCCATTCGTGCTTGAAGGCATGCTCTTAGGGCTTTTCAACGTCACCCGACATTGGATAACCTAATCTAATATAAGAAAATGCGAGCCAGGTCGAGACAAGTCGTCAAGGATAGCAAAAAGACGCCATGAAGTAAATTTGTAGCTTTATTTAACCGACATACACCTTCCTCGGTTGTATGGGATAAGTTAAGACGCGTTGCTGGTAGATCGACCCATATACCAATTGCAGCTACAGGAGCTGATGTTGATCCATTTGAAGTGGCCAACACGTTTGGCAGTGCTTTCGCTCAAGGTGTAGCACGGATAACTACTCTCGTGAGTTCCTTCCAATTAAAACTCAGGTGAAATTTCAAGGCTTCCCGTTTCGCTGTAGAAAAGCAGATTACAATCGTGTTTTCACCATGGGCAGTTAGAACATTCTCTTTCATCTTCGCGACTACCAGCACCAGGACCAGACGGTATTCACGTAGAAATACTACAACAGCTCTCTCCTGAAGGTAAGGCATTCCTCCTCGAGGTCTATAATCGTGTTTGGGTTGATACTATAGTTCCAGAAAATTCGTGGGAGGCCACTTTATTCCAATCTTGAAGGCTGAAAAGGACCGTAAACTTCCCTCGAGCTACCGTCCCATTTCCTTCACCAGTTGCGTTTGCAAGGTGATGGAACGCATGATCAATGGACGATTGGTATGGTGGTTGGAAAGTCGTAACCTACTGAATAATACAGTGTGGTTTTCGACGACGCCGATCAACTCTAAAACATGTTGAGTCGATATCGACACAGATAATGGACGGATTTATGAATAGTTGTCAAACCGTTGGTATATTTTTCGATCTCCAGAAAGCTTATGATACGTGCTGGCGAGCAGGGATTCTACGCTCCCAGTATACCTGGAACATACGTAGACGCTACCGCTTTCCATTCAGGAGTTTATGAAAGACCGCTTTTTCCGAGTAAGGGTCGGCTCGGTTTTTTCTAAAAATTTTGTTCAGGGAAATGGGGTACCTCAGGGTTCGGTACTAATTGTCAGGCTTTTTGCTATAGCAGTATTTTTCACCCTTTTTCATGACGTGACCCCTCTAGTATAAAAAATATTTCGCAACCCCCCGACCCTTTTTTATGTATGTTAAAAATATATAATCCACACAAACAGTTTAGGCTTTTGCGTTATTAGGATTCGGATATAAATATATAATTAAGTACGTAAAACATAATTTTAATTTGAATACGTTGCCAATTGATAACTAACAAACAAATACAAACATTGTTAGGGCCGAGACTGCCAGCGCCATCTGTTGGTAACACTCGGAACTAGTACAGTTTCCGCGAAAGGTTCACAAGTTTCGAGACGTTTCGTTACGCTTCGAGATGATTCTCGCTAGAATGCGCTGGCCTATAAATAGGGTGGTGGACCGCGGCCACGGCAGTTGAATGCAAGACTGCGAAGCAAGTGGAATCGGAAGCAAGACCACGATAAGTGGAAACGATTTGGAAGTGAAACTACGGTATTATATGGACTGTGTAAGGTGCTTTGAGTTGTAGTAATTGTAAAGGGATTTATGAGCGTGAGACACGCGCGGTCGAGTTGTTTGTGATAATTGAAAATGGATAAATTCCTGAAAAGATCATCAGAACTATCAACGTCTAGCGGGAGTAGTGGAATAAAGAAACAAGGTCGTTATGACGACAAGTGTTTGAAATTTGGGTTTACTGTGATTGAGAATAAACCGCAGTCCGTAATTTATTTGGAAAGTTTATCAAGAGAAAGCATGAAGCCATTGAATTTGGTACGCCACCTAAACACAAAACATACAAATGAAAAAAATTAACCGTGGCATTTTTGAGCGAAAATTAAGAGCTCTTGGACATCAAAAAACTGCTATAGGACAAATGCCCAACCTAAATGAGAAAGCGTTGCTCGCTAGCTATCGAGTAGCTTTTCGTGTGGCTAGAGTAGGAAAACCTCACGAAAATTTGATTTTACCAGCGGCTTCAGATATAACAGAGATTATGTTTGGCAACCAAGAGGTCGAAAAGCTCAAAAGTATACCTCTCGCTGGCAATACCATCCAATGCAGGATAAGCAATATGGCGACTGACATTCGTGATTAAGTCATAGAAAAAGTAAGGAAAAGTTATTTTGTGTCCTTGCAGTTTGATGAATCAGCGGATATTGCGGGTTGTGAGCAGTTTGTAGCTTTTGTGCGTTTTGAATCCAAACATTAATAGAAGAAATACTATTTTGTAAGGCACTTCCCATGAATACTACAGGTCAGTGCTTGCATGACATGTTCCTTGAAGCTAGGCAAATTATGAATATCGATTGGGCACAAAAATGCATTGCTATTTGTAGTGACGGAGCAAAAGCCATTACTGGTGCGAAGAGTGGATTTATTGCTAGACTGAAAGAGCAGATGCCAAACGATTGTTGGATGCATTGCTTTCTCCATCGCCAAGCTCTTGCAGCCAAACCTTGCCACAAGAATACAGTAAAGGTATAAATATTATTATTATTATTATTATTATTATTATTATTATTATTATTATTATTATTATTATTATTATTATTATTATTATTATTATTATTATTATTATTATTGTTATTGTTATTGTTATTGTTATTGTTATTGTTATTGTTATTGTTATTGTTATTGTTATTGTTATTGTTATTGTTATTGTTATTGTTATTGTTATTATTATTATTATTATTATTATTATTATTATTATTATTATTATTGTTATTGTTATTGTTATTGTTATTGTTATTGTTATTGTTATTGTTATTGTTATTGTTATTGTTATTATTATTATTATTATTATTATTATTATTATTATTATTATTATTATTATTATTATTATTAAATCTGACCTTATATAAAGGTTTGCCATGTGACACAGAATAGCTTTCATGTGTTTGAAATGAATACATAAAAAGGTTAATAAAAAAACAACAAAAAAACAAAGTTTTTGTTAGTATATGACACAGTTAAATGATTATTTTATATCTTAGTACTTTCAAATTTAAATGTTGTGGTTTCCATACAAATGATTTCGGCATATTGCCACAGAGTATTTTATAGTCGTTAGGACAATGTCGTCCTGTAGCTGTCTAGGGAGCTTATATTGTTGTCTCCATTGCACAAATGATTTTGGTATTGTGCCCCTTGCTCCGAAGAATAGGCCTGTGACCACGATGTTGCTGATATTATATGAGGCACTGAAGAATGGAATTGTGGGCTCATATATTTTCTTCTTTTCACGATCCACTTCTGCTGACTGGTCTAAGGATGTCTCAAACCTCACTGTGGGATCTAAGATCTCAGCTGTCCCAATCTTCCTGTCGATAGCAATGACATCAATTCGACGGTTACTGCCACAGTCAGCCACACAGTGTACTTCTTCGTGGACTTCTAATCCTGTGCTTCGCAAAGCATTGGCAAGCAGAGTTCTTATGGGGTTGTGACGCTTTATTCGCAGCAACTCTCCCTGAGGACAATTCCCGAGTACATGCGGTAAAGTTTGTATCTCACTGCAATGTCTCCAGTGGCTTGTACCCGTGGAGCGTCCCGGAAGTGAACGTACTGGAACCACCATAGCTGTCATCTTCAACATGTCACGCCATTCTGAGCTGGATAACCCATTATGTTTTAAAATCCAAGTGTTGGCATCAGGAACTTCGCCAAAGAGTGCCACTCCTCTTCCTTTCTGAGGGTATGCACACCAGGCTTCAAACTCCTGGTGTCTTAGTTTCTCCCTAAGTTGTTTAACGGAGTTTGTGGAGGACTCCTCTGGTATATGCAACTCTGTGAGGCATCGAGTTCTTATGGCTGCAAAATTCCGAACAACGTTTACATGTTCATCGTCTAGATCTTCAAGTTTGGTGTTAATATTTAATTGTTGAAGATAAGCTTCCCAAGTTGCACGTATTATTCATAATCCCTTAAACTTTGTGCTGGTGTACAGCATACTGTTTGGGGTGTCATTTGGTAGTTGTAGGATTTCCTTCACAGCACTTTTGATAATTTTATCTGCTTTCTGGAGCCATACCTTTAGAATTTTCTCTATTGGAACCGACTGGAAAGGATAGATCAAAGTGGGCCCAATAAACTGATTTATAACTAAGTTTTTGACTAGGCTGGAGCAAGTGAGTTGAAGTAAGCTTTTCAAGATTTAATTTTAATTTTTCTAGAACCTGTGTTTCATTAAATACTATTGTGTCCCTAAATGTTGCACCAAGGTATTTAATCTCTTCGTCTGCCCCAATGCTCATAATTGATCCAGCAGTGGTAATCAGTTCCTGCTGTAGAAGCTTTCCGTTTTTAATTATAATAGCATTGGATTTAACTGTGTTGACGTTCAGTCCAATTTCTTGAAGGTGGTGGATAGCACTAGTCACAAGGGCAGATGCTGCTTGCTCGTCTTTTCCTATGATCACAAGATCGTCAGCAAAACATAGGGCTGTAAGTGGTTCGGTGTCAGGAGTTAGCTGAAAGCCATATTTTCCTGAAACGTTTCTAACCGTCAACTCGTTCAGGATGTGGTTAATGCCCCAGTTGAAGAGCAGTGGTGATATGGGATCTCCCTACATCACTCCTCGTTTAAAGTGGATTTTATCCGTATTTCCACCGTCTGTATGTATTTGAGTAGAATTTCCTGTCAGCATGTTAATTAGAAGTTTCTTGATTTGTTCAGGCAAAACAGACTTTTCAATGGTAGCAATGAGGTGAGCATGTCCAATACTATCAAAAGCTTTGCTAACATCAAGAAACACAATAGATGCTGATGTTTTCTTACTTTTAGCTGTTCGCAGGATTCCATCAATAATATTGAGGTTAATGAAAGTGCCAGGCATCATGACGAACCCTCGTTGGTATTGATTTAGGTTAATGTATTCTCGCACTATTTTATCCAAGCATTTTGCAGTTACCCTCCTCACTACAGAACATATAGTAATCGGTCTCCAGTTCTTTAAGTTTTACAGGTCCCCACCTTTGTGTATTAATACAGTTCTTGCTGTCTGGAGAGCGTCAGGAACTATACCCGTCTTCAGCATTCTGTTAGCAATGCGAGTAATTACGTCAGCAGCAGCAGGGTGCCTAATTGCCTTTAGTAACACTCTGTCTGGACCAGGGCTTGTATCTATAGCTATAGATTTTATAATTGAGAAAATCAGTTCTTGAGAAAATTCTATTGGACTGTTTACATCATCGCACGTAAAAGAATCATAACTGTCTCTTACATAGTTGTTAGGGGTTTCAAATACTTGCTTATAGAAACCCTCAATGTCGTCTTTTGCCATTGGTAATTTGTAGGGCTGATTTTGTTGTAGAATTTTTCTCACAGCTTTCCTTCTTTGATAAAAGTACTCAAACTGTATACGTTCATATGTGTATTTTGCCTTTCTCCTTTCCCTGTCCCATTTGGAAGACCTTTGTGGATTACTAGAGTTTTTGTATTGGCGATTGTTATTTTTTAACTTGCCATCTCTACGGGCTTTGTAGTATTTAGATGCAGGACTCTGTGGTCCAGGCAGGAGATCAATAGCACAGTGCAAAAATTCTAGGAAACCATAAACGTTACTCTGAAACTCCTCATTAGACATATCTTGTTTAAATATGTTAAGCCAATTATGAAGTTCATTTTCATAAGTTTTTGCATTGTTATTATGTAATTTAATTTGTGAATCATCTGCATGTGCTCTGCTTTCTCCAATTTTAGTGGCATTTACAGCATCAGCTAATGTATCAGAGTGATTTTTGCTATTTAACAGGGACTCCCTGTATTCCTCTGGATGGGCTTTACTGATGTGGATTTTAAGCCCTTTATAAAGCTGGCCACAATGTGGACATTGTATTTGGGTTTGTCTCTTAACAGTTTCAACAGCATTAGCCATGTACCACACACAACATTAAACTAAAACTGCAAAACTGTCATTTTACTGAGCTAACCTCTTTATATAAACAAAAGGTAACCAAGCAGTTTCAGCCAGAATGAGATATGTATATTCTGACAAGAATATATGCGATAATTCTAAAAATCCTAAGTGTGGCTGATGGTACTATATAAATGTAACACTTATAGTGTCTTGGTCACCAAAATTAGTGCACAGCAAGTACGTAAATCACATAAAAATTGTGAAATATAGCTGAGCAATCTTCTCTTTTCCTGCTGTTGATCATGGCCTACTACTATTATTATTATTATTATTATTATTATTATTATTATTATTATTATTATTATTATTATTATTATTATTATTATTATTATTATTATTATTATTATTATTATTATTATTATTATTATTATTATTATTATTATTATTATTATTATTATTATTATTATTATTATTATTTATTATTATTATTATTATTATTATTATTATTATTATTAATTATAATTATTATTCTTATTATTAATTATAATTATTATTCTTATTATTATTATTATTTATTATTATTATTATTATTATTATTATTATTATTATTATTATTATTATTATTATTATTATTATTATTATTATTATTATTATTATTATTAATTATTATTATTATTAATTATTATTATTATTAATTATTATTATTAATTATTATTATTATTATTAATTATTATTATTATTATTATTAATTATAATTATTATTATTATTAATTATAATTATTATTATTATTAATTATAATTATTATTATTATTAATTATAATTATTATTATTATTAATTATAATTATTATTATTAATTATAATTATTATTATTATTATTATTATTAATTATAATTATTATTATTAATTATAATTATTATTATTAATTATAATTATTATTATTAATTATAATTATTATTATTATTATTATTATTAATTATAATTATTATTATTAATTATAATTATTATTATTAATTATAATTATTATTATTATTATTATTATTATTATTATTATTATTATTACTATTAATTATTATTATTATTATTATTACTATTAATTATTATTATTAATTATTATTATTATTATTATTATTATTATTATTATTATTATTATTATCATTATTATTATCATTATTATTATCATTATTATTATTATTATTATTATTATTATTATTATTATTATTATTATTATTATTATTATTATTATTATTATTATTAACATTGTAAATTCTATTAAAGGAAGAGCGCTGCAGACCCGATTGTTTCGAATCATTTGTGAAGATATGGGGACACCACACCGCAATTTGCTTTACCATACACAGCTTAGGTGGTTATCAAAAGGCAAAGTACTGACCAGAGTTATGGAACTTTGCGCTGAACTATTAGTATATTTACATCAAGGTAAGTCACATTACTCTGAATTAATTTCTGACTCGGAATTCCTTTTGAAATTGACTTTTCTTTCTGACGTATTTGAGCATTTAAATAACTTGAATAAAAGTCTTCAAGGGCGGAATGAAAATGTAATTACAGCAAAAGACAAACTCCATGGCTTTATAAAAAAATTGAATTGTGGCCATCATCTATAAATGAAAACAACTTCATTTTCGTCGACACAGTATTTCATTGAAGTTGGAAGCAAGATAAACATGAAATCTATATCTGGTATGAAAACGGTGCTAGATAATTTGAAGAAAGAATTGTGTCATTACTATTCAGTGCAAGAGATATCGGATAGTACTGGGCAAAGTTGGACCTTAAATCTGGTTTTAAATGCAGCTATAAATGAGGCAAATTTAGCAACTAAGTTCAAGGAGATTGTGCTGGAATTATCTGCCGATGGGATGTTACACTAGGACTTCAAGTCTGAAAATTTGGATACCTTTTGGTTAAAAAGAAAAACAGAATACCCGGAATTAACACCTGAGGCTTTGAAGTGTTTGACACCGTTTTCTACCTCGTATTCGTGCGAGTTGGCATTTTCATCAATGGCCCAAATAAAAAGTAAACTAAGAAATCGCTTAAATTTGGAAAATGATTTAATACTTAATGTTGCAAAAACGGATCCACGATGGGAGAAATTGATTGAACAAACTCGAGCGCAACCTTCACATTAAAATGAACGAGTACTCGAAGATTTTATTTTTTGTTAATGTGTTTGTATAAATAACATAACGAGTATCATTTTGTTAACTTTTTCTTAATATATCTACCTTTTCAAAAATCTTTTTTTTTTTTTTTTTTTTTTTTTTTTTTTTTTTTTTGCTGAGTTCTCTCGACCTCTCGCTACCCTCCTACGGAGATCTCGCGACCCCCCAGAGTCGTGACCCACAGGTTGAAAAACACTGTGCTGTAGCAATTAACTCCATCTGGAAATGTATTCCACCTGGAGTTTCGTCATGTCTATTCATGGACGACTTCGCCGTCTATTCTACCTCTCAGCGCATGGCGTTCTTACAACTCCGTCTGCAGCACTGTTTAGACAACCTTCGAGAATGGAACTCAAAATACGGCTTCCGTTTCTCAACTGAGAAGTCAATCTGCGTTAATTTCTGGCGCCGTAGGAGTCGATTACCACATTCGCTCCGTTTTGGTCCAGATTTCCTTCCCTTCGTAGAAAAGACGCGTTTCTTGGGATTGATCTCAGTGAGCTTAATTGGTCATCGCATATAGTACAACTAAGAGCACGATGTGGCTGTTCACTGAATATCTTGCTTGTACTAAATGGAGAATCGTGGGGAACGGATCGGAGAATTTGGCTGCGAATATATCGCGCACTGGTCCGACCCAAACTTGACTATGGGTGTATTGTTTATTCGTCAGCACGACCATCTGTGCTGAGAAGATTAGACGGGGTTCATAACGGACATACGCATGGCAGTAGAAGCTTATCCAACAAGCCCAGTTGTGAGCCTTTACGCCGAATCCGCAGAGCCTCCTCTGTAAGATCGGCGTGAGATTCTCTTAGCAAATTATGTTTGTGCGCTTAGATGTGTGCCTAAGCACCCAACGTTCGCTACTGTCTTCACCACCACGCTAAGAGAGTGATATAGGAAAAGCACCCTTATTCCTAAGCCAGGGGTTTTCGTTTCCAGGAACTGCAGGGAAGTTTGGAATTAAGATGCCAAAGATGTTTCCCAAGGGTGAGAAGCTTTGCCCCACTTGGTTACCTGGCACGCCCCATGTTGAAGTTGGGATGACCAAACACCGGAAGTCCACGATGCCTATTTATGGTATTCACACTTTTTTTTAATAGAATTTTTGTTAGGCTACACTGACCGATGTTTTATTTAGACCAAAGGATCAAAGAGCACCAGCGGTGTTAGATGTGCTTATGTTTATGGAACCGAACTAAATACATTCGGTTTCCATAATATCACTTCCATTTGTACTGCAGCGCTGTATGCAATATGCCGAGCTGTTTTATATGTGCCCCGTCCTAAATTAGGTGACTGCCTGATTTTGAGCGATTGCCTCAGCGCACTTCAGTCTTCGTGAGTTGTACAACTCCCATCCCTTTGTACACCGTATCCAGGATGCCTTCCATGTTTTACACGCTTCTGGCGTTAACGTGGTGTGTGCATGGATTCTTGGTCACATAGGTTTACCGGGGAATGAAATTGCGGATTTGGCAGCAACAGCGGCAACCACAGTACCGAGTATTAATCTCTCGTGTCACTTCAGAAGACTTTAGGCTTGAAGTGCGGAGAGCGGTGCTGTCGTGCTGGCACGAAGAGTGGTCAGCTCTCTTCGGTAATAAACGCAGAGAAGTGAAAGAACTTCCGATAAACTGGGTAGCTTCTCGCATATCTCGTCGCGAGGAGGTTAGCTAAGCTCGGTTGCGAATTGTCCACTGCACTTTTTCGCCTGGTTAGCTATTTAAACGGGACCCTGATCCTCTTTGTCCGCTATGCGGCAACCAGTTGTCAGTGCGTCGCATCCTGTTAGAGTGTTCCTCTCTAGCGTACCATCAAGACTCTCTGCAGCTGCCTGCCAGAGTTGCAGAGGTCTTGGCGGACGACAAAATAGCAGTGGAAAGAGGTTTTCAGCGGAGTACAACGTGAGTTTGAGAGTTTGAAACTTTAGATAGCTAGTTTTTATACTCTTTGAGATCTTTATAACTTTGTTTAAATTTTGGCTTTTGCCAATTGGGAGTAGTGTGAATGTCAAAACAATAATAATTAAAATAAAGTTACTTGAACCGTTAGGCATTCCCCCATACAAACGTTCATGTTTGTATGGTATTTGTACATACTGGAATGCATTTCATTGTATTTACTCCTCGTACATCTAACCCCTCAACTATATCATGTTTCTACTTACTACATCGTACGTATCTTTGAGCTCTGTAGCAACGTATCTCGATCGTCCCCATCAAGCTCACTGTATGCTGTCTGGTGTTGCAGTTCATAAGTTTTTTCTATGTTGTATTTCTTTTTAGCGTAAGATAGTGATTGCACATTAGGCATTGAATACTGCTGCCGACAACTTTGCATAGAACTTATTTTTCCCATTCGGTTTTAAAATACCTATGCGGAATAGGCGAGTCCGTACGACTCATGCCGCCAGTCTTCGGCGCAGCCATTTCTCTTGAGTGCATCACAAAAACTGCACTGAACTGGTTTCTACGTATTGGCCGCTATGCCCTGGGCACGGCGATTGGCCCGCTGCGTGGCGTTGCCACCCAATTCCTCAATTGACACCACTGCCCCTGTTTGCGTGTAATTTTGTTTCTTTTCTGTACTAAATTTCTCAATGCGTTCACTCCCTTCTTGTTCTTTCTTTTTTGTTCCCTCTTCTCTGGCGCTTATAATATCCACGGAAGGTATATTTCCACATTATCATGTTTCTTCTCCCAATACATTTGAATTGTTTTTCGTCTTTTCTTCCTTTCCGTAGTAAATTTAAGAAACCCTTGCAACGACATTTAGGCCTTCTAACGAACTCCTTCCTCAGTTTTCTTTTCCGCAGTTACTTCTTAAGTTATACTTCTGTAATCAACCTTAATTTGTGTTGTATTTTCCATTCCCATTTTATGTTCTATTTGATCCATCCTTAGTGTCAGTGATAGTTCCGGTTTAACTTCTAATTCATCCTATTTTTCTTAATTATGAATCTACTTTTGTTAAGATCCCTATTGCTATTTAATATTTCCTCCTCGCTTTGTGAACCTATATGCTTATGATTCTTTCCCTATCCAAGCTTTGATTTATGTAAAATTACTCCCTATAAAGTCGTCCTAATATGACAAGGAGCATTTTGTTTCTTAAACTTATTCCTTCGTTCTTCTTTTATAGCCTTTGCTGTTCATAAACAATCCGTGAAACCATCCTTTTCGGCATCATTCGATTTGTTGGGCAACCCTGCTTTCCTTTGCACTTCTAATTCTCTTTATGACATGGTATACAGATCTATAGCTGTCTTTTAACAATGTTTCCTTTCGTATCGTATCCGCAATGGTCACAGATCAGTTTTTGTTAATGGTAAAAGTTTGATCAGTTTCTTAGTCAAAATATTTCAGCCATTTTGCCACGGAGATGTCTTTTGTGGTAACGATCTGAAACCTATAAAATAATGATTTTTGTCCACTTTGTCGGGGCCTTTACAACGTGGTGTACCATTGACCTCTTCCTCGGTTCTGTTTTAACTTTAAGTCGGTAGTTGTTTTCACATTTCTCGGTGTTATAATTCAATCGAAATTTTGCTTAGGAATATATTCCTTCATTTCTTCGCACTTAATTCATGCTGAAACGTCAGGCATAATGACGAATGGATTTCTGTTTCTAGGTGGTTCAGTTTAAAGATCTGTATTATTCAAGATTTCGCCGTTGATAGTGTTATTTATATCTTCTACTCTGATGCTCTTATGTTACTCTTGTTGCCATTACCTTACGTATCGAGATGATAGTGTAAATGTTCAAACTGTGCTCCATTGCGCTGTAGGCAGTGTTCATAACGATCAGGCAGATTTTCCAACATATTCCGGAACGCAAGTTGCTGCAGAGTCCCGAAGAACAAGAGGATCTTCTGACGTAATGCAAGTACAGTTTTGGGTGTATCTGGACAATTGAAAACTTTCTCCTTTAACATTCCCCACACATAAGCATCAGGTGGTGTGAGATCAGGGGAATTTTTTAACAATAGATAGCATAACTGTGTTGCTAGGTGCTGGCTTATTGAAGTGTTCACGATATTGTTCCGCCACTAACTTTAAACTCGGCCCGCTTTGATATCCGTTTCCGTACGAGCGAAAATAATACTGCACTATAAACAGTTTTTTTCTCCGTTGCGAGACCCATTGTCACTTCCAATCACAGATCACAACGTTTTTACACAACTAGCAATACATCATGGTGATGTAACAACACGCAGACGCTCAGGCGTGCGCATGCGCACTGCGCAAAAATTAATACTGCAATTTTTGGCGCATACCGTACTTCATATTTTCTTTCCCACAGTAATGCTTATTTGTCATAATTTATGCAAAGGTGTCCGTTTCACGATTTTCATTTACTTTCTCTTTGATACACTCCTTTTCAATGCTGATTATTTAACTCTACTAGTGTTTCTTTACTTGATACTTTCGAACCTTTTCTTGCTCTACCCATTCTCTCTTCCTTCTATCAGGTGATCTGTGTAACGTATATTGAGGGCTTAGAAACCTCCACCTCTTCCATTTTAACTATACGAGGGAATAGACCCCCGAAAGCTATTTACCGCTCCAAGTGTAAACATGTTTGCTTAAAACCATTTGCAGTTAAACATAAGCAAATTAAATACGGCAAATCGCAATTAGCCTGTCACAATAAATAAATAATTAAAGAAATACACGAATGAATAAAAGAAAGAAGGACAAAGAAAAACAAGTTGGTGAAAGTTAACCTCAGCTGACCAGCTGGCTAGCAGGCTTAGGTATGTGACGTACCCACTTGGAACTACTGCAACGGGAACATGCTGCGGTGTATCAAATAACCATGTTGCGTTCTATTATAATATTTTATTTACTTTCAATATTTTCCCATCACTAGTCATAGAACGATATTATAAAAACGAAATACTTTCTGTTAACAGCTAACTTGTTCTGACAAATCTCGTTTCAAAAACACCTCACGTTTAATTTCAGAGATAGGCTTCCTTTACGAGTTCATGTTGTAAGTGTCTGTACCACACCACAACCTGAGCGAAGAGATTCAGCCACAGTAGCAGACAGTTCTGGACCTTACTACTACATTTTTGGGAGGCGATCACGCATCCATTTTTACTGACACAGACCTTCACGAAGGTTCGGTATCGGCCGCTGGAAGTTTCCACCGGCGTCCATAGGAGCTCCGAGGGATTGGTAGCCAACAATGAGTATCCATTCCCAATCTTCATCATCCTACGCTCAGCCCTCTCAGCGCGGAATGGTCAGCGAAGCTTCGTCACAGTACACCGCCAGCCTTTGTTAAGCCGATGTCCCACAGTCCAAATTTTTGGTCCAAAGCAATCTGTACAACAAAAGTGCATCGTGTGACACCAAGAGTTGGATACAATTTTGTTCCATACAATTTCTATCCCATTTTTTGTATCCAACCTTTTTGTATACAATGCGATTTTGAGTTGCGTCTAATTTTTTCATCCAACAATTTGAAAATAGCCAATCAACATCTGTAACGTAACAATATGGCGGACTGCGCAGGCAACAGGTAGTCACCTGTTGTATATGTACGGGTCGTGGCACTTTTAATGTGATGGGTATTTTAATAAAACGTTTAATTTTTTTCTGGAAGATTCATTTACGATTTTTCGTGACCAGTAGCAGATATTACTGAGGTGGTTCTTGCATAGATATATTTCATAAATAATAAATCCAGTTAACAGTATGTTTAATTTTTTTGTTATAAAGTGAGTTTAAATCTCCTGTCCATTCATACTAAGATTAAAGGCATTACAATAGTTCCTTATCTCTTTCGCGCTTGTGTCCTGGTGTGTAATTTTGCCTTCGACATGATGTAAGAGGTTGAGAAATAAGTCTTCGCCAATTAGAAAATTGCGATAGTTTTCCGGTTCCTCTAACCTTAATTCGTTTTGTAGTAGACCCAATATACATCGGTTTGTGCCTGTTCTTTCTAACCATGACCGTATCCAGCAATCTTTTTACTTCTCCTACTGAAACTCCTGGAAGTATACCCCCAAACCTATACTTAATAAAGTAATCGCTAAATTAATATTTGCGTCCATCAGTTTCATTTCTCGCGCTTGCTACGTGAACTGTCATTTGTATTGGACCAAAATGAATCACACTGTGACAGACACTGTTCCTTTTGTGTACAATGCCACTGGATACAGAAAGTCTGGTCAAAACATTTGGACCGTGGATCACCGGTTTTAGGAATGAAGATATGCGCAGGGGTTATAGCTCGTCAGTAAAAGAATGGCATGGCGTTCTAATCCGAGTGTGTCAAACCTCACTTTCTGTAGGGTTGCGGTAAGAGAGGGATCACTAGACATATGAGTTTGGTATACTTGTACATTTCCGTATAAGAAATGTAAAATGGATTCCTTACTCTATCCATTGCATAGTGCAGGAATCAAGTGTCAATATGTGCTTTTTTGTTCCTCGTTTTTACTGACATAATTTCATGCTTGCTTTTGTTACAGGCGTGAATTATTGGAAAAGAGTTAGAGAAAGCAGACTGCATGAACAGAGAAAGTGTTTGGAGACGCATTCCTAGCTTCCTTTCGTCTCTCTTTCCTTGGAAGAAGAACGCCGACGGCACGGTGAGTAAGTATCTTAGGCCATGCCATCAAATGTTTTTGACACTTAACCCTTCTGCTCCCAAGATAATTTTACATCTTACGGAACCCCCAGGGGGACCTACTATGATAGGTCCGGGTTTGGCGCACCCGGGGCCCCGAACCGCTCACCATCATTTCACCCCCTCCATCTTCATTAACTGTGCCGCGTGTAACTGTTTTTGACCGCTACTTTTCATCACCCTCTTCCTCTTCTAGGTTTATTATGATCATTAGTTAGTAAGGCCTTAGTTTTATAACTCCTGTCTCACCAGCAGGGATCTTGCCTATCTCCGTGGTCCTGTCCTACGGTTTTCGGCGCGGCCCCCGACTTGTGTGCTCTTCGGAGGTCTCAGGCGCGAAGGTTTTGCGGACCCTTCACACTGCCGCCATGTGTAGCCTTACGTGCGGAGCCCGTCCACAGATCATGTACACTCACGTAGCTCCTTGAGGATACGCCCGGCGTTAATCTCCCGACGGCCGCGTGCCGTCGGGTTAGTATCACCGGCCGGACGTGTTACCGCTGACCGAACCCCGGTGTAATCAACCCGAAGTCCCCTGAATCCACGCTGACTCCGTTGAGGCAGCGTAGCCTAAAGCGGGAAGCCACAGGTGGTTATTCCTATGGTGGGGGCATAAAGCCGGGGTGTCACATGGTGAACGGTTTACCCATGCGGACAAGCAGTGGAGATCGGAGGGTAGCTCCTCTCAAGTACTCTTTGAGGTCAGTCATGGAGGGGTCTCCATGGCGGCACAGACCGTGGAGATTTTGGTGTCTTTCTTTTCTTTGACCCCCGGATGGCAGGCCGATGCCGACGGTTCCGGATGGGGGTCCAATTTCAATATACATCCGCGCAAACCCTCTCATTTTGAATCTTTTCTTGTTGTGACATTGGCTTGTGAAGGGAAGACGATTATGGATATTAGCCCTTTTTATATCAAACGTGAGGTAGATAGAATATGTGGCCCGGTGCAGAACGTGATAAGACTACGTGACGGTACGCTGCTAGTCGAGACCAAAACGGCAGATCAATCAGAGAAACTCTTGAAAGCGAACTTGTTGGGATCCTACCCAATTCGGGTAGCCCCACACAAATCCCTTAGCACCTGTAGGGGAGTTGTCACCACCTCCAGTCTGGACAATCTGGCGAACGAGGAAATTGTCACCTGTCTTTCTGACCAGCGTGTATGTCAGGCCCACCGCCTTACGCGAAAACAGGATGGCAAGGAGTTAGCTTTGCGTACAGTGTTTCTAACATTCAAAGGCACTAAATTGCCTGAGTACATCTTTTGTGGATATGAACATGCCGCTGTACGCCATTATGTGCCAAACCCAATGTGTTGTTTCAGGTGCCAACGGTTCGGCCATACTAAGACCTCCTGTAATAATCCTATTTGTGAGCGTTGTGGATCACCAGCCCATGAATACTCGGCATGCACACGGGATGCTCTTTGTGTGAACTGTGGAGAGAGCCATCCATCAAGCTTGCGTAAGTGTTCTAAATTTATGGACGAGAAAGCAATATAGGAGTTGCGCGTGAAAGAACAGCTCACCTTTTTGGAAGCATGTCGCCGCATTGAGCAGCTGAAACCTTCGACCATCCAAGGTTTTGCGTCAGCAGTCCGCCACACTCCTGCCCACACTGTGGCCATTCAGCACGTTCCAGTCGCTGATGCTGCCACGCAGACTGACTCACCAACGAACACCACTCCACCATCCCGTGATACACCTGCACCGGCAACTAAATCTTCCGCCGTGCAGACACCTGCTCATGAGCCATCCACAAGCAGTAGCCACACCTTTTTACCTGTCAACGCTCATCGCCGGCTACCTAAACACCGGGCGAGTAGTCGTCCATCCTCAAAAAGGTCCCGCTTCCGCTCAACAGGCCGACAGGGCTTTTCAGACTCATCTGAGGATGGCGACTTGAACATACCAGGTCCCAAGTCGGTCAAGAGCAGACTGAAAAGGAAAAAGATGAAGACCAAACACTTACGGTAAGCAGGTTTAACTTGTATTTTATTTCGTGGTTTTATTTTTAACTTTCGCATTTTCATCTGCTGACCTTTTAAGATCAGTTTTTAGGTTTTAACTGTTTTTAGCATACCTTTTTAGACCAGTTTTACATTTTAACTGTTTTAGCTTTTATGTTTTTTTAGATTTCGCGTGTTAATATTTAATTCTGAGTGTTAAGTGGTGGTGAGTTTTTACCTTTTTTTTTTTTTTTTTTTTTTTTTTTTTTTTTTTTTTTTTTTTTTAATCTTCTGACTTGGGGCCCTAATGACCTAGCTGCCGACGGGCCCTTAAACCCTACTCACTCACATCTTCCGGATATAAAGGGGGGAGAGTAATATGATTACCCGTTGTCAACATTCTAAACAATTCTGTTATGTTATTATAGGTTACATAATCACAAAATAATTCAGAATGACAGTTATTAGTGTAATCTGATGGTTTATCAAACATTTGAAACAATCAATGATACTTTATTGTCCAAACCGTAAAATAAATACTTTTTTTTATTTCACGACGCTGTCAATTGCCAGTATCACATGTGTCGCCAGTGTGCCGGAATTTCGTCCCGCAGGAGTTCTTTTACATGCCAGTAAATCTACTGACATAGAGCTGTCGTTTTTAAGCGTACTTAAAAACCATGGTTCTTGGCCGGATTTGAACCCGCGACCTTGGATCAGTAGGCCAGCCTCTAACCAACTGAGCGACTCAGACCGACTCCAAACACGCAGATTTAGCTCCTAGGTGTATGGTCACTTTTCTTAGACCAGGTATCTATCGAAGAATATTTTGAACGCGCTTCTTCCTTGACGGAAGGGTGTAGAATGCCATGCTGGACCGCTTCTCTAAGAATTTTTACGTCATGAAGGTACAATGGGTTCTTATGGACCATGCTTTTCCTATGGAAAAATCAAGTGCGCCGTTGCCAAATGCGTATGTTTTCAAATGTGACTAAGACAAAATATGAACATGCATTTCGATGTGAAATGTATGGAAGAATACCATGGTATGCACGATAAACCTTTTGTGTAAGTGTACATTTTTTAAAATAATAAACTCTAAAATTTTGTTGAAAGCAGATTTTTAAACATCTTTCTCGCTCCGAACGTTTAAACGTAGTTTTAAACCAAAATAACTGCATCTGGGTTATTCGCTTGCTTTCATAGGCCACGTTGGTTTTTAGATTATATCAATATGTCTAAACATACTTTTTTTAAAAAAAATAAAGTTTAAAACAAAGTGTTTGGATTCTTCGTTTATGCAGTGGAAAATGTCATCGCTGGTTGATTCTCGTTCTATAAGTCCACGTAAAAAACTTCCAGCGACAAAGTTGTCAAGGCAGTAACGATTATTTGTTATACACATATAGAACATCTCCAGTGCCAAGGCATCCATGAATCACCATTTAAAGGCAAATGTCTGGAGCGCGCAAGGCGCACTGCCAACAAAACCCGGTCCTCGTGCCTTGGAGATGATGAAAACCAGATGTGGTGTGACAGTTGAAGGGCCCATAAGGGAATGTACTTCAGTGGAGGTTTTCAATAGGTTTCGGGAATCTGAGGTGTGAGCGAGTTTTACAAGTTCTCTGGTACTCGTGCGCATTGCAGTTGAGTGATCAGTGCGCAATGGATCGCAGAAAAAAAGGGTGAAATCATCAAAAGTAACGAGCGAAAAACAATTCTTAGAGTGTATGATTATTTAAAGAAAAAGAACTCCGAAAACAGTGACTCGTTTATTGTTGGTGAACTTCATAAGGCGACTGGTGTGAGTAGACGTACATTTTGTAGATTAAGAAAAGAATGTAAAAAGGGTCTCACCACTACCCCGCGGAAGAGAAGACAAATGGTGTATACATACAAATCTAGCAGGAAGGTGAAATATAATGATTTTGTACGCTATGCTATACGACGCAAGTTACGTGAATTTCTGTTTCAAAATATTCCCTCTACAGTTCTGTACGTGTTCAAAGAGGTCATTGATAACGAGGACCTAACGGTATTTCCTGCCAGCTTGGGGGTGAATGACATACGGGCAAGGGCTGTTCTCAGGTATACAAGAAAATCTGACGAAATTAAAAGTGGCGAGCGAAAAACTATTCTTACAGTGTTTGATGATGATACTGATGATAATAATTATGACAATGGTGATCATAATATATCTGGTTGTGAGCGAAAACGCGGTAATCGTGGCAGCGGAACATACGTGGCTGATTCTCCATAAGACCCATTGTGCCTTCATGACGTGAAAACTTCATAGATTTTGACATACCTGAAAGAATTGGGTCTTCATCCTCGGTGACATTTTCTGATAAATTTTCTGTCCGTGGCTCTGCCATTTGATGCGTTTCACTCATTTCAAGGACATCGATTTCTTCAATAACTTCAACAGCATCGATTTCATCACCATACTACAAATTATACATATCGCGATCTTCATCACACAGATTATCTGGATTATCAATATTTCTAATCCTTTCAAACTCCTGCAGACTGCAACGCTCGTCCGTTACTCTTAGAAGTATAAGCTAAGAATGCCACAGATAAAAATAACAGGAAAGAACTGTCATAAATTCATTGTTCATTGTTTTCCTGGCTCAACTATGAAAATGTAACTATAGCATGACGACAATAGAACTTCTATTGCCTCTGCGTGGAGTAGCAAGGCTAAAATGAAATACTATTTGCTACAAATGGCATAGCAAACGCTACCAAGTTGGTAACAAGAACACCCCACATGAATAATGGAAAATAAAGTAAAAAATTGAATAAGGATATTTGGAATATATTAAGTGAAAATCGCTAACGGATATACAATAAACAAATATACAGTCTTTTAGATTGTAAGAGCGAGGGAAAGTATGAAATATACATGAAAAATGGTGACTGGGATAATTGCATATTCAAGCTTCCGTTTCCGTAGTACATACCACTGTATCCCATGTGTCGGCTCAGCATCAAATGAGTTATCCTAATTTATAACGTTTTCATTAAATTGCGTGCTTATTCACTGCCTTAAGGCAGCCTCTTTAGTTGAAGACTACACGGAATATTTGTCCAAAATAGCAGCCACCCTTTGACTATTAACATACATCTTTCATGAAACTAACGGCACTGAATCCTCTGCAGATATAAACATCTGTGTAGTGTACGAATGCAAATTGCATTACCTGACAGCGATATTCTAGAAATATACGCGGAGAAACACCACGTGTAACGGCGTAACTGTCCATATAGGAAACCACAGTCATTGACGGCCGCTTCTCATGAGCGTATGAGCTGTAGCAAACAAAATCGCAGTGCCATGGGGGAGGTGCAAGATGTAGAAGACAAGGCGTGCGCTTGAGCTATAGGCAGGTTGAAGCCAACGCGGGTGGGGAACTAAAACGATTTGTGCTCATGCATGATGACGTCATTCAGTGTGCCGCAACGTCCCATTCCACATTTATCTACGAGTATTAGAAAGCAGAAAAATTCGGGAAAGTCTTGTCAGCTGCATTTTAAAGGTAATTGGTATCGAGAGTATACCTGGTTCTGTGGTAGTATTTTCTTCCAAAAACTCTTCTGTTGGACGTGTCTTAGTGGGAGTAAAAAAGAACATTTGGAATAGTGCCAGATTTGATGACTTCTCACTCAAATCGTGCTTTCCACTAACATTGGATTCAAGGGTGCACTGGAGAAAGAAACCTAAACTCAAATGAGGACACTTTACATGAATCAGCCAGACTTTGCATTAAATAGTTAATGAAAATGTTCGGGCAAGCAGAAACCTTATGAAAGTTGCAGCTCAAGCTGCTTTGTTTCCAGAAATACAAGAATTGCCATTTCGAGGTCATAATGAGCAGACTTCATTTCATAGTCGAGGTTATTTTAAATAACTGTTAAAAACTTTGCTCACTCTAAGTTCTGGTGGTGAAATTAAAAGCCAATATAGTAAAATTAAATGTGTATTTAGTGGCGAGTTTAAGATAATTCAGAACGAACTAATTAAGTGCATTTCAGACCACATATACAGTTATATAAATGTAGAGGTCAATGAAAGTGAGTTTTACTTTGCAAATTGACGATACAACAGACGTTGCGCAAAACTGTCAATATTCTGTAATCATGAGACACTTATCGTCAAGTGGCAAATCACTGGAGCGTTTCTTAGAGTTTTATGATCAAAGTTCTGATCGTACGGCACAAATCCGGTTTGAATTAATAGACAGCAATCTTAGCCCCTTTAATTACCGCAATAAACTGATAGGACAATGTTATGATGTGCAAGTTTGATGTCTGGGCATTAAATGGTCTACAGATGAAAGTAAAACATGAAATGTCCCAAGCCATATTCATACATTGCTTAGCACATCGTTTAAATTTAGTTCTACGGCAAGCTAGCAACATTTCAAGTTTTGCGGGTTCTTCTTTCTTTTATCAGTCAGGTAAACTCAACCGAATACTGAATTCGATAGTCGGAAGACGAATTCCAGCTGCTGTGGGAACAAGGTGGACCTCAAACTTAAAAATACTTAAAAGAGTAGTAGAAAATGGGTCCACTTCGAAAGAGGTTTTTGAGGAAATAATAAGCAATCCTGAATCTGACAGTTCATCCATTCAGCAGAGTAGAGAGTTCCTGAATGATCTAAATGACTGAATTTTGTTTCTTGGCTCTGGTTTTTATGTAATTTTCAGTCTGATTTTTTTTGTACGACACTTTACAAAAAAAGCTGTCTGGATAAAAATTATTGTGTAAATAAAATTCAAGCAAGTTGTGAGTTGATTAACAGCAAAAGAAACGAAGACAACTGTGTCAAAATATTTTCTGAAGCGAAAGTGAGGAATAATCTCAACAAGAGACGTCTTTCTCAGTTATCTGATGAAGAAATCTTAAAATACAGGTCCTTATTTTATGAGATACTTGATAATAATTTGTCGCAGGTTTCAAGATTTGAAGAAACTGACATCTCTATGTTTGGTGTATACTATGAAGTTCAAGGGCCATTGCAGGGAGTCTTGAACAAGCGCTTTGAGGAACTTGTTTGAGTGCTATCCGCACATATATAAGATAACTCAACGTCTTCAAAATGAACTTGAACTAGTTAATCGGGATAAAGATTACAGTGAAGTTAATGTGTCGAAAGTATTGGAAATTATGGAGCAAAATAAAGTGCATCAAGCCATCTTCCAGGAAGTGTACAGTTTCTTTCACTAGTAGTGTCTCCGCCGTCCAACAATGTGTCCGTTGTAAGAAGCTTTTCGTGGCTCAAGATAATTAAAGCTTACTTGCGGATACAATTTCCCAACAGTGTTTGTCATCCTTAGCCAAAACATTTCTATAAGTAGAGATGTGCTTTTCTTGCTATAAGAACAGCCCTCTTTCTTGGACGACACAATTGACAGGTTAGGATCGATCTAACATACAAACAGTGAAGTAAGATTCAAAAACATTCTTTCTTCCCTTTAACAGTACTGCTTAGAAAACACCTTATCACTTCACCTCTTTTCTGAGACGCGAGGCACCTGTTACCGTCATGGTATAGGTTGTGTACACCAAAAATAAACTGTGGTGCAAATGTTAATTATTGCCAGCAAACAGTTGAACACAGATTGTTTACACTCACATTTTACTTCTTTTTATATACATTTATTTTACAAACACTTACAATTATAGCTTTGTTGTCTTCATTGCCGTCACAATGAATAGTTCTATTACCAGTTCAAAATGGCTGCTTATTCACTAGCATTTTGCAGCTCGCCACACTGTCAATCTGTCCATTTCTTCTAAGCAACTGCTAGTCAGGTTAACCAACTCTCTTGCCCGCACAGTGTGACCACCAGTCACTGAACATACCGGCCACCAAGAAATGTCTTATTTCTTTACAAACACAGTGAATGACAAACCAATTACATCAGTGCATGCATTAAGTTATAAGTCTGTCTCTTGAGGAAGAGGGCACAGTTTAACAATAGGTCTCTTAAACATCCCAATTGCTGTGCGAATTGTTACAACTCACACTAACCCATCTGCTCCTGGATGCACTCCCTCAACCACTGCCAGCTTCCAGAAGAGTGGAGGAAGGTTGTCTTCTATTGCTTTGACGACTGCACCCTGCTTGACATTTGCATCTGGACTGATCCACTTAGATCACTGCTGAAGATGATGCAAATATTCATGTGACCATTTGGACCAGAATTACTGAAGGTATTGCTGTAATTTCTCCCACCTAGTTAACAAGCTAAATTTAGCACTACCGAGATCTGGCTGGGGTAAACTGGTTAAAGCTGTACCAATTAAGAAATGACCAGGAGTCAGAACTTTGATATCGCTAGGATCAGATGAGAGAGGAATTAAGGGTCTGGAATTCAGACAAGCTTCTATCTGACAGGTTAGGGTATGGAATTCTTCATAACTAGGACATGATGCACCCATAACATGTCTAAGGTGGTGTTTAAAAGATTTTACACCTGCTTCCCACAGGTCCCAAAATGTGGTGCCCCGGGTGGTATGAGGTGCCAGGTTACACCACCAAAATTTGCAAACCTTTGCATTTCTTCTTTAGTCTGCTCAGAGTTAAGGAGCTCTTGTAATTCCGTCAACTCCGTTTTTGCACCTTTGAAATTTGAGTCATTGTCACAATAAATTCTGGCATATGCCACGTCGAGATACAAATCTCTTCAATGCTGCAATAAATGCTTCTGTAGATAAGGTATTCACAACTTCTAAGTGCAATGCTCTAGTAGTACAATACAAATAAAGATATATAACGCTTTACCTTTGTCGTTCTGCGAGTGCTAGACTTCATGTAAAATGGCCCTGCATAGTCAATGCCACAATTCAAGAATGGTTTAGCTGCTTCCACTCGTGCACGCAGTAGTTGTCCCATTAACTGTTTTGCTGTTTCTGCCTTTAGCTTGTAACATATTATGCAATTATGAATCAAATGTCTAACAGTGTTTCTGCCATTTAATATCCAATATCTTTCCCTAAGAGTGGTCACTAAAAGTTGACAACCTGCATGCAACAATCGTTTGTGTTCATGCTGTATAATCAGATTTGTTAAATGATGACGTGGCAGAATTAGAGGATGCTTTTGATCATACACTAGGTTAGAGTGTCCTAACTGTCCACCAACTCGAAGTAAGCCTCTACTGTCTAGAAAAGGATTTAAAGATCTCAGGCGACTGTTAGTATTAACTGCCTGTTTCATTGCTAGTTGCTGCATTTCTATGCTAAATATTGATTGTTGTGCAATTTAAATGCATTTATTCAATGAATCTTGAATCTCTGTAAGTGTGAGAGATCCAGTTACTCTTTCTGCCTTTGATTTAACACAATTGTTACAAAATCTGTATCCACATACTAAAGTGTATATCAACATACAATGTGTATATAAGGACTTAGCAATAAATGTAACCGCTTTTTAAAGAGCACCATATTTTTATGTTTTGGCGGTCACATTGCTCTCTCACAACCCCCAGCATGTCTGGAGGAGCACACCTGTCGTTGGTTTATGGGTCTCACCGACCTGACCGGGAGAATTATCAAAATAAATTCACCGACCATATCCTCTGATTACCAATCAGAGGACGTATACATGCCATGACAGGTCAGCATGTTATGGGTTAAGGTTTTATAGAGAAATTAGAGAAATGGAGAGGTTGGAAAAATAAAGACTCCCTAGCCCTCAGGAACCCTAATAGCATCGGGGTTGGAAGAGAACAAGAGTTGACCAAGGTAAGGTCAGATAGAAAAGTTACAGTGAGGAGCAAAACGCCAGTAAGTGGAAGTAATGTTCTGCTCAGCTTGGGTACCTTGTGGTCGCTATTCACATATCCCCTAGACGGAGACCCCTGAGTACACTGACAAAAAGTAGAAATACATATTTCTAATAGAAGAGTTTATTCAGGTCTGTTGCCTAAGAAGTTAACTGTTCTTAAAGAAAATGCTCTTAACCCTTCCCGAGCGGACATGTTTTATGGCTCTGAGCGGAAGGCAATTTTGCTAAAGTATGAAACTCTATTAAATACAGTTAAAACTATATAAACATGCTCAAATGTACTAAAACACATAGTATACCTTGCTTTTTGTTGAATTGAATCATTATTGTCCTCCAGGAGTAAAGTTTTGTTGATCCGTGTAAAAATGTTGTTACAAAACCGCATAAGCAGCACTTCTCCATTTAGTACAGCATAGTTCGTACATGTAGGTATTCACAAATAAACCAGCAGTGCTTCAGGAACTAAATATGGTCACATTCTGATATTTAATACTTCCATTTTGTAACGGTAAAGTGTATCAACATACAATGTGTATATAAAGCCATTATTTACTTACTGCAGCGAAGTTCTTGTAACAGCAAACACAAAAAAGATTCAAATCTTTCAAAACCAAAGTCTGAGATTAATTACAGGTGCTATCAAAACCACACCAATAGCAACTATGGAAATACTAACCAACCAATGCCCCATTGAATATGAAATAGAAAAAGCGGCTCTTATTCAACACGAAAAGTTGATCAGACTCTTATTCAATACATGGCACAAGAGAAATTTTACACATACACTAAAGACTCAGGAGAGCTTTCTTTCCAAAATTCAAGACATCAAGAAGAATGTACACCTTCCTAATTCAAAGGAAAACTTCATATCTAAAGTCAATCCGACACAAACATTAGACATCACATATTATTTACACCTGACAGAAGTACTTAAGAAAAGTGATACTCCCAACTAGTGTTCTAAAATTATTGGCATTAGAGACAATCCATACTAGATTTCCAGAACACGAATGGCTCCATATTTATACTGATGGATTATTGATATCAAACCAAGATGGAGCAGGTGCTGGAGTCACATGTCACCTCTTTTCCTATTACAAATCTTTAAGTTATGGAACTACAAACTTTGATGGAGAAATTGAAGCAATTTGAATGGCCCTACAAAATCTTTTGTACAGAATTTCACATTTTCAGCAAGCAGTTATTCTCTCAGATTCCAGGGCAGCAATTACTTCCAAGTTGTCACCAAAAAACCAAACAATTATAGAATGTTGGAAAATCCTTACCCATCTAACAGCACTTCAAAAACACCTAGTCTTCCAATGGATACCAGCTCACTGTGGACTGAGTGGTAATGAGAAAGCTGATTTTCTTGCAAAAAAGGGTACCGGCAATGTGCAGAAATCTATAGTTAATCTACCATTTTATGCAGCTAAAAGATTAGTCAACTCTGAATTCAAAAAAATTATTGCAAAATATTACTATGAAAAATCAAAAAATAAAGGATGGGAACTACCAAACATTCAAACAGTAATTCCTGAGTATCCTCGAAAAACAGCAGTTGCAACCTTCAGGTTGATCACAGGACATGATTGTCTGGCAAAACATTTAAACAGAATTGGGATATATTCTTCACCACTCTGTCCTCTGTGTGATCTGCAAGAGGAAATGGATCGAGACCACCTTCAAATATGCCCGGCCACTTCTAATGCCCCATCCATCAGTGAAAAATATTGGAGAGCAAGAGGATTAATGACTTCATTGTCAGAAATCCAGCATTAGCTAACAACAAACATACTAAAGTGTATTGCAATCTGGATAGGCTGGATAATCATATGATTATTATTACATCGTCACTAATAGTTGCAACATGACAAGTTGTTTTAATCCTTAATTCTGGAACTTACTGGGGGTTTGAAATGGTGCCGAGTACAGGCCACACCTACGGTTTTTCATGTAACCAAGTTGGTCCTTCTCACCATGATTTGTCATTTATAAGATTCTCGGGAAACACACCCCTTGATATCAAATTTGCTGGGTTGTGTTGTGAAGGAACATGTCTCCATACTGCGTCTTCAGAAATATCTTGAATCTCAGCGACTCTATTAGCTACAAAAGTTTTGCATCGTGTTAAAGGTGCTGACAACCATGACAATACCACTGTGGAATCTGTCCACAAGTATATGTGCTTAAATGATAAGTTCAGTACTCTTTTGGCCTTTTCCAGTAGACGAGCAAGAAACAATGCACCACATAATTCTAAACGTGGAGGTGATAATTTCTTTAGTGGTGGAACTCGAGACTTTGCACAAAGACGTTTTACACATGTAACTCCTTTATTTGATGAATGGACGTATATGCATCCGCCATATGACTTTTTTAAAGCATCGCAAAAGCCATGTAACTCTACATTGCCTACAGAGTCATAACCAATTACTTTGCTATCTATGCGAATGCTATGAATCAGATGAGTTTTGGAGCTTCTTCCAATCTGTAGCCAATTCCTCTGATATGGGTTGGTCCCACGTTAATCTCTCTTGCCATAATCTCTGTAGAAACATCTTGCACTTTCGTCTCATAAGTGTGCCCATTCACACAAGTTATAATTTGCATTAATGACCTTCATGTGTCAGATTTTCTTTCAGTTTCACCACATTATGACAAATACTGTACAGAGCACTTACACATGCAAACAAAATAATATTTGCTGCACATACCTAATCTTCTGCTTCATCCTTTTCTCCATCTTCACTGGGTTCCTTCAAATATCCCTTCGGTTTATCATCTTCATCATTTATCGCTGAAAATTCACCATCTTCATCAGTCAAATTTTGGTTGAGATTAACACCTTTGTTACCTACCACTAAAAATCTCAGTTTCAACTTGCACCATATTTCAGGATCAATCTTCAGTTCAATATGTAAAGACTAAGAAATTAGTGTAGTGTCTCATTCTTGCAGAGAATTGTCTACTGAATTATTGGCCAGCTATACCACTTGCTTTCATTTAAGAAAATCTGAATTTCTTTTTTGGGAGGTTTTCTTCTGGTCCTAAAAGTTTTGAAGGCACCACATCTTTCAGTTTAGGACTTTTCAATTTCTCATTCTTCATTATTCTTATTTCTATAATATCCCTTTTATTAAAACCACTTTCTTTGAAATGCATTCTACATACTCTAGGATGTTTGTTTCTCAAAGATTTGTGTGTTTAATATCAGCAGCCCATTTGTTGTACATGTTATTCCTATCTCTATCAAGGAATGAGTAATAATGAATATTTCTGTTTACTCCGAAATTATTTGCACAACCATAAACACTGCACGCAGGCATTCCTGACCTTACGCATCACAGAACACTAGGAAAGAAAGGCTGCCCTGCAGGCACAAAATAACAACAGGAATTCAATGCAGTGCAGGTGATGATGAGTAGTGCAGCACGATTGTAGCCTTATGCCACCCTTGCTAGGTGAGCATTAAATGTAAATGTGCTTCCAGAATGAAAGTGAGGGGTCCTTGATGTGGTTTTCTACAGTGTACTCAGAATTGTTTATATTTATGTTAGAACTCTAAAAATTTAGTTCAGTCCTCTTTTAATTATAACATGTTTATAAAACAATTTGGTGTAATTGATAAGCATTAATTTAAATAATGTGAACATTTCACTTGTTAGCTTCAGTTGTATTTGAGACAATGAATCCTGATGTTAACAAATTTAATTTTGGCAATATAGGGCTTTTAATGTCTCAACTAAGGATTTTATGTAAGGCAATGAAAAAAAGGGACATGAATTAAGTTAATTGGAATTCATTGGACACCCTGTAAGATGTCATTTAGTGTAAGGAATTTACATTTGACGTAAATTTAATATTGTTAAGCAATCAATGACTGGCATGTGTTTCCTTTTCAGGTCACCATGTTGGGTACACCACCACCTGCCACTCCTGTACGTTTGTGTGGTGTCACAGGATATGATGGCCGCATAAATGACATTGTGTACTGTCATCCATCCACAAGATCAGAGCAAGACATGGCAGTGGTGTTTTTTGGAGGAGACATTCAGGTAAGCAGTTTGATCTTCCATCTGTTTAATACTTTGCTTTGCAGCTTTTTTAACAGAAGCTTTACATTATCACCACATTCTGAGCTATAATTTCTCTTCCTAGTTGTGGACCATCCTTTCAATGTAGTTTAATGCAGTTAATCAAGCTTAAGATAAGAAGGTAGTACTTCATTTGGGGTCAAAAATCAATTATTTTTGAATATGTAATTGTAATTGTAGTTTAAATTCTGTAGAACAAGAATATGCAACTTCCAAGTTTCTTGGAGCCATATTTCTATCTAGCTAATCCAGAGTTCATGAGAAGTTCAAAACTTTCAATGGGGAATTCAGTAATGTCCTTTGATTAAGAATTCCAAAACTGGTTCTTGTTGGTGTAGACACTCTTAAATTGGAGCTGTATGCTGCAGTTATTACATTCAGTGATGGAGCCAGTGGAAGACTCAGAAGTGCTGAAGAAGTTAAATGTCCATCCAGGGTATAACACCACCAGGATCATACAAGAAAGTGATCAGCTACAAGTGATGGAAACAGATATTGTGGTGGAAGAAATGACCAACCGTCAAGGGAAACAAAGAGGAACATGAAATAGTAATATGCACTCCCAGGTCTGAAACTTAAAAATCAGCTACCTACAGAGCTATTATGGAATTTTCAAGGAAGACCAAAGAAAATGGTTAAGGAAAGTCATAAACAAGTTTGGGGAGAGGAACAAGAACAAGCGAAAGTAAGAATCAGAGAAGCAGGAAAGGAAGAGAAAGATTAAGGGCTAACTTAAAGTTAAACATACCAGGTGGAAGATAGTCCTTAAAAGAATGAAATAACCAAACTAAATTTCTACTTAGAATGTAAGCAACTTAAAAAATTGTGTTACATTAAGTTCATTGGAATTCCAACCCTGAAGTGTTACTTGAACTCACAGGTAAATGCTTTCATTGCATGAATAATTGTGTTGAAAGCATTTTACAGTTATACTTGAATTAACGTAACTTGCATGCCAAGGGAACTGTCAGAATACCCAAGTTACGTTAATTCAAGCATAGGTATTGCACAGGAAGCAGTAGACACATTAAAGCCGGTCCTGTGACATCCACTGAGGAGCAATGTGAGTGTACAGTTGCTGACAAAAATTGTGTTTTTACTGTCTCTATCCATATCTATTAGGTACAGGAACTGTTGTGTGCCACCCAAAAATTTGATCTCAGAAATGCATGTTTTGGGGCCTGAATCTACAAAAGTATCTTTAAAAAAAGGCCTATTGCATTTGAGTGAGAGAGAGAGGAGGTGAAGGGGAGAGGGATGAAGAGCGAGGTGGGGAGGAAGAGACTTAAAAATTGAATGCTGGATAAGTTCCAAATAGGTGTCTTAAGTTTAAATGGAGCACAAAGATTGATAAGAAAATCCCCACACCCCAAACTACACTTTACATGGAACATTTTTCATTACATTGGTTTTGATTAAAATACATATATTTAAGATATTTACATGAAAAAATGCGTATCTTGAATTATCTGGAAATTGCTTGCAAAGAGTATTGTGTAGTTTTGCATAGCTGATAAACCATATGGGATAGACAAATACTTTTTTATTGTATTTTATTGTACCCAAATTCACAGCCTTTAACAAATTTAGACAAATACTTACTTCACAAAAAATTTAAGTCTCTTTAAAACAAACCATTTATTTCGCATAACTGTTTTGTGGCAGTAAACATTTCTGAGATATTCGTTGTTGTTTGAGGTTCCCAATATTTTGTCATGTTTTGAAGAGATGATCTTTTTTTTTTTTTGCTTTGTTATGGAAAGGATATGTAATTTCAAGTCCAGCAAATAGCAACCCACTTTTAAACATTTGACCTTGTTCTGTTTCCTGTATCCCTCTTATACCCACAGTGCAATGATTAGTTTTGTGATATAAACTATTTTTTTACTAAATATAGTGAATTATTAAGCACATAGACATAACCTCAACAAATGCCAAGGTAGGCTCTTCAGTTGCATCTTCCAGCAGAGCTTCCTCCATGCTGTGTATTTCTACCATTTGTTGTGCTCCTAAGTCATGCAGTGGCAGCGTCAGTTAGGGCAATTGCTGAATCAGTCTTGAAAACATGGTGTGATTGGATGATCTCTTTGGATACTTATCCCCATATGATCATTCTGCTTCCCAACTGTTGCCATTTGCTTGTCTATAAACAAATAGTATCTCTTATCTCAGTTGCTATCTTGTGGATACCACTTCGTTTTTACCTGGACCCCAGGCCATGTGGGGTATTCCTGGCAATGAGGAAGCGGATGCAGCTGCTAAGTCTGCATGTTGCTTGCCAGGATTATCAATGCACACACCGCCTTTCACAGATGTGCAGTAGTACCTCTGTCGTCATCTGCTAGCTGTATGGCAGGAGTTATGGGAAGCACTGGCTGGCACTCAATTGCAGGCAATTAAGGACAGCGTTCAACCCTGGCTGACCACCTGCAGGGATTCCAAGCAGGCTGAAGTTATTCTAACCTGCCTGAGGATGGGGCATACGCGAGCCACTCATGGCCACCTTCTGTGTGGTGACCCGGTGCCTGCCTGTCCGACATGTGATGTTCAACTCTCTGTGGCACATGCACATATTAATAGATTGTCCGCAATATGCTCGTGAGTGCCAGCCTATTGGTCTGGCTTCTACTCTGGGCGATGACCCGGTGTCTATAGCCAGGACTCTGCGGTTCATTGCTGATGTTGGCTTCGAAAAACAGGTCTGATATGTGTAATATTTACAGGCAGTTTTTAGCTTTTTAGAATATATTTTAACGTATTGACTTTTTGGAAGTTGGACTTGTTTTTCTTTTTCTTTTCGGTGGTTTTCAGATTTTGCAAGTTTTTAAGCTTTTTACCTTTTACATTTTACTGTTTTAATTGTTCAGTATTTTAACCTTCTCTTTTAATTCTCATTTTAACTCTGCGAGTGTTTTAGATTTTATTGTTTAACTATGGGCCCAAATGACTTCGTCGATGGACCCTTGAACCCCACACTCACTCACTCACTTGTTGCATGTGCACATGGAAAGAACTCAAAGGGTGGGGGGGTGGGGGGGGGGTCACGTGATGCCAGCTCCAGTATAAATAGACACAGCAGTGTGTGTGTGCGCGTAGTATGTGGGGTGTGGTGTGCGTGCGTGTCGATTTCAGTTGAGATCAGTAGTTTTAGTTAGTGATGGAGTTGAGTCGTTGTGTACAGTTAGTTTTAGTTATGAGAGTGAGACGGCTAGCCTGTCAGTGAGTATGTATGTGTCATCAAGTGATTGTATCATAATAGTAAATATATAAGAGGCATTGAAAGTGGAGAAAGATATTGAATGGCTGAGAAAGATTATCAGAAGAACAATTGTGAATTGTAATAGCAGGGAAGACTATAAATTGTGTTAGCAATGAGAAGGAAATTGTGCATTTGTAGTAAAATTTAGAGGACAATAAAGTGATAGGAAAGTAACAAGATTTTGCATTTTGCCGTCTTTGTTACACTATCAAAATTTTGAGTTGTTCTTGCTTGTTATATATAAACCCAAAATCCTGAATTTCAAGCAATGTATGGGCAAGTATATATCATGAAAATGCTGTGGATAGAATAATTACTGCTTTATGTCACAATAGGACAATTTCAGTACATGTCAATGTGTCCACCTCACATTTCTAGATATAGCCCTCAGTGCTCCATTACATACTGAAAAGTTTCTTCAAGCTGGTATAATCTCGTTTTAATTGTTCTATGTTGTGGATCTTCACCTGGTAACCGTTAGGCTTAACAAACCTCCACCTAAAAGTCTTTTTTTTTTTTTTATGGTGGAGGGGAAAAATCTTGTTTCGAGACCCCATGGTACTGTGGGAGTCGCCATTGAAGATTGCCCTACCCACTAAAAAACCCCATCCAACGGATTAGGAAGGTGAAAGCCTGCAGCGGTACCGCCTGTAGCACCCGCACATTCAGTGGTGAAAGACAGGGCTGGTTCGCAGAGCATAACCAGAAGGAGTGAGGTTGGGAGTTTGGAGACAGGCTTGGCCAAGGCCCAGCTAGCCCCTAGCGGAGTCCTGGAGGGTTTGGTAGGATGCATTTGTGATTGTTGTCAGGAATCAGGGTGCTTGGCATCTTAGCATCGCGTCTCAGTAGTCTGAGAGCGTGTCGATACCATGCATGCTGCATCCCTTAAACAATCTAAATAAACATGCACATATACTAGGCAAAAAAGGAGAGTACATACAATTAGTCTAATCATTAAATTATTGGTGATTTGCGTGCCAGTGGCGTCGTCAGTCTAAGGTACATAGTATGTTGCTACGCTCCGCCCTAGGGTGTCATCTTCAACTATTACCTAAGGTATTGTTTGTGCCGTTCGGCACATCGTCAATTTGGTGAAATATGTTGCATGTCCATAGTATCGCATGGTTGTCTGGAGTGCACGTTTGGCGGGCAGTCTGCCAGAAATGCAGGTGCGAGCTAGTGCTACTCCCAAGGGGGCCCTCTTCCCCCTGGGGCCGCCGTATAAA
Organism: Tenodera sinensis; assembly: GCA_030765045.1. Lineage (NCBI taxonomy): Eukaryota > Metazoa > Arthropoda > Insecta > Mantodea > Mantidae > Tenodera > Tenodera sinensis. Next base: position 169,620,442 of record CM060964.1, read on the forward strand.
TAAGGACTTGAGGGTTACTGCTTAACTAAGGTGTGTGTGTGTGGTTTTTTTTTTCTTTTTAATAGCATACCCCATTCCGTAGGAATACTACATGGTTGCATTTATTTATTTACATACAATTTACGTTTTATATACAAGGACAGGAAAGAAAACAACAGCACACCTATCATACACAACAATAAAATATTAGTAAATGATGTTGTCATAGCCAAAACATTCAATAAATATTATGCTAATTCACATAAAGTAACAAGAAATAATAAAAAGGAATGTACAGAATTTAAGAAAGATTTGAAACAAGAAGGAGAATGTGATCCTAACACTCAGTGCAATATCTTTTTTCAAAATTTTAATATGCAAGAACTGAACATTGCAATAAATAATCTAAAAAACAAAAAGTCTCCTGGACCAGATCAAATACATCCAGAGTTCATAAAAAACCTTGGAAAAACAGCAAAACAACTACTGAAACTCTACAATCTATCCTGGAAAACCACTGTACCTGCTGAATGGTGAAAAGCAATAATTGTCCCACTCTTGAAGAAAGACAAAACAGCATCAGAAATAAAAAATTGTAGACCAATAGCTCTTACTAGCATAATAGCAAAAGTGATGGGAAAGAATGGTGTCAAACAGGTTAAATTGGTTTCTAGAATCACAAAATTTAATATCCCCATGTCAAGCTGGATTCAGAGAGTTCCACTCTACAAATGAACAAGTCTTACTTCTCAGTCAAGAAATCAAAGACTCCTTCAATAGAAAAGAAGATAATTTATCAGTTTTTATGATTTCCAAAGTGCATATGATTCTATATGCAGAACAAAACTACTAAAGAAAGTAAAAAAATAGGGATACAAGGTCCAATGTTTTCATGGCTATGTCATTTCCTAACACAACGCTTTATTGCAACCAGATATGGCAGAAATATATCTAAATACAAACAAGTACACCGTGGCTTACCACAAGGCGCAGTGCTCAGCACTACACTTTTTAAAATATTTATTAACGATCTGCCACAACAAATACAAGAATCAAGTGTGAAGTGTGCACTATTTGCTGATGACTTAGTAATATGGACTTCAAAACCAAAAAGCAAAAGTAAAGAACAAGAAAAAACCATGCAACAATCCTTAACCAACTTACAAAGGTACACCAAAGAAAATTTAATGACTGTTAATACAACAAAATCAAACTACCAGATCTTTTCACTAAGAAAAAAACCACTAAAAATAAAACTAAATTTTGAGGGTCAACAATTACCAGAAACAAAGGAAGCAAAATATTTAAGAGTTACATTTGATACCAAACTTACATGGACCAAACAAATAGAAAATGTAATAGAAAGAGCAGAGAGGCGCCTTTCACTGTTAAAACGTTTAACAGGAATGAAGTGGGGATGTTTCAGAGCAACTCTTAACACAACATACAATGTATATATAAAGCCATTATTTACTTACTGCAGCGAAGTTCTTGTAACAGCAAACACAAAAAAAATTCAAATCTTTCAAAACCAAAGTCGGAGATTAATTACAGGTGCTATCAAAACCACACCAATAGCAGCTATGGAAATACTAACCAACCAATACCCCATTGAATATGAAATAGAAAAAGCGGCTCTTATTCAACACGAAAAGTTGATCAGACTCCCATTCAATACATGGCACAAGAGAAATTTTACACATACACTAAAGGCTCAGGAGAGTTTTCTTTCCAAAATTCAAGACATCAAGAAGAATGTGCACCTTCCTAATTCAAAGGAAAACTTCATATCTAAAGTCAATCCGACACATACATTAGACATCACATATTATTTACACCTGACAGAAGAAGTTAAGAAAAGTGATACTCCAACTAGTGTTCTAAAATTATTGGCATTAGAGACAATCCATACTAGATTTCCAGAACACGAATGGCTCCATATTTATACTGATGGATCATTGATATCAAACCAAGATGGAGCAGGTGCTGGAGTCACATGTCACGTCTTTTCCTACTACAAATCTTTAAGTTATGGAACTACTAACTTTGATGGAGAAATCGAAGCAATTCGAATGGCCCTACAAAATCTTTTGTATAGAATTCCACTTTTCAGCAAGCAGTTATTCTCTCAGATTCCAGGGCAGCAATTACTTCCAAGTTGTCACCAAAAAACCAAACAATTATAGAATGTTGGAAAATCCTTACCCATCTAACAGCACTTCAAAAACACCTAGTCTTCCAATGGATACCAGCTCTCTGTGGACTGAGTGGTAATGAGAAAGCTGATTTTCTTGCAAAAAAGGGTACCAGTGGTGTACAAAAATCTATAGTTAATCTACCATTTTATGCAGCTAAAAGATTAGTCAACTCTGAATTCAAAAAAATTATTGCAAAATATTACTATGAAAAATCAAAAAATAAAAGATGGGAACTACCAAACATTCAAACAGTAATTCCTGAGTATCCTCAAAAAACAGCAGTTGCAACCTTCAGGTTGATTACAGGACATGATTGTCTGGCAAAACATTTAAACAGAATTGGGATATATTCTTCACCACTCTGTCCTCTATGTAATCTACAAGAGGAAATGGACCGAGACCACCTAGTGGTCTAGTGCCCCATCCATCAGTGAAAAATATTGGAGAGCAAGAGGATTAATGACTTCATTGTCAGAAATCCAGCATTAGCTAACAACATATATTGTTGGTGATGTTCTATTTGAACATTTACACTTTTATTTACCTCTAATTTTTTATCTACATTAGTCTAATTGAATACTTGTCTATTATGTGTATATTTACAATTTTTTATTTGATGTTTGTTGTTTAATGCTATTTTATTTTGTTTGTTAGTTTGACTTTATTTCTTTAACGTAATGCTATTTTACAAGTCATAAATCTAGTTCTTATCATATAGTAAAAGACAGATATAATTATAACAGCAGTAGAGTATTAAAATGTGTTTGGACAGTGATACTGGTTGCAATCTTGGTAAAGAGTAGAAATTATATATATTTGGACTTAAGTCATTCTATTTCTGTGAATTTTGTAGAATTAATGAAGTTAACGAAAGGTTGTATCCGGAGTTAAAGCTGTCCCCCAATCGGTTCTCTGGGTGGGGACATCTTTAGGCAAATTTCATCACAACAATTCCAGTACTTTAAGAATTCTACAATGGAATGCAGGAGGCACGTCCCAGCCTAAAAAACAAGAGCTAATGAAAATATTAATAGACCAAGATATAGATGTCTTCACAGTACAAGAAGCCAATATATCAGAAGAACAGGAAATATACTTTGAAATGGATCAGTACACTACACATATGCTTCCAAAGGCGCGTCAAATAGCAAGTGGTATTCTTACAGGAATTAAAAGAAATATGAAAGCTACTATCCAAATCCAAAAAACAATGGAAGAACAAGATAAATCAGAAATAGTTAAAATTGAAGTATGGAAAAGTAACTACCACTACAGAATTTACAGTATCTACAATCCTCCAGACAATACACTAGATCTAAATTCTATTCCCATAGAACCCAAAAGTATTTTAATAGGTGATTTTAATGCACCCTCCCCTAGGTGGGGCTACAGAGATATAAATTCAGCAGGAAGAGTCATAGAAGACCTATTAAGCTCATCAACAATGGAATTAATATTTAATCCAAATGATCCACCCACTTACCTTCATTATAATGGTTCAGGTACAAATCCTTATCTTCTGATGGTGTCATCTGACATAATTGACAATACAAAAAGAGAAATAATAGAAGACCCAGGTTCAGGCCACAGAATTACCATAAACTCCATAAGAGGTCTAATAAATAAAAGTAACAAACCAAAAATTAAAACTTCTTGGAATTTTAAAAAAGCAGATTGGTCCAGTTTCCAAAATGAGATAGAAGGGAAGTGTAATATACTGTTAGAATCAGAGTTCAAGTCAACAGATGAAATGAATAAAAAAATGTGTGAAATATTATTGACAGCAGCCAAAACACATATCCCCAAAGGAAAGTTAAAGAAATATAGCTACTTTTGGTCTCCTTCTTTATCTAAGTTAAAACACGAAAGAAATATAGCAAGAGTCAAAGCCAAAAGAACCAAGTGTCCAGAAGATGTACAAAACTGGAGAAGAAATGCAGCCATTTTTAAGAAAGAATTAATTACAGCAGAGGGCCAGTTTCACAAATTTTGTAGAACATATGGACTATAGGAAAGATGGAAATAAAATATACAAATTCCTTAATAAAACAAAATTATCAAAAAATACAACTGAACCATTAAAACATGATAACAAAAGCTTAACTACAGATAGGGAAATAGCAGAATCCCTTAACAAGTTTTATGCTCAGTCACAAAGAATACCCCAAGCGTATAAAAAACAAGATAAGGCTATCCAAAAAACTATCAGAGAAACTAATAAGCCAAAAGGTATACGAAATGATATTTTTATTCAGGATTTTAACGAAACAGAACTGGATTTAGCAATAGAACAATTACAGAACAAAAAATCTCCAGGACCTGACAAGATCCACCCAGAGTTTATTAAACACCTTGGCAGGAAAGGAAAAGAAATCCTACTTAAACTGTATAACACGTGTTGGATTGCTTTATTTGCTGACGATGTAGTCATTTGGACTTCAGGCTCTTCAAAAAAAACCTGAATTAATTAAAGACAGAATAGAAACAGCCCTAAACAAAGTACATGAATGGAGCTCCAAAAACCTCATGACTATCAACGTGGAAAAAACAAATTATGAATTATTTACACTAAAATACAAACCAGTTAATGTTAGCATAAATTATAATGGTAAACCACTCAAAGCAGTTGATGATGCCAAATACTTAGGCATCACTTTCGACAGAAAGCTAAGTTGGAAAAAACATATAACAAACATCTCAGAAAAGGTTGAAAAGAAATTGCAAATCCTGAAAAGGTTAGCTGGTGCTAAATGGGGCTGCTCAAGGAGAGTCCTTAACACAACATACAAAATGTATATTAAACCAAACCTCTTGTACTGTTCTGAAGCTTTAATAACAGCAGCAAATGCTAACATCAATAAACTTGAACAAATACAAAATCAGGCTCTTCGCCTAATCACTGGAGCAGTTAAATCCACACCTATTGATGCCATGCTTGCCTTAACACGGACCCCATCAATAACAACAAAAATAGAAGAACAAGCATTGCTCCAACACGAGAAAATGTTACGACTGCCAAACTCTAAATGGAAAGAAGAGAACCTCCCCCATTCAATCCTTAAAACTCATAGTACTTTCCTAGAAAAGGTAACACAGATTAAATCCAAATTGAACATTCCTAACACCAGAGAAAATCTACTTATAAGAGAAAATCCATTGGAATTATTGCAACCTACCTTCAATTTGGAATTAATAGAGGAAATAAGTAAATCAGACACACCAAAAGAAATACAAAACCTTCTAGCTCTGGAAACAATCAATACTAGGTATCCCACAGAAGAATGGCTGCACATATATACTGAGGGATTCTCCAAGGAAAACCTTACTGGAGCTGGAGTTACGTTTTCACATTTTTCCTTTTATCATTCTGTTGGCAGAGACACAACAAATTATGATGGAGAAATAGGGGCTATACACATTGCTCTCCGACAATTATTAAATCTTCCCTTAAATAAATTTAACAAGGCAGTAATTCTTTCAGATTCTAAAGCTGAAATTCAGGGAATATGTTCAAATACTACAAAGAAGTCAACAAAAATTAGAGAATGCTACAAAATGTTAACACAACTCCAAAAAGTTAATAAGACTGTTCATCTCCAATGGATTCCAGCACACTGTGGAGTCATGGGGAACGAAGCTGCAGACTCACTTGCAAAGAAAAGCACAACAATAAAACAGAAGTCTAAATTCAATTTCTCATATTCCTCAATAAAACGCTTGATCATTAAACAATTTTCTCATTCATACCTACAAGAAATAGAAACAAATGCCAAAGATAAAAAATGGATTACACTACTTTCCAACCCAGATATAATCCCCCAGAGACCAAGGAAAACAGCTGTTGCAGCCTTCCAACTATTGACAAATCACGACTGCTTAGCAAGTCATCTCTACAGAATAGGTATCTCAGCCTCACCAATATGTGTCCTGTGTAACGATCCAGCAGAAATGAACGAAGACCACTTGAAGACCTGTGAAGCATTAAGATCAGAAGATACTACAGTTCAAAAGTATTGGAAAGCAAGAATGCTAATGGCTTCATTGCCAGATGCAAGGCACTAGAAAACAACAACAACAACAACGAAAGGTTGTATGAAATTGTTTCCAAGTTCTTCTTTGCTTATGGGCCAAACAGCACCTTTACTTGTATTTTCCTAATCATGGCGTTTCTCTGGTTGTTTAGTATTTTTCATCAAAATATAATGTGGTTTACTGTTTGGTCCTCTTCTTCACATTTGCACATTGAGTTATCTAAAATTCCAAACCTGTGACGATATGATCTTAGCTTTCCATGTCCTGTTATCATTGCTGTGAACTCCAGAGATATTGGTAACCGTTGCTTCAATCTTCTTCTCACAGATGGGAAATATTCTTTGGTTACTGCTCCTTTCCTTGATGCTGTCCATTGTGTGTGTGTGTGTGTGTGTGTGTGTGTGTGTGTCTGTGTCTGTGTCTGTGTCTGTGTGTCTGTGTGTCTGTGTGTCTGTGTGTCTGTGTGTCTGTGTGTCTGTGTGTGTGTGTGTGTGTGGGGGGTGGTGGGGGTGGGGGTGGGGGTGGAGGTGCGCGTGCGTGCGTGCGTGCGCGTGCGCACGTGTGTGTGTGTGTGTGCGTGAGAGAATGATGCACAGTTCACATGTGAATAACATCGGGCTAATTCACTAAGTTGTCCAGGTATTGTTGCATGTCAACAGCTGGCTACCCGAGACCAATAGTTCTCTGGAATAGAGATAGTGGCCTTGCATGTTTATCGTAGCTTATATCGTAATCTCCTAGTGCTTGGATTAGTTTGTTGTGATTTTTATTCTTCTTCTCGGGTACGTTAAAACTTAGCCTTTTGATGAATTGTTCAATGGGATGCATTTTTAGCTTCTCGTGTAATTGGAGCGCTGGTGCCACTTCGGGTAGTCTCGTGATTATCCAGAGTACTGTATTTTACATGGTTTGTAGTCTTTTTATGTGTGTTTTCGCTGTGTGTCCCCATACGGGGGCAGCGTACGTTAGGATGGGCCGGATTAATGTCTTATAAGGTGTTGTTCCCATCTGTAACTTTAGGGCGCTGTTTGTATTTATTATGGGGTACAGTTTGTTAAGTTGGGCATTTGCTTAGGCTCTTACGTTGTCAATGTGTTGCTTCCACATAAGGCCCTGGTTCATCGTTACACCTAAGTAGGTGATGGTGCTGTTCCATTGAATTGGCTCTTGTCCAAGTGTTAGGGGCTGAAGGCCTTGTTTACCATGACGGTGTTGGATTCGCTTGGTGAATACAATTGCTTGGCTTTTTCTAGTATTTACCTTAATACGCCATTTCGTGAACCATGGCTCTAAGTCATTTAGAGCATTTTGTAGCCTGGTGCGTATAATCCTCGGCATGATCGATTGTGTGACTAGCGCTGTGTCATCTGCATATAGATATCAGTCTACTGTCATCGTTTCTGTATATCATTAATGTAAATGTTAAAGAGGGTGGGTCCCAATAAACTACCCTGTGGAACCTATGCCCTGATTGGCCGTTGTGTCGATGTTACGGTTTCGAATGCCGTGCGGAACGTTCGGTGTGATAGTCTTTTATTATGGCTGTCATGGAGTCTGTGAATTCTAGTGATATGAGCTTTCTGAGTAGACCAGCGTGCCACACGCGATCGAAGGGCCGTTCTATATCCAAGAAGATGGCCCCTGTAGATCGCTTTTGGTTGAATCCTTTCGTAATGGATTCTGTCATTCACAATAATTAGTGTGTTGTTGAATGTTGTGCCCGGAATCCAAATTGTTCATTAATGACTAAGTTATTTTTGATTATGTGGTTCGTAAGTCTCTTGAGTATTATTTTCTCTTAAACCTTGCTCATTGTGCTGATTAGGCTGATTGGCCTATAGTTCCCAGGCTGTGATTGGCTCTTTCTTGGTTTGGGAAACATTAGAATTTTGGCCTCTTTCCATTGTGGAGGGAATCGGCCTTTCTCAATGGTGTAATTAAATATATCTGCCAGCAGCTTCAGTGCTTTGGCTGGCAAATGTTTTAATATTATGTTTGGTATTTGGTCCGGCCCCGGGGCCTTCCTGGTGGGCAGGTGCTTGATGATCCATTTGATCTCACCCGCATTCGTTTTATGCGTTTTGTTGTGTGTTGGTGTTCTACCCATACTCTCAACCATTGCTTCTAAGGTGGTCCGGTCTGGTGAGGTGGGGCCCATGACCTTGGCGTGATCAGATCAATCCATCTGCCAGGAAAAACTTGATTTAGGTATTCTTGAACAGTGATGGCAAAATGGTATGGTGACCCATCATGTTGAAAAACAAGTATCCTTAATATTATATCATATAACTGGGACTCCAAAAATTGTTCCAAGGTATTAAAGTCAGTTTCTTCCAGTAATGAGCAGGAACAACAGCTATTCATTCTTCTTTGGTTAACAGTCTGTCACATTACTTGCAAAGAAAAAATATTCTGTAATTACATCACTGAAATGTATAGTGACTTAAGAATAATCCAATATACAAGGGTTGTTTCTTTAGTTTTGACAACTATGTTATGGAATGCAAATAACACTAGGGTTGGGAATTCTGTTTATTGCACATGTAGTTTAGGTGCCTCCCCTCCACCCGAGCATATGGATTCACCCTTCCCCCTCCCCTCCTCATGCAATAATGAGCCGAAGGTCATCATTTTAGATCCAGGTGTCTCAGTATAATACAGTACAATGTTTTCAAAGCAGGAGCAGAGAATCTTATTCAAAATTGAATGTGCCAGAGGTAGAAATGCATGACAGGGTCATTAAGGATCGCGAGAGGTAGAAATGCATGACAGGGTCATTAAGGATCGCAAGAGGTTGAAATGCATGACAGGGTCATTAAGGATTGCGAGAGGTAGAAATGCACGACAGTGTCGTCAAGGATTGTAAGAGGTAGAAATGCACGACAGTGTCGTCAAGGATTGTGAGAGGTAGAAATGCACGACAGTGTCATCAAGGATTGCAAGAGGCTTGTGGTGCAGATGCAGATGGTGGGTACAAGCCTTTAAAGGAGGACACGAAAATGCATCACATAAGCCTAGATCTGGTCATCCACTGGTTAGTGAAAATGACATGCAGACAGTGTCCACATTAGTGGAAGTGGATCAGAGCTGCACTGTTTGAGAGTTAGCCACAGATAGTGGATTGGCGCTTTCGACTCTGCATCGAATCCTTAAGGTGAGTCTTAAGATGCAAAAAGTTGCTGCACGATGGTTTCCGCATGAGTTATCGGAGATGCAGAAATTTCTGCAATATGAAGCTGCTCATACACACATGTAGTGCTATGAGAGGGAAGGAGAGAGCTTCTTACGATGTATCACCACCATTGATGAGACCTGGGCAAAATGTTATGAACCACAGTTGAAGCATGAATCATCTGAATGGCGCCATCATGGGTCACAATGAAAAACAACAGTTTGGCAGACTGCTACCAATGTGAAAATGGTGCTAATCCTAGCCTAGGATTGGGATGGTGTTATCTTAAAGCATGTTGTTCCCCCAAGGCAGACCGTTGATGCAGAGTACTGTTGTTCATTTCTGCGAAATAATCTGCGAGCAGTGTTAAGAAGAGCCTGACAACATTTTATGAATAATCCACTTATTCTGCATGACAATGTAAGGGCACATGTAGCAGGAGTGGTGTCTGATTTGTTCCATCACTGGGGATGGGAGCAGTGGCGTGTGGTGAAGGTATTGGCCAGGGTAAGCAATCTCATTATAAATGGTTAAACGAAAATATGCTGATACATAGTACATGCAATTAAAAACAATAGTATCACTATTATCCTGTACATTACTTTGTAACAAAATATTGATGATTTACCTTGTCTTATTTGAAGCAGAGCTGGATCCTCCTTCCTTTCTTGGCAAAATCGTCAGTCACAAGATCATAGAATTTGGGATCCTGTTGTAGATTTACCAGAAGCTCCTTCTCTAGTGCTACCAAAGATAAGTTTGAAAGTCTTTCCTGTCCCTGAGTGTTGCGTGCATAATTTTTTTATGGTTTTTAGTTTAGAAAAGCTACGTTCAACTGCAGCACTACTTGCTGGAATAGTTAACACTAACTCGCACAGTTTTGTCACTTCACTACACACTCTGTTCAGTTCATTTCTTTATGTAGGCTAGAAGATCATTCACAGATTTATGATGCATGTCCAGTGACAAGTAAGTGACAGAGAGTTGTGACCTCAATGCAACAAAGTCAAAACTGTCCCACAGGACTCCTTTAGTGATTGAAGAGATAGTTCTGGAAAATACGATTTGTATTTGTTGAAGTTCTTAAAATTTAACAATTCCAGAAAACACAGAGACTCAATATTACCAAATCTTTCTCTGAGATGGAGTAGAAGCGTATCCAGAACCTCACAATACAAACATTTGTAGTGCATTTTCCTATTCAAAACATCACTGCTGGTATGACGTGGATCACCAATGGTTTCTTCAACTTTGTCCCATACTTCATCGACGGAATTATGCTTCTCTTCTAGGGCTCTCTGAAATGCTGTAACTTTCAATAAGCAATATCCAATATCAAATGACTTTGCTTGGAGAATATCATACAGAGTGTCCGTGATGGGGAATATTATAGCAAACATCTCTAACATAAATTTGAAGGTGAAATCCTCCATTGTGCTTACGAAACCGCATGCAGCAGTATAAGTATCTTGATCCTATTTCTCATCTGCATTTGCAATAGTTTCAAACAATGAAAAAAGTTCTTTTCTGAATTCTTATATTCTTTCCACCAAACGAGAGCTGTAGCTCCAGCGTGATGGGAAACATGCGGCAATCTTCTGTGTATCTCATTATCCAGGGCCTCAGTTCTCTTCGAAGACTTGGAAAAAATGCTGCTATTCCATTAACAGTCACGAAGAATATCCTGCGTTCTCGAATGTGTGATACTGCCTGTGACAGAATTAGATTTAATCTATGGGTGAAACAGTGCACAAATAGAGCTTGGGGAAATGATCCTCATACTTTTGCTTGAAGTTCGTTTAAATGCCCCACCATAACAGACGCACCATCATATGTCTGAGCAACTAGCTTTTCCCCAGAGTCAAATTCATCCATGAGTTCCTTTACAATTGTGTATAATGCATCAGCTGACCGATCATCTGAAATATTTATAAAGTGGAGAAACCTTTCTTGAACGTCACCGTGAGGTCCAACGAATCTCATTACTGCAGAAAGTTGGGATAAATTTGCAGCATCTGTACTTTCATCCAAACTAATCGCAACAAAACTGGTCTCTTTGATTTCTCTCTTTATCTCCATTATTAGAACATTACTTATTGACTCAATTAAGTCGTTCTGGATCAGATTTGATAGCCCAGTAAACACTGTCCCCTGCTCCATGAAAGTTCTTAACTTGTCGTCATACAGACAAAGCAGGTTTACAAATTCTACATAATTCCCCTTGCTGCTGGATTCTGATGACTGATCGTGACCCCTAAACGCTAATTCCTGTTTCCCCAAAAAACAAACAACATCAATTAGGTGTTTCATTACTTCTCTATTCTTTCTTACTAGTTCGTTGTGTTGATTTTCCCTCACTTTCTTCTGAGTATCCATTAAATCATCAATTCTGGCTTTGCCGAATGTTTCAGTAGAACGATGGTTTGCAGACGAGTGCTAGCCAAACCATGTTTTTTAATTGCTTTAGGGATGTTCCCCATGTCACTGAATTCGCCACTAGACCATACATTTTTCTTGTTAGCAAACAGAACACAACACCAAGAATAAAGATTTTGTTTGTGCGGACAACCAGTAAGCCATTCATTAGTAATATATAGCTGTGAATTGAATTTTCTTACACAGCTTTTCATTGGAGTGGTAATGTTTAGGTCAGGCATTGGTCTTCCTTCTTGCACAACTTTAATCTCTTCTTCATAATTTCTAGAAGAAAAACTTGGTGAGATAATATTGCACACAGTGCAGCCATCTGCGTGTGCAGTTATGCTCTCCAAAGAAAGCGAAGATTCCATGTTTCCTCTCCTCTCCAAGCTGCAAACACTAGTATGCGCACCGTTTGAAACTGCTTACCTTGCTCTAGCATGGCACGTAATAAACTATCTGAAACTCTATCATAAATCAACTGTTAATAAGATGTCAGTGATATTGCACTTGTCATCAAATAATAAAGCTAAACTCACTGCAAAAAGTCAGTCGTTACTTATGTATTCACTTGAAATACACTTATTAAACTGCGGCAATGCTGGAAGGTCATTCGCCTAGACCCGCACTGAACACATGTGCTTCTCTTGAGCCAGTGCCACGATGACGCTCAAGCTGACCTGAAAACCTACGAAAACGAGTCCTCACGGACACAGTACGTTGTTACACGCATGATTGCACATATTGAGAGTGTATCGTTGTACAATAAAACGGAATTCTTAGTTCAGGTCAACTGCAGTAGCCAAGCGCTTAACATAGAATCAGAACGTGCTGCTAGATAATATAATATAAATAATTTTGTAGCATTGTACAGGGTAAGCACTGCTTACCTTGCGACCTTGCGTACATGGACCACACGCCACTGGATGGGAGGTACTCTACCACCCTCCTGACCTCATACCTAAGGTGAAGTAAGCATTGTGTGGGAAGAAATTTAGAATAGTGAATGACACTCTGAATGCAGTTGATTGGTCTGTATGTACCATGCAAAGATTAGGTAGTGCCGACAGCATTCAATGGCTACCACATGGTTGGAAACACATTGTACGCAATGCTGGTGACTACATTGAAGGCCTGTAAAAATGAAAACCATGTATGCTATGTGTCCAGAAAATAAATAGCTGCCAAAACTTAAGAAACAACCAATGTATAAAACCTTCAGAATGCTGTGAGCAAAAGTAAAGGAATATGTATGTCAAGATCTGGTGCCTTCTTCACTGTTTTTATGCTGCTTGTTATCTGTCTTTAGGATGTTCTTTATAATAAGCCCAGGGCCCTGTTTCATAAAAACACTAATAATATTAGCTAATAATGTTGGGGATGATAAAATAATGTTAGTCAGACTAATTGTGTTTCATAAAATATTCTTCTAAACTAATGAAATGCTTCACCAATATTATTAGTGTTAATTATTTGTTTCAAGTCGATTGTTTTGTTGCTTGTTTTAGTAGGAAAACTTGATTTGCTGGTATATTAAAGAAATGTTAAAAGTTATTTTACAATGGGTAAAAGAGATGAAATTAATACAAAAAATCTGATGTGTTACACTCACATGACTTTCTCTATTCTTGTACTAACCATTCTTACAAACTATTATTCCTATATGTTCTTTATGTTAGTTGAAATAAACATATTCAGAAATTATTTTATTGCTTATTTCCTTGTAGGTGCAAGGGGAATATGAGAATACAGTAGGCTTTGAGCAGTAGTCAAATCTTTTAAAGCTTTGAGATTCCGTTCTCTTTACACAGATAAGATATAAAAAAATGAATCACAATCTTCCATTTGATGAAAGTGTAAGCTTTCCAAAGCTCACACAAATAACAAGGAATATCTCCAAAAACATTTATTTGGACATAAATTATGTGTTTTAGCAAGATTTACATATTTTGTATAGTAAGATTTTGTCTATCTCTTACGGTTTACCAGTTATGCAAGAGTCGTCTTCCAGAGTAGACAGCACTACATCGGCTATAGCCAGAAAAATCAAAATATACAATTTGTTTGCCTTAAAAATGTCTCAAACATATGGCATTTTAATCAAAACCATTAGACAATTTCAAGAAAATCAACATTTTCAAAAAGTTTTCTATGTAAAGGGTAGTTTAGGGTGGAGAAATTTTCTTCAAAATCTTTGTGTTGCATCCTTAAAAGACATTAAATTTCAATACCAACTTTGGTTTTTAACTGACTTTTCATTTTTGCATTATGCTGCCTACAGACTGACAAACACACATGCGCACACACACACACACCACACAACACCACACCACACCTCACCACACCACACCACACCACACCACACCACACCACACACCCCACACCACACACCCCACACCACACACCCCACACCCCACACCCCACACCCCACACCCCACACCCCACACCCCACACCACACACCACACACCCCACACCCCACACCACACAACACAAACCCTACACCCCACAACACACACCCCACACCACACACCCCACACCCCACACCTCACACCACACACCACACACCCCACACCACACCACACCACACACCACACCACACCCCACACACCCCACACACCCCACACCACACACCCCAAACCACACACCCCAAACCACACACCCCACACCACACACCACACCACACCCCACACCACAGGCAACCTGGCATACAAATTAAAGTTCAAGTTGCATCCACGATGCACGAATAACCAGGCTGAACAACTGGCAATATTAAAAACACTTAAAAAACTAGATGAGCTTGGATATGGAGAATGCGATGAAAAACGAGCTGCATTATTCACAGACAGTAAGATAACTCTAGATCTGCTCAGGAACAACATGAAACATAACCAGCTGATAGAAGCAATCAAAACCAAAATCCTTGAACTTTCAAAATCAAAGTGGACACTACATTTCGGCTGGGTGAAAGGACATGCGGGAATACACGGAAATGAACTTGTGGACAGACTAGCAAAACAAGCTGCCGCGGAAGACACTGAAATAATATATGACAAAGTATCAAAAGAAGCAATAGTAACTAGAGAGAAAGAAACTGCACTCGAAGAATGGCAACAACAATGGACAGCATCAAGGAAAGGAGCAGTAACCAAAGAATATTTCCCATCCGTGAGAAGAAGATTGAAGCAACGGTTACCAATATCTCCGGAGTTCACAGCAATGATAACAGGACATGGAAAGCTAAGATCATATCGTCACAGGTTTGGATTTTTAGATAACCCAATGTGCAAATGTGAAGAAGAGGACCAAACAGTAAACCACATTATATTTCGATGCAAAATACTAAACAACCAGAGAAACGCAATGATTAGGAAGATACAAAGTAAAGGTGCTACTTGGCCCATAAACAAAGAAGAACTTGGAAACAATTTCATACAACCTTTCGTTAACTTCATTAATGCTATACAATTCACAGAAATAGAATGACTTAAGTTCAAATATATATAATTTCTACTCATTACCAAAATTGCAATCAGTATCATTGTCCAAACACAGTTCAATACTCTACTGCTGTTACAAGTATAATAATATTTGCCTTTCACTATATGATAAGTACCAGATTTATGATTTTGTAAATGTTCAAAAAGAACATCACCAACATGTACATGTATATAAAATGTAAATTGTATGTAAATAAATAAATTCAAGCATGTAGTATTCATATGGAATGGGGCATGCATTAAAAAAAAAAAAAAAAAAAAAAAAAAAAAAAAAAAAAAAAAACCCACACCACACCACACACCCCACACACCACACCTCACACCTCACACCTCACACCACACACCCCACACCACACACACCACACACCCCACACCACACACACCACACACCACACCACACCACACACCACACACCACACGCCACACCCCACACACCCCACATCCCATACCCCACACCACACACCCCACATCCCATACCCCACACCACACACCCCACACCACACAACACAAACCCCACACCCCACACCACACACCCCACACCTCACACCACACACCCCACACCTCACACCACACACCCCACACCACACCACACCACACACCACACCACACCCCACACACCTCACACACACACCCCAAACCACACACCCCACACCACACACCCCAAACCACACACCCCACACCACACACCACAACACACACCACACCACACACCACACCCCACACCACACCCCCACACCACCCACACCCCACACCACACCACACCTCACACCACACACCCCACACCCCACACACCACACCACACATACCATACCCCACACCACACACCCCACATCCCATACCCCACACCACACACCACACACCCCACACCACACAACACAAACCCCACACCCCACACCACACACCCCACACCTAACACCACACACCCCACACCTCACACCACACACCCCACACCACACCACACACCACACCACACCCCACACCTCACACCACACACCCCAAACCACACACCCCAAACCACACACCCCAAACCACACACCCCACACCACACACCCCAAACCACACACCCCACACAACACACCACAACACACACCACACCACACACCACACCCCACACCACACCCCACACCACACCACACCTCACACCACACACCCCACACCCCACACACCACACCACACACCCCACACCACACACCACACACCCCACACACCACACCCCACACCACATACCCCACACACCTCACGCCACACACCCCACACCTCACACCACACACCCCACACCACACACACCTAACCACACACCACACCAAACCACACCCCCACCCCCCACACACCCCACACCACACCCCCACCCCCCACACACCCCACACCACACACTCCACACCTGACACCACACACCCCACACCACACACCTCACATCACACACCACATACAACCACACCACACACCCCACACCACACACAACCACACCACCCCCACCCCCACCCCATCCCCCACCACACCACACCACACACCACCACACAAACCCCCACACACACACCCACCACACCAGACCCCACACCACACACCCCACACCACACAACACAAACCCCACACCACACACCCCACACCTCACACCACACACCCCACACCTCACACCACATACCCCACACCACACCACACACCACACCACACCCCACACACCTCACACCTCACCCCAAACCACACACCCCAAACCACACACCCCAAACCACACACCCCACACCACACACCCCACACCACACACCACACCACACCCCACACCACACCCCACACCACACCTCACACCACACACCCCACACCCCACACACCACACCACACACCCCACACCACACCACACCCCACACCACATACCCCACACACCTCACACCACACACCCCACACCTCACACCACACACATCTAACCACACACCACACTAAACCACACCCCACCCCCCACACACCCCACACCACACCCCCACCCCCCACACACCCCACACCACACCCCCACCCCCCACACACCCCACACCACACACCCCACACACTCCACACCTGACACCACCCACCCCACACACCACACCACACCACACACCTCACACCACACCACACACCCCACACCACATACAACCACACCACACACCCCACACCACACACAACCACACCACCCCCATCTCATCCCCCACCACCTCACACCCCACACACCACACCACACACCACCACACAAACCCCCACACCACACCACACACCACCACACAAACCCCCACACACAGCCCCACCACACCAGACACCACACCACACCGCGCACCACACCACTCATCACACCACCCCACACACCACACACCTCACACCACACACCCCACACCACACCAAACACCACACAACACACAACACCACACACCCCACACCCCACCCCACACACCCCACACCTCACACAACACACCCCAAACCACACACCCCACACCACACCACACCCCACACCTCACACCACACACCCCACACCACACACCCCACACCACACACCCCACACCACACACCCCACACCACACACCCCACACCCCACACCACACACACCACACCACACACCTCACACCACACACCCCACACCACACCACACCCCACACCCCCCACCACACCACACCACACACCCCACACACCCCACTCCTGACACCACACACCCCACACACCATACACCACACACCATACACCCCACACAACCACACCACACCCATCCCCACCCCCATCCCCACCCCACCCTATCCCCCCCCACACCACACACCACACCACACCCCGCACCACACCACACCACACCACACCAAACCACACCACACCAAACCACACCACACACCCCACACCTCACACACCTCACACCACACACCCCACACCCCACACCACACCCCACAACACACACCACACCCCACCCCCACACTCCACCACACCACCACACCACACCCCACAACACACACCACACCCCACCCCCACACTCCACCACACCACACACCACACCACACCCCACACCACACGACACAAAACCCCACACCACACACCACACCACCCCACACCATACCACACCCCACCCCCACCACACCACACCACACACCACAAACCACACCACACCACACACCACAAACCACACCACACCACACCCCGCACCACACCGCACCACACCACACCACGCACCACACCACACCACACCCCACACCACACCACACAACACCATACACCGCACCACACCACACACTACCACACCACACCACACACCACACCACGCACCACACATCACACCACACCACACACCACACCACACCCCACACCACACCACAGTACACACCGCACACCACACCCCCCAACCACACCACACACCACCCCACACACCACACCACACCACACACCGCACCACACCACACAACACCACACACCACACCCCACCCCACTCCACACCACACCACACCACACCACGCACCACACCACACACCACACCACACCACACCCCACACCACCCCACACCACACACCACACCACACAACACCATACACCGCACCACACAACACCATACACCGCACCACACCACACACTACCACACCACACCCCACACCACACCACACACCACACCACACCACGCACCACACTACACCACACCACACACCACACCACAACACACACCACCCCACACACCACACCACACCACGAGCGTCGGCAGACTTTTTTCAGGGAAGGGCCGCATGTTGGAAGTTTGCAATTCATTCATTATTCTGTAGCTAAAAATTGCAAAAATTGAGTTGTAGTATTTGTTACAGATAAGCATGTTAATTTAGGCTAAATAAAAAGTGTACTTTAGCTCGAAATTAAAGCACTAGTCTAACAGTGATTCATTGAACAATACATTTATTATTTTCCAAGGGGGGGCCGCTGCCCCCCCTTGCCCCCGCTTCTCGACGCCCATTCACCACACCACACACTACACTCCACACCACACACACCACACCACACACCACACACCACCACACCACACCACATACCACCACACCACACCCCATGCCCCACCCCCCACCACATACCACCACACCACACCCCATGCCCCACCCCCCACCACACGATACAACACCACACCACACACCACAACACACCCCACGCCACACCACACACCATACCCCACACCACACACCACACCACACGCCACAGCATTCACCACACCACACACCACACCCCATGCCCCACCCCCCACACCCACCACACCCCACACCACACCACACTACACCCCACACCACACCACACCCCACCCCCACCCCCACCACACCACACCACAAACCACACCCCACACCACACCACGCCACCCCACACCACACCCCACCCCACACCACACCCCACCCCACACCACACCCCACACCACACCCCACCCCACACCTCACCCCACCACACACACCCCCACCCCATCCCCCACCACACCACACACCCCACACCTCACACCACACACCCCACACACCTCAAACCACACACACCTCACACCACACACCCCACACCCCACACCACACCACACACCCCACACCACACACCACCACACCACACCACCCCATCCCCCACCACACCCCACACACCACACTACACCACACAACACACCCCACACCACACCCCACTACACCACACCAAACCACACCACATCAAACCACACACCACCACAGAAAACCACACCACACCCCACCCCCCACCACACCATACACCACACACCACACCACACCACACACCACACCCCACCCCCTCCACCACACCTCACCACACCACACACCACACCCCCCAACCACACCACACACCACACCACACCACAGCCCACACCACACCACACACCACCCCCACACCACACCACACACCACCCCACACACACCACACCACACCCCACACTACACCACACCACACCACACCTCCCCACCCCGCACCACCCCACCCCACACCACCCCACACCCCACACCACCCCACACCACACCCCACACCACACCACCCCACACCACACACCACACCACAACACAACACACTCCACCACACCACTGACCACACCACACACTACCACACCCCACCCCACACCACGCACCACACCACACACCACCCCACACCACGAGCGTCGGCAGACGTTTTTTCAGGGAGGGGCCGCATGTTGGAAGTTTGCAATTAATTCATTATTCTGTAGCTAAAAATTCCAAAAATTGAGTTGTAGTATTTGTTACGGATAAGCATGTTAATTTATGCTAAATAAAAACTGTACTTTAGCTCAAAATTAAAGCACTAGTCTAACAGTAATTCATTGAACAATACATTTATTATTTTCCAAGGGGGGCCGCGGACCCCCTTGCCCCCACTTCGCGACGCCCATGCACCACACCACACACTACACCCCACACCACACACCACACACCACACCACACCACACCACATCACACACCTCACCCCACCCCCACCACACACCACACCCCACACCACACCACACCCCACACCACACCACCCCACACCACACCACCCCACACCACACCCCACCCCACCCCACCCCACACCACACCACACCCCACAACCCACCCCACACCACACCACACCCCCCATACTCCCCACACACCACACCCCCCATACTCCCCACACACCACACACCCCACACCACACCACACCCCACCCCCACCACACCCCACCCCACACCACACACCGCAGCCCACACTACACCCCACACCACACACCACACCACACCACACACCCCACCCCACACACCACACCCCACCCCACACCACACCCCACCCCAACCCAACGCACACCACACCACACCACACCACACCACACCACATCCCACACACCCCACACCACACCACACAACACCACACACCGCACCACACCACTCACCAAACCACACACTACCACACCCCACCCCACACCACACCACACGCCACCCCACACCACATGCCACCCCACACCACACCACACAGCACACCACACACCACACCACACACCACACCACAGCACATACCACCCCCCACCCCACCACACCACACACCACACCCCACACCACACCACACCACACCACACCCCACACCACACCCCACACCACACCACACCACCCCACATCACACCACACCCCACCCCACACCACCCCACACCCCACATCACACCACACCACACCCCACCCCACCCCACACCACACCACACCACACCCCACACACCACATCCCACACCACACACCGCACCCCACACCGCACCCCACACCGCACCCCACATCACACCACACCACACCCCACACCTCACCCCACCCCACCCCACCCCACCCCAACGCACACCACAACACACCACACCACATCCCACAACCCCCACACCCCACACACCACACACCACACCACACACCACACCACAGCACACACCACCCCCCACTTCACCACACCACACCACACCCCACACCACACCACACCTCACACCACACCACCCCACATCACACCACACCCCACCCCACCCCACACCACACCACACCACCCCACACCCCACATCAGACCATACCACACCCCACCCCACCCCACCCCACACCACACCACACCCCACACACCACATCCCACACCGCACCCCACACCGCACCCCACACACCGCACCCCACACCGCACCCCACACCGCACCCCAAACCGCACCCCACATCACACCACACACCACACCCCACCCCACCCCACCCCAACGCACACCACAACACACCACACCACATCCCACACACCCCACACACCACACACCACACCACACCCCACACCTCACACCACATACCCCACACACCTCACACCACATACCCCACACACCTCACACCACACACCCCACACCTCACACCTCACACCTCACACCTCACACCACACACCCCACACCACACACACCACACACCCCACACAACACACACCACACACCACACCACACAACACGCCACACCACACACCACACGCCACACCCCACACACCCCACATCCCATACCCCACACCACACACCCCACATCCCATACCCCACACCACACACCCCACACCACACAACACAAACCCCACACCCCACACCACACACCCCACACCTCACACCACACACCCCACACCTCACACCACACACCCCACACCACACCACACCCCACACCACACCACACCACGCACCACACTACACCACACCACACCACACACCACACCACAACACACACCACCCCACACACCACACCACACCACGAGCGTCGGCAGACTTTTTTTCAGGGAAGGGCCGCATGTTGGAAGTTTGCAATTCATTCATTATTCTGTAGCTAAAAATTGCAAAAATTGAGTTGTAGTATTTGTTACAGATAAGCATGTTAATTTATGCTAAATAAAAAGTGTACTTTAGCTCGAAATTAAAGCACTAGTCTAACAGTGATTCATTGAACAATACATTTATTATTTTCCAAGGGGGGGCCGCTGCCCCCCCTTGCCCCCGCTTCTCGACGCCCATTCACCACACCACACACTACACCCCACACCACACACCCCACACCACACCACACCACACCACACACCACACCACACCACACACCACACCACTCACCACACCACTCACCACACACCACACCACACACCACACCACACACCACACCACACCACACACCACACCGCACACCACACCACAGCACATACCACCCCCCACCCCACCACACCACACCACACACCACACCCCACACCACACCACACCACACCCCACACCACACCCCACACCACACCCCACACCACACCACCCCACATCACACCACACCCCACCCCACACCACACCACCCCACACCCCACATCACACCACACCACACCCCACCCCACCCCACACCACACCACACCCCACACACCACATCCCACACCACACACCGCACCCCACACCGCACCCCACACCGCAACCCACATCACACCACACCACACCCCACACCACACCCCACCCCACCCCAACGCACACCACAACACACCACACCACATCCCACAACCCCCACACACCACACACCACGCCACACCACACCACACACCACACCACAGCACACACCACCCCCCACCCCACCACACCACACCACACCCCACACCACACCACACCACACCCCACACCACACCACCCCACATCACACCACACCCCACCCCACACCACACCACACCACCCCACACCCCACATCAGACCACACCACACCCCACCCCACCCCACACCACACCACACCACACCACACCCCACACACCACATCCCACACCACACACCGCACCCCACACCGCACCCCACACACCGCACCCCACACCGCACCCCATACCGCACCCCACATCACACCACACCACACCCCACACCACACCACACCCCACCCCACCCCACCCCAACGCACACCACAACACACCACACCACATCCCACAACCCCACACCCCACACACCACACACCACACCACACCCCACACCTCACACCACATACCCCACACACCTCACACCACATACCCCACACACCTCACACCACACACCCCACACCTCACACCTCACACCACACACCCCACACCACACACACCACACACCCCACACCACACACACCACACACCACACCACACAACACGCCACACCACACACCACACGCCACACCCCACATCCCATACCCCACACCACACACCCCACATCCCATACCCCACACCACACACCCCACACCACACAACACAAACCCCACACCCCACACCACACACCCCACACCTCACACCACACACCTCACACCACACACCCCACACCACACCACACCACACACCACACCACACCCCACACACCTCACACCACACACCCCAAACCACACACCCCACACCACACACCCCAAACCACACACCCCGCACCACACACCACAACACACACCACACCACACACCACACCCCACACCACACCCCACACCACACCACACCTCACACCACACACCCCACACCCCACACCCCACACACCACACCACACACCCCACATCCCATACCCCACACCACACACCCCACATCCCATACCCCACACCACACACCACACACCCCACACCACACAACACAAACCCCACACCCCACACCACACACCCCACACCTCACACCACACACCCCACACCTCACACCACACACCCCACACCACACCACACACCACACCACACCCCACACACCCCACACCTCACACCACACACCCCAAACCCCACACCACACACCCCAAACCACACACCCCACACCACACACCCCAAACCACACACCCCACACCACACACCACAACACACACCACACACCACACCCCACACCACACCACACCTCACACCACACACCCCACGCCCCACAGACCACACCACACACCCCACACCACACACCACACACCCCACACACCACACCACACCCCACACCACATACCCCACACACCTCACGCCACTCACCTCACACCACACACCCCACACCACACACACCTAACCACACACCACACCAAACCACACCCCCACCCCCCACACACCCCACACCACACCCCCACCCCCCACACACCCCACACCACACACTCCACACCTGACACCACACACCCCACACCACACACCTCACATCACACACCACATACAACCACACCACACACCCCACACCACACACAACCACACCACCCCCACCCCATCCCCCACCACACCACACCACACACCACCACACAAACCCCCACACACACACCCACCACACCAGACCCCACACCACACACCCCACACCACACAACACAAACCCCACACCACACACCCCACACCTCACACCACACACCCCACACCTCACACCACATACCCCACACCACACCACACACCACACCACACCCCACACACCCCACACCTCACCCCAAACCACACACCCCAAACCACACACCCCAAACCACACACCCCACACCACACACACCACACACCACACCACACCACACACCACACCCCACACCACACCCCACACCACACCTCACTCCACACACCCCACACCCCACACACCACACACCCCACACCACACATCACACACCCCACACACCACACCACACCACACCCCACACCACATACCCCACACACCTCACACCACACACATCTAACCACACACCACACCAAACCACACCCCCACGTCCCACACACCCCACACCACACCCCCACCCCCACCACACCCCCACCCCCACCCCCCACACACACCACACCACACACCCCACACACTCCACACCTGACACCACACACCCCACACACCACACCACACCACACACCTCACACCACACCACACACCCCACACCACATACAACCACACCACACACCCCACACCACACACAACCACACCACCCCCACCCCATCCCCCACCACACCACACCCCACACCCCACACACCACACCACACACCACCACACAAACCCCCACACCATACCACACACCACCACACAAACCCCCACACACAGCCCCACCACACCAGACACCACACCACACCGCGCACCACACCACACCAGACCAAACCACACCACACACCACACCACACACCACACACCACTCATCACACCACCCCACACACCACACACCTCACACCACACACCCCACACCACACCAAACACCACACAACACACAACACCACACACCCCACACCCCACCCCACACACCCCACACCTCACACAACACACCCCAAACCACACACCCCACACCACACACCACACCACACCCCACACCTCACACCACACACCCCACACCACACACCCCACACCCCACACCACACACCACACACACCACACCACACACCTCACACCACACACCCCACACCACACCACACCACACCCCACACCCCCCACCACACCACACCACACAACCCACACACCCCACACCTGACACCACACACCCCACACACCATACACCACACACCATACACCCCACACAACCACACCACACCCATCCCCACCCCCATCCCCACCCCACCCTATCCCCCACCACACCACACACCACACCACACCCCGCACCACACCACACCACACCAAACCATACCACACCAAACCACACCACACACCACACCACACACCCCACACCTCACACACCTCACACCACACACCCCACACCCCACACCACACACCACACACCACACCCCACAACACACACCACACCCCACCCCCACACTCCACCACACCACCACAGCACACCCCACAACACACACCACACCCCACCCCCACACTACACCACACACCACACCACACCCCACACCACACCACACCCCACACCACACGACACAAAACCCCACACCACACACCACACCACCCCACACCATACCACACCCCACCCCCACCACACCACACCACACACCACAAACCACACCACACCACACCACACCCCGCACCACACCGCACCACACCACACCACGCACCACACCACACCACACACCACACCACACCCCACACCACACCACACAACACCATACACCGCAAAACACCACACACTACCACACCACACCACACACCACACCACGCACCACACATCACACCACCCCACACATCACACACCACACCACACCCCACACCACACCACACCACAGTACACACCGCACACCACACCCCCCAACCACACCACACACCACCCCACACACCACCCCACACCACACACCACACCACACCCCACAACACACACCACACCCCACCCCCACACTCCTCCACACCACACCACACGACACAAAACCCCACACCACACCACCCCACACCCTACCACACCCCACCCCCACCACACCACACCACACCACACACCGCACCACACCACACAACACCACACACCACACCCCACCCCACTCCACACCACACCACACCACACCACGCACCACACCACACACCACACCACACCACACCCCACACAACCCCACACCACACCACACAACACCATACACCGCACCACACAACACCATACACCGCACCACACCACACACTACCACACCCCACACCACACCACACCCCACACCACACCACACCACGCACCACACTACACCACACCACACCACACACCACACCACAACACACACCACCCCACACACCACACAACACCACGAGCGTCGGCAGACTTTTTTTCAGGGAAGGGCCGCATGTTGGAAGTTTTCAATTCATTCATTATTCTGTAGCTAAAAATTGCAAAAATTGAGTTGTAGTATTTGTTACAGATAAGCATGTTAATTTATGCTAAATAAAAAGTGTACTTTAGCTCGAAATTAAAGCACTAGTCTAACAGTGATTCATTGAACAATACATTTATTATTTTCCAAGGGGGGGCCGCTGCCCCCCCTTGCCCCCGCTTCTCGACGCCCATTCACCACACCACACACTACACCCCACACCACACACCCCACACCACACCACACCACACACCACACCACTCACCACACCACTCACCACACACCACCACACCACACCACATACCACCACACCACACCCCATGCCCCACCCCCCACCACACGATACAACACCACACCACACACCACACCACACCCCACGCCACACCATACCCCACACCACACACCACACCACACGCCACAGCATTCACCACACCACACACCACACCCCATGCCCCACCCCCCACACCCACCACACCCCACACCACACCACACTACACCCCACACCACACCACACCCCACCCCCACCACACCACACCACAAACCATACCCCACACCACACCACGCCACCCCACACCACGCCACCCCACACCACACCCCACCCCACACCACACCCCACCCCACCCCACACCACACCCCACCCCACACCTCACCCCACCACACACACCCCCCACCCCATCCCCCACCACACCACACACCCCACACCTCACACCACACACCCCACACACCTCAAACCACACACACCTCACACCACACACCCCACACCCCACACCCCACACCACACACCCCACACCACACACCACCACACCACCCCATCCCCCACCACACCCCACACACCACACTACACCACACAACACACCCCACACCACACCATACCACAGCACATCAAACCACACACCACACACCACCACAGAAAACCACACCACACCCCACCCCCCACCACACCATACACCACACACCACACCACACCCCACACCACACACCACACCCCACCCCCTCCACCACAGCTCACCACACCAATACACACCACACCCCCCCAACCACACCACACCACACCACACACCACAGCCCACACCACACCACACACCACCCCCACACCACACCACACACCACCCCACACACACCACACCACACCCCACACTACACCACACCACACCACACCTCCCCACCCCGCACCACCCCACCCCACACCACCCCACACCCCACACCACCCCACACCCCACACCACACCCCACACCACACCACCCCACACCACACACCACACCACACAACACCACACACTGCACCACACCACACACTACCACACCACACCCCACCCCACACCACGCACCACACCACACACCACCCCACATCACACCACACCCCACCCCACCCCACACCACACCACACCACCCCACACCCCACATCAGACCATACCACACCCCACCCCACCCCACCCCACACCACACCACACCCCACACACCACATCCCACACCACACACCGCACCCCACACCGCACCCCACACACCGCACCCCACACCGCACCCCACACCGCACCCCACACCGCACCCCACACCGCACCCCACATCATACCACACCACACACCACACCCCACCCCACCCCAACGCACACCACAACACACCACACCACATCCCACAACCCCCACACCCCACACACCACACACCACACCACACCCCACACCTCACACCACATACCCCACACACCTCACACCACATACCCCACACACCTCACACCACACACCCCACACCTCACACCTCACACCTCACACCTCACACCACACACCCCACACCACACACACCACACACCCCACACCACACACACCACACACCACACCACACAACACGCCACACCACACACCACACGCCACACCCCACACACCCCACATCCCATACCCCACACCACACACCCCACATCCCATACCCCACACCACACACCCCACACCACACAACACAAACCCCACACCCCACACCACACACCCCACACCTCACACCACACACCCCACACCTCACACCACACACCCCACACCACACCACACCCCACACCACACCACACCCCACACCACACCACACCACGCACCACACTACACCACACCACACCACACACCACACCACAACACACACCACCCCACACACCACACCACACCACGAGCGTCGGCAGACTTTTTTTCAGGGAAGGGCCGCATGTTGGAAGTTTGCAATTCATTCATTATTCTGTAGCTAAAAATTGCAAAAATTGAGTTGTAGTATTTGTTACAGATAAGCATGTTAATTTATGCTAAATAAAAAGTGTACTTTAGCTCGAAATTAAAGCACTAGTCTAACAGTGATTCATTGAACAATACATTTATTATTTTCCAAGGGGGGGCCGCTGCCCCCCCTTGCCCCCGCTTCTCGACGCCCATTCACCACACCACACACTACACCCCACACCACACACCCCACACCACACCACACACCACACCACTCACCACACCACTCACCACACACCACACCACACACCACACCACACACCACACCACACCACACCACACCACAGCACATACCACCCCCCACCCCACCACACCACACCACACACCACACCCCACACCACACCCCACACCACACCCCACACCACACCACACCACCCCACATCACACCACACCCCACCCCACACCACACCACCCCACACCCCACATCACACCACACCACACCCCACCCCACACCACACCACACCCCACACACCACATCCCACACCACACACCGCACCCCACACCGCACCCCACACCGCACCCCACATCACACCACACCACACCCCACACCACACCCCACCCCACCCCAACGCACACCACAACACACCACACCACATCCCACAACCCCCACACCCCACACACCACACACCACGCCACACCACACCACACACCACACCACAGCACACACCACCCCCCACCCCACCACACCACACCCCACACCACACCACACCACACCCCACACCACACCACCCCACATCACACCACACCCCACCCCACACCCCACATCAGACCACACCACACCCCACCCCACCCCACCCCACCCCACACCACACCACACCACACCCCACACACCACATCCCACACCACACACCGCACCCCACACCGCACCCCACACACCGCACCCCACACCGCACCCCACACCGCACCCCACACGGCACCCCACATCACACCACACCACACCCCACACCACACCACACCACACCCCACACACCACACACCACACCACACCCCACACCTCACACCACATACCCCACACACCTCACACCACACACCCCACACCTCACACCTCACACCTCACACCACACACCCCACACCACACACACCACACACCCCACACCACACACCACACAACACGCCACACCACACACCACACGCCACACCCCACACACCCCACATCCCATACCCCACACCACACACCCCACATCCCATACCCCACACCACACACCCCACACCACACAACACAAACCCCACACCCCACACCACACACCCCACACCTCACACCACACACCTCACACCACACACCCCACACCACACCACACCACACACCACACCACACCCCACACACCTCACACCACACACCCCAAACCACACACCCCACACCACACACCCCAAACCACACACCCCACACCACACACCACAACACACACCACACCACACACCACACCCCACACCACACCCCACACCACACCACACCTCACACCACACACCCCACACCCCACACACCACACCACACACCCCACATCCCATACCCCACACCACACACCCCGCATCCCATACCCCACACCACACACCACACACCCCACACCACACAATATACGAAGGAGCTATAGTCCCAATAATGACATGGCTCACCAGTGTGGATAGACGCTTTAAGAAAAATAAAAAATCTAACAAAATATAAAAGGATACAAAGATTGATTAATATAAAAATTGCTAAAGCCTACCGAACTCTCTCATACGAGGCATCATGCGTAGTAGCAGGCGTTCCACCCTTACAAATAACCATAGAACAATATGTAAGAACCTACCTGGCAACAAAAGTCAACAATCAAGAATATGACGCACCGCTGGAAGTCAGGTATTGGAGACACCCTGTGGAAATACCCCTAATAGATGAGGTAGATAACAATTTATATGCAGTTGAAATGTACACCGATGGTAGCAAAACTGGTGATAAAGTTGGGGCAGCAGGGATCATCTTCATCCATGGCAACCTGGCATACAAATTAAAGTTCAAGTTGCATCCACGATGCACGAATAACCAGGCTGAACAACTGGCAATATTAAAAACACTTAAAAAACTAGATGAGCTTGGATATGGAGAATGCGATGAAAAACGAGCTGCATTATTCACAGACAGTAAGATAACTCTAGATCTGCTCAGGAACAACATAAAACATAACCAGCTGATAGAAGCAATCAAAACCAAAATCCTTGAACTTTCAAAATCAAAGTGGACACTACATTTCGGCTGGGTGAAAGGACACGCGGGAATACACGGAAATGAACTTGTGGACAGACTAGCAAAACAAGCTGCCGCGGAAGACACTGAAATAATATATGACAAAGTATCAAAAGAAGCAATAGTAACTAGAGAGAAAGAAACTGCACTCGAAGAATGGCAACAACAATGGACAGCATCAAGGAAAGGAGCAGTAACCAAAGAATATTTCCCATCCGTGAGAAGAAGATTGAACCAACGGTTACCAATATCTCCGGAGTTCACAGCAATGATAACAGGACATGGAAAGCTAAGATCATATCGCCACAGGTTTGGATTTTTAGATAACCCAATGTGCAAATGTGAAGAAGAGGACCAAACAGTAAACCACATTATATTTCGATGCAAAATACTAAACAACCAGAGAAACGCAATGATTAGGAAGATACAAAGTAAAGGTGCTACTTGGCCCATAAACAAAGAAGAACTTGGAAACAATTTCATACAACCTTTCGTTAACTTCATTAATGCTATACAATTCACAGAAATAGAATGACTTAAGTTCAAATATATATAATTTCTACTCCTTACCAAAATTGCAATCAGTATCATTGTCCAAACACAGTTCAATACTCTACTGCTGTTACGAGTATAATAATATTTGCGTTTCACTATATGATAAGTACTAGATTTATGAAGTACTCAATTAGACTAAGGTAGATAAAAAATTAGAGGTAAATAAAGATGTAAATGTTCAAATAGAACATCACCAACAATATGTACATGTATATATAAAATGTAATTTGTATGTAAATAAATAAATTCAAGCATGTAGTATTCATATGGAATGGGGCATGCAATTTAAAAAAAAAAAAAAAAAAAACCCACACCACACAACACAAACCCCACACCCCACACCACACACCCCACACCTCACACCACACACCCCACACCTCACACCGCACACCCCACACCACACCACACCACACACCACACCACACCCCACACACCCCAAACCCCACACCACACACCCCAAACCACACACCCCACACCACACACCCCAAACCACACACCCCAAACCACACACCCCACACCACACACCACAACACACACCACACACCACACCCCACACCACACCACACCTCACACCACACACCCCACGCCCCACAGACCACACCACACACCCCACACCACACACCACACACCCCACACACCACACCACACCCCACACCACATACCCCACACACCTCACGCCACTCACCTCACACCACACACCCCACACCACACACACCTAACCACACACCACACCAAACCACACCCCCACCCCCCACACACCCCACACCACACCCCCCCCCCCACACACCCCACACCACACACTCCACACCTGACACCACACACCCCACACCACACACCTCACATCACACACCACATACAACCACACCACACACCCCACACCACACACAACCACACCACCCCCACCCCATCCCCCACCACACCACACACCACCACACAAACCCCCACACACACACCCACCACACCAGACCCCACACCACACACCCCACACCACACAACACAAACCCCACACCACACACCCCACACCTCACACCACACACCCCACACCTCACACCACATACCCCACACCACACCACACACCACACCACACCCCACACACCCCACACCTCACCCCAAACCACACACCCCAAACCACACACCCCAAACCACACACCCCACACCACACACCACACCACACACCACACCCCACACCACACCCCACACCACACCTCACACCACACACCCCACACACCACACCACACCACACCCCACACCACATACCCCACACACCTCACACCACACACCCCACACCTCACACCACACACATCTAACCACACACCACACCAAACCACACCCCCACGTCCCACACACCCCACACCACACCCCCACCCCCAACACACCCCACACCACACCCCCACCCCCCACCCCCCACACACCCCACACCACACACCCCACACCACACACCCCACACACTCCACACCTGACACCACACACCACACCACACACCTCACACCACACCACACACCCCACACCACATACAACCACACCACACACCCCACACCACACACAACCACACCACCCCCATCCCCCACCACACCACACCCCACACCCCACACACCACACCACACACCACCACACAAACCCCCACACCATACCACACACCACCACACAAACCCCCACACACAGCCCCACCACACCAGACACCACACCACACCGCGCACCACACCACACCAGACCAAACCACACCACACACCACACCACACACCACTCATCACACCACCCCACACACCACACACCTCACACCACACACCCCACACCACACCAAACACCACACAACACACAACACCACACACCCCACACCCCACCCCAGACACCCCACACCTCACACAACACACCCCAAACCACACACCCCACACCACACACCACACCACACCCCACACCTCACACCACACACCCCACACCACACACCCCACACCCCACACCACACACCACACCACACACCTCACACCACACACCCCACACCACACCACACCCCACACCCCCCACCACACCACACCACACAACCCACACACCCCACACCTGACACCACACACCCCACACACCATATACCACACACCATACACCCCACACAACCACACCACACCCATCCCCACCCCCATCCCCACCCCACCCTATCCCCCACCACACCACACACCACACCACACCCCGCACCACACCACACCACACCAAACCACACCTCACCAAACCACACCACACACCACACCACACACCCCACACCTCACACACCTCACACCACACACCCCACACCCCACACCACACACCACACCCCACAACACACACCACACCCCACCCCCACACTCCACCACACCACCACACCACACCCCACAACACACACCACACCCCACCCCCACACTACACCACACACCACACCCCACACCACACCACACCCCACACCACACGACACAAAACCCCACACCACACACCACACCACCCCACACCATACCACACCCCACCCCCACCACACCACACCACACACCACAAACCACACCACACCACACCCCGCACCACACCGCACCACACCACACCACGCACCACACCACACCACACACCACACCACACCCCACACCACACCACACAACACCATACACCGCACCACACCACACACTACCACACCACACCACGCACCACACATCACACCACCCCACACATCACACACCACACCACACACCACACCACACCCCACACCACACCACACCACAGTACACACCGCACACCACACCCCCCAACCACACCACACACCACCCCACACACCACCCCACACCACACACCACACCACACCCCACAACACACACCACACCCCACCCCCACACTCCTCCACACCACACCACACGACACAAAACCCCACACCACACCACCCCACACCCTACCACACCCCACCCCCACCACACCACACCACACCACACACCGCACCACACCACACAACACCACACACCACACCCCACCCCACTCCACACCACACCACACCACACCACGCACCACACCACACACCACACCACACCACACCCCACACCACCCCACACCACACCACACAACACCATACACCGCACCACACAACACCATACACCGCACCACACCACACACTACCACACCACACCACACCACACCCCACACCACACCACACCCCACACCACACCACACCACACCACGCACCACACTACACCACACCACACCACACCATACACCACACCACAACACACACCACCCCACACACCACACCACACCACGAGCGTCGGCAGACTTTTTTTCAGGGAAGGGCCGCATGTTGGAAGTTTGCAATTCATTCATTATTATGTAGCTAAAAATTGCAAAAATTGAGTTGTAGTATTTGTTACAGATAAGCATGTTAATTTATGCTAAATAAAAAGTGTACTTTAGCTCGAAATTAAAGCACTAGTCTAACAGTGATTCATTGAACAATACATTTATTATTTTCCAAGGGGGGGCCGCTGCCCCCCCTTGCCCCCGCTTCTCGACGCCCATTCACCACACCACACACTACACCCCACACCACACACCCCACACCACACCACACCACACACCACACCTCTCACCACACCACTCACCACACACCACCACACCACACCACATACCACCACACCACACCCCATGCCCCACCCCCCACCACACGATACAACACCACACCACACACCACACCACACCCCACGCCACACCACACACCATACCCCACACCACACACCACACCACACGCCACAGCATTCACCACACCACACACCACACCCCATGCCCCACCCCCCACACCCACCACACCCCACACCACACCACACTACACCCCACACCACACCACACCCCACCCCCACCACACCACACCACAAACCATACCCCACACCACACCACGCCACCCCACACCACGCCACCCCACACCACACCCCACCCCACACCACACCCCACCCCACACCACACCCCACACCACACCCCACCCCACACCTCACCCCACCACACACACCCCCCACCCCATCCCCCACCACACCACACACCCCACACCTCACACCACACACCCCACACACCTCAAACCACACACACCTCACACCACACACCCCACACCCCACACCCCACACCACACCACACACCACCACACCACCCCATCCCCCACCACACCCCACACAACACACCCCACACCACACCCCACTACACCACACCAAACCACACCACATCAAACCACACACCACACACCACCACAGAAAACCACACCACACCCCACCCCCCACCACACCATACACCACACACCACACCACACCCCACACCACACACCACACCCCACCCCCTCCACCACACCTCACCACACCACACACCACACCCCCCCAACCACACCACACCACACCACACACCACACACCACACCACACCACAGCCCACACCACACCACACACCACCCCACACACCACCCCCACACCACACCACACACCACCCCACACACACCACACCACACCCCACACTACACCACACCACACCACACCACACCTCCCCACCCCGCACCACCCCACCCCACACCACCCCACACCCCACACCACCCCACACCCCACACCACACCCCACACCACACCACCCCACACCACACACCACACCACACAACACCACACACTGCACCACACCACTGACCACACCACACACTACCACACCACACCCCACCCCACACCACGCACCACACCACACACCACCCCACACCACGAGCGTCGGCAGACGTTTTTTGAGGGAGGGGCCGCATGTTGGAAGTTTGCAATTAATTCATTATTCTGTAGCTAAAAATTCCAAAAATTGAGTTGTAGTATTTGTTACGGATAAGCATGTTAATTTATGCTAAATAAAAACTGTACTTTAGCTCAAAATTAAAGCACTAGTCTAACAGTAATTCATTGAACAATACATTTATTATTTTCCAAGGGGGGCCGCGGCCCCCCCTTGCCCCCACTTCGCGACGCCCATGCACCACACCACACACTACACCCCACACCACACACCACACCACACCACAGCACACACCTCACCCCACCCCCACCACACACCACACCCCACACCACACCACACCCCACACCACACCACCCCACACCACACCCCACCCCACCCCACACCACACCCCACCCCACACCCCACCCCACACCACACCACACCACACCCCCCATACTCCCCACACACCACACCCCCCACACCACACCACACCCCACCCCCACCACACCCCAAACACCACACCCCACCCCACACCACACACCGCAGCCCACACTACACACCACACCACACACCACACCACACACCACACCCCACCCCACACACCACACCCAACCCCACACCACACCCCACCCCACCGCACCCCAACGCACACCACACCACACCACAACACACCACACCACATCCCACACACCCCACACCACACCACACAACACCACACACCGCACCACACCACTCACCACACCACACACTACCACACCCCACCCCACACCACACCACACGCCACCCCACACCACATGCCACCCCACACCACACACCACACCACACCACACACCACACCACACACCACACCACACCACACCACACACCACACCACACACCACACCACACACCACACCACAGCACATACCACCCCCCACCCCACCACACCACACCACACACCACACCCCACACCACACCACACCACACCCCACACCACACCCCACACCACACCACACCACCCCACATCACACCACACCCCACCCCACACCACCCCACACCCCACATCACACCACACCACACCCCACCCCACACCACACCACACCCCACACACCACATCCCACACCACACACCGCACCCCACACCGCACCCCACATCACACCACACCCCACACCACACCACACCCCACCCCACCCCACCCCAACGCACACCACAACACACCACACCACATCCCACAACCCCCACACCCCACACACCACACACCACACCACACCACACACCACACCACAGCACACACCACCCCCCACCCCACCACACCACACCACACCCCACACCACACCACACCACACCCCACACCACACCACCCCACATCACACCACACCCCACCCCACACCACACCACACCACACCACCCCACACCCCACATCAGACCACACCACACCCCACCCCACCCCACCCCACACCACACCACACCACACCCCACACACCACATCCCACACCACACACCGCACCCCACACCGCACCCCACACACCGCACCCCACACCGCACCCCACACCGCACCCCACACCGCACCCCACATCACGCCACACCACACCCCACACCACACCACACCCCACCCCACCCCACCCCAACGCACACCACAACACACCACACCACATCCCACAACCCCCACACCCCACACACCACACCACACCACACCCCACACACCACACCATACCCCACCCCACCCCACCCCACCCCCAGAACCACACCACATCATGTTTTTCTAAAATAGCTTTTTTTAATTCAGGTGGCCTCAAAACGTATTTCCAGTGAAATCTTGACATCAATTTTTTGGGTGGAATATGTACAATACTTCCTCTATTTTCTATACGTAATAGAGAAAGTAAAAAGGTGTGTTTTCTAAACAAAATGCTTGAATTAACAACTAACTTATTTGGAGCCTTCTCTTCTACAATTACCAAAGATTTGAAAAAGCAAGCATGGGCAGAATTAAGAGACTGTGCTGTATGTATTACATTTATATCAAATATTGTATATCTGCATACCTTTGAAAGCCCATGCATATCAGAGATACAATGATACTGTGCACCACTACCTAGCCAGTGAAGTGCAATTAGAAGTTGCTGTTTTGAGGTGAGAGCTTCATTGTTAGCATTGGGATGCTGCAAACAATTTCCAATCTTATCAATAACATGAAAATGTACTATAGTCCATCCTAAATCCCTCAGTAAATTCATGTTTCCTCCGTTAAGTCTTAGTAATTTCTTGGCCTAAAATGTCTTGGGTGCCGAATATTTATTTCTTCATCACTACTTGCATTAGAGTCAGCCACTTTGTTTACTTTTCACCTAGTGCACTCCATTTGTTTTCACTAATATATTAGTGAAAATACACTTGTAGAAAAATGCTAATATTATTAGTTCCTATACCAATACTTAATATTATTACTTTTTTACTAATAATATTAGTGTAAAAGCTTTATGAAACAGGCCCCAGAGGTTTGAGCTCCATTTTCTTGCTAAGGATGTAATGCTTGTGCATATGAATATGTTATAATTGTGTGTGGGTGGGGGTGGGGGTGAGTGGACTTGCACGTGTGTGAGTGTGTGTGAGTGGACTTGCACGTGTGTGAGTGGGTGAGGGTATGGGTTTTTATGGGTGAGTGGGCTTGCACGTGTGTGAGTGTGTGTGAGTGGGTGAGGGTATGGGTGGGTAAGGGCATGGGTTGGTTTGGGTGGGTGAGGGAATAGTTGTGTGTTGGTAGAATTGTGGAGGCATGGGTGTGAGTGGGTGAGGAGTGGGCATGCAAGTGTGTGGGTGAGGGCCTGGGTGGGTGTGGGTGGGTGAGAGCATGGTTGTGTGTTGGTGGGTGGGTGGGGGCATGGGTGGGTGTGGGTGGGTGAGAGCATGGTTGTGTGTTGGTGGGTGGGTGGGTGTGTCTGGGGGCATGGGTGGGTGTGTGTGTGGGTGAGGGCATGGGTGTGTGTGTGAGTGGGGGGGCATGGGTGTGTGTGGATGTGTGGGTGAGGGTGTGGGTGTGTGTGTGAGTGGGGGGGCATGGGTGTGTGTGGATGTATGGGTGAGGGCATGGGTGTGTGTGTGTGTGTGTGTGTGTGTGTGTGTGTGTGTGTGTGTGTGTGTGTGTGTGTGTGGGCATAGGTGTGTGTGGGCGGTGTGTGTATGTGGGGGGGGGGGCATGGGTGTGTGTGTGTGTGTGTGTGTGTGTGTGTGTGGGCATAGGTGTGGGTGGGTGGGGTGTGTGGGCGGTGTGTGTATGTGGGGGGGGGGGGCATGTGTGTGTGTGTGTGTGTGTGGTTTTTTTCCCACAGTTTTTTTTTTCTGTGGTTTTAGTGCTACAACATTAGGTGTCATCTAACACAATTATAAAATTATGGATTTCGTAATATGGCTGCCTTAAAGATATCCTTTGTTCTGATGGCAATACATTTGTTCTGGTTCCCTTTTTTTTTTATAAAAAAATAGTACTTAATGTCTCCTCTTACTTCATGTGACACCACGTGCAAGAACACATGGAATACATGAAATGAAATGATTATTGGGAAAGGAAATTTGGGAAGGAAATGTTCTAGGCCTAAGGTTAGGATATCTCTGCAGTATTTGCGAGTCATAAGAACTGAGGAAAATCTAGCAAACCTCAGTCAGGTAGGCTGGTCATGGTGGGATTTGAACTGCAGGCTTCCTATGTCAATCTCTTGCGAACATACTAATCTATGAGCTTGGCTCCACAAAAATGCTTGTTTAATATGCAAATGTTTCACAAATAACACAAGTAATTAGAGACTCACACTTCACTATAAAAAATTGAGTTACACACAATTTTTTATAGTGGTGTCTCTAATTACTTTTGTTATTTGTGGATCAATT
This sequence comes from Tenodera sinensis, assembly GCA_030765045.1. NCBI lineage: Eukaryota > Metazoa > Arthropoda > Insecta > Mantodea > Mantidae > Tenodera > Tenodera sinensis. Next base: position 169,661,411 of record CM060964.1, read on the forward strand.
TACTTCACTGTTAATAGCTTCAAGTGTGTATATTTATGCAAGTGTTTGTCTATTTCTTTTCTTGTAGGATTTTGCAGAAAACATGGAGAGTCACCGTGATAACAAACATTATTCTAAATGGAATCTGGAGAATACTTGCCTACTGCTACACAAGTACTTTCCAGAGAGTCACATAGTTGTAGTGAGACCATCAAGGTAAGCTCTTTTATATCCTTTCTTAAACTGAACTAAACTTTATGTTAAAAAGTGTTGTTTAGGTATTTATTTTTATGCCAGTATGCTGCTATGTGTTTTTGGTTCCCCCCTCTCTCTCTATGAGCTGTATTGGATCAAGGAAATATAATAACATCAGTACATAATTATTTAATTATGACATGGTAATCATAAAAGTTTATATTCAGGATACACAAAGGCTTTTATTCAAGCTTGCTATGTTAATGGTATTTAAAGCTCTTCTTTAAAAACATGTACTGGATTTATTAGGCTCTTTATTGCATATAGGCATTAAAATCATGGTTTCCAGATAGTTTAGTGGTCCCTTAGTGTGCTCCATTCATAGTGATTGATATAATCACAAAATTAAGATTGGTAATTTGTGTAGTCATCTGAGGTAACATAATAAAGTCTGAGGGAGAATCAAATGAAAGCCACAATTTTTTCTTTTAATGCAAGGATAATATTTGATTGTAGAGTATTTTTCTATATAGTCCCCTACTAGCTCTTGCACTTAAGATATTGGATAGGTAGTGCTTCAATATTGTATGGGAAGAATTATTTAGGTAGACTCTAACTACTCGTACACTGTCATTTGGACGTCTTCATCAGACCTGAATTTCTGCCCTTCAGGGTGCTCTTTTAATGTACCAAAGATGTAAAAATCAGATGGTGCCAAATCTGGCATGTGTGGTGCATGTGGGAGAGTAGATCAGCAACTATGAAAGATTGCATGAGGATGGGTATTATCATGTTGAAGTACAACACCTCCACTCAGCAATTTGCTTCCATGGTGTTCCAGAATAGGACCTTTCTTATCCCAGGATAAACTCAACATATCTAACTTCTTTGGTTTTGGCAAAGACAAATTTTGCCATTCTTTGCTTGCACGTTTACTCTCTTTCTTTCTTTCTTTCTTTCTTCTTTCTTTCTTTCTTCTGTTTGCAAGCTTTTCTTTCTTTCTTCTTCTCTTTCTCCTTCCTCTTTCTTCTTTCTTTCTTTCTTTCTTTTTCTTTCTTTCTTTTCTATCTTTCTCTCTCTTTCTTTCTTTTTTTCTTTCTTTTTCTTTCTTTGTCTCTTTCCCTGTCTCTCTTTCCCTGTCTTTTTCCCTCTCTCTCTTTCTTTGTCTCTTTCCCTGTCTCTCTTTCTTTGTCTCTTTCCCTGTCTCTCTTTTTTTGTCTCTTTCCCTCTCTCTTTCTGTCTCTTTCCCTCTCTCTCTTTCTTTGTCTCTTTCCCTCTCTCTCTCTTTCTTTGTCTCTTTCCCTCTCTCTCTTTCTTTGTCTCTTTCCCTCTCTCTCTTTCTTTGTCTCTTTCCCTGTCTCTCTTTCTTTGTCTCTTTCCCTGTCTCTCTTTGTCTCTTTCCCTGTCTCTCTCCCTGTCTCTCTTTGTCTCTTTCCCTGTCTCTCTCCCTGTCTCTCTTTCTTTGTCACTTTTCCTGTCTCTCTTTGTCTCTTTCCCTCTCTCTTTCTTTGTCTCTTTCCCTCTCTCTCTCTTTCTTTGTCTCTTTCCCTCTCTCTCTCTCTCTTTCTTTGTCTCTTTCCCTCTCTCTCTCTTTCTTTGTCTCTTTCCCTCTCTCTCTTTCTTTGTCTCTTTCCCTCTCTCTCTTTCTTTGTCTCTTTCCCTCTCTCTCTTTCTTTTGTCTCTTTCCCTCTCTCTCTTTGTCTCTTTCCCTCTCTCTTTCTTTCTCTTTCCCTCTCTCTCTTTCTTTGTCTCTTTCCCTCTCTCTCTCTTTCCCTCTCTCTCTCTCTTTCCCTCTCTCTCTTTCCCTCTCTCTCTTTCTTTGTCTCTTTCCCTGTCTCTCTCCCTGTCTCTCTTTCTGTTTCTCTTTGTCTCTCTCTCTCTCTCTCTCTCTCTCAGTTTGTAAATCAGCAGTCTAGGAACCCACCTGATGGACACTTCACTGTAGCACAGTTTATCATGCACCATGTGTTGTGCTGAACCAAAGTTCATATTCAGGAAGTCATTTCAGCTAGGACGATATGCCGGTTTTCCTGAATAAACCTATATGCTGCAACTACAGACTCTTCTGTCAGAACTCAATGAGGCTGACCCAGACAGAAGCTCAGTCAATAAAGTCGTAACTTATGCAAATTTCTTGCACCAATCAGACTTGCTGCTGTGACAGACCGGCATCCCCATACTCTGCATTCCCTGATGAATATAAATCAATTTGTCGCACTTTCCTCCATAAACATGTAATAACCCCAAGCTGTTCCTGTGTGGTGCAAATGCTGCAATATTGTATTCCTCCATGAGTCCCTACGATTGGCAGACTTTTGGTGCAACTTAACATGTGTGTCATAACCACGTGAGTAGCTCCTGGCTTTTGAATTCTGATTGCATGGAGTGCTGCGCCATCTACAGCTTTTAGTTGCACCCATAGAAGGAAGAAAGATGCAGATATAATCTACTGTTGAATTGCTTACATTTTACGAAGTGTGGAAGTAATCATTATCATGCAAATATGAAAAACATTTAGTGCTAGCTGAAATTGTAAGATAAATAAATTTATTAAAACCCTTTAGGGCAAGGGTCTCCTACCATTGTACTGATTAGCTCAAAGACTCTCTCAGGGTGAGAAAGCTCTATCTCTTCTAAAATCTTCACACTTTATCCTCTGTTGTGATGTAAGACTATGTGGGAGTTTTCTTATCTCATTCGCCTAATGCAGCTGAAGCTGTTTGTCCAATAATTTAATTCACTTCACTCTATCCATTTCTTCTTTTGTTCCCTGTAACTACTTCCGATTTAGGTTAGTTGATCTAATTATGTTCACATTAGCACTCCTTTTTCTATATTTCATTTCACTCTAAAACTCACTTCTCATGTCCACTGTGTTCCTATTCTCCCTTAAGTTAGTTGTCCTATAATTTGCTTCGACTTTATCACACTCTATTTCACTTCTAGCATGTTTAATTCTCTGGTCTGGCACACCAGTAAGCTTTGCAGTAAAAGCTCTTATTTCCTGAATAGTTACGGTCAGATATTTCTCATAACTTTGCAAATACGTTTAAAACAATTAGCTTTTCACTGCTTTGTAATGTTTTCCCTTGACGATGCTTTACCTACTCCACAGCACATGCCATTTTGAACAAAATGTATGTTCTGTTCTTTCACTTCCTCCTATAATTGCATGCATATGCATTTCGAGTTGCAGTTAATAATACTGATGATGTGCAAATTAATGTATTCCATTTTTTTGTACTGTAAGATTTTCAAAGTATTTTTGCAAATAATTCTTGGAGTTATTTTAAACTTAACACTATTTTGTATGCTAGTTAACAGTGTATATTTTCATTCACACCTACTGATGTGGAAGTTGTATGGTTCAATCAGTCATATGAAGTGTTACTCAAACATGTGCTGTTGTTTACATTGCGGTTTAAAGTAAGGCTGGGGAAGGTATAGTGGTAAGTACTTCACTAGTGTGGGAACCCATCATAAGTGGAAAGGAAATATTAACATATCATCCTCTTGTGACTGCTATCTTAATTTCAGACAGTAAGAGGTGAATTTACATACTTGGTTGATTAGTGTTGACTTTTGAAGGTGATTATATACTGGACAAGTGCAGTATGGAATTAGCCAGAAAAATTGGATAGAAGATACAGATTCAAATAGAATTGGAGAAAGTTAATAGAAAATAAATACAGGAATATTATAAGCAGTCAAGGAAGTAATAGGAGAGAAGCAAAAGAAAGAAAGGAATTTTCTGTTTGATGAGGAATGCATGCAGTGTATGCAAAAATAAATCAAATATAAACTGTATCTCAATGACCAACTAGAGAAAGGAGGAATAAAAAAACTAACAGAACTTACCAAAGGAAGAAAAGAAAAGTTCTTAAGAAAGAAATTATGGAGCCCAATGGGAATTTAAAGATGGTAATGCCAAACTTTCTTACCAGCAAATTAAAAGTACCACAGAAGAATTTATAACTAGAACAGACCTATGCTTTGACAAAAATGGATATATTATAGGGAATGATTTTAAAAAACAGAAATGGAAGGATGTCTTTGATAAATTGCTGAATGCAGAGCCAACACCTGGAACAAATATAAGGGAAGGAAACTTTAAAAATTCCTAGTCTGCTGGAAGCAGAAGAGACAATAAAGAGTATGAAAAATGAAGTCCCTGGAGTTGACACAATCTCAAATGGATTAAAAAAATAAGGTGGAATTTGGATAGAAATAAATAAAATGATCCAAGAAATATGGTGTGTATGATTGTTATGCACATGCTATAAAATATTCTACAAAGATTGAAACCATATGCTGAAGGAATATTAGAATACTGAGGTGGTGTTAGAATTGGACGATCCAGCACACATCAAATACTTAGGATCAAATACGGATGGGAAAGATGAGGGAAAACAATCTGGATCTAACACAAATTTTGGCAATTTAAAGAAGCATATGTTGCTATAGAGAGGAATAAACTTTTGAAATTCTTCTACATTTTAAAATATGTATTAAACTAGTACAACTGATTAAATTAACAAGAATACAAATAACCGCTAAAGTCAAACTTCATTCAGGTGTAATACAACCTTTTAAAATCAGAACAGGGCTAAAAGAATTGTATGGGCTGGCACCAATCCTGTTTAATGTGGGCGTCATTTTGAACACACATAGTTTCGCATCATTAGCGTAACCTAGAGTAGCATTGGTGGGCCAGCCCATTGTTACTGTGGACTTCCAGTTGCAACATTCAAGAGAAACCCTGTTCTTATGTAACTTAAGTTATTGCATTGTTGAAAATTAAAAACTAATTTTATAGGTTTTATTTATTTAATTTACATCGGAATAGAACTTGCTAAAATGTTCCTCGTCAAACCATAGGGCCCAGAGTCCATGTTTGTCCCATGTGACACAGATCCTAGTTGTGGTCCTACAAACAACACTCCACCATCTCCTCCTTCTATCAAAGACTTAGGCATTAGTTATGATCTAGACTTTTCCTTTTATCAAGATATAACAAAAATAACTGGGGTAAAGTTTTGCTGTGTTGGCCATCTTAAGCTTTTTGACTGTACTTTATAATTGTTTGTTAATTACTATCTTAATGGCACTCCCTTTTTCAAAACAAGTTCTATGAATAACCAGTGCAATCAATGGCAACTCCTTGATTTAATGGATAGTGTGCTGCATGCTCATACAGTGGTAATGTAAATGTACTCACCTCTTTCTGATTACTGTAGTAAATTGGCCCGACGATTTTCCACGCCAGCAAACAAGTTGATAATCTTGGTGTTTGATGCTTGAAACTAGATTCTTTTCTATGAAGAGCATGACGAGTGCCAAGTGTCGGTCCTGCTTCATTGTGTTCCTATCCGTTTCAGTGATGAGAAGCAACGCTCCAGTTCTGCCGTTAGTCATAGGGATTGTGACGATAATCCTCAGGAGATTTGTTATTTTATTAAAAGCTTCAACCAGATTGTTTGAATAGAGCATGTTAAATAGTGGTAATGCTCTACTCCCATGATGAAATTCTGACCTTTCATAAGTTAGTGAAAGCTCTGATTGCAGTTTGTTCCTGTTTAGCATGGGATGTCATTACAGCTAAGTCTAGAATACGCTCTGGAAAATTTCTTGAATATTCTTCAAAATTTTCTGTGTCTAAGAGCTTACAAAACATCAACATGAGATATTGTCTCAAACCAACTTTCATCTTTATTGTGATGTGATCGCACACCTCTTTAGCATCAGCAATTTTGTTGCAGTCCCATCACCTCTGTTTATTTCCATGTTGATCTTCAGTAGAGGCAGTATCCCAAGTTCTTATATAGTCCATCAATCATCTGCACAAAGTTTTATACCGAATGGCTAACTTTTAATGCAATCAGTTTTCCTCTCCTACAGTTGGTTGTAGAGGATATTAATATGAAGCATTAAACGATGACAGAAATCTCACTAGAACAGAAATTTGCTGTCTTGCAGTTGTGTCTTAGCATCTCTTCCCATACCTTTTCGAAATGAACCCTCAAGTTCAAGAAAACATTCAGTAAGTGTTTCTCTGTTTTCAAATACACAGCTTACTGTCTGGGACCTTCCCATCTAGTGGCAGAACTGGCAGGAATACGACGTTCACAATTTTTTCGAGAACTGATATGCGCTGGGGTGAGCATGAGAAGAAACCAGTAAATCCTGACAGGGTGGAAAGAAACATTCTTAATGATTTGTTTTATGAAGCAGCTTTCTCCATTAAGAGATTTAATTGATGGGCGTAACAGTGTACATAGTGTGCCAGAGCATAATGTTCTCTTATTTTAGATTGCACACCATTTGTTATTCCTCTCATGACCGCAGTGAAATCAATTGTTTGTGCAGTGATCTTGTTTGATGTGGACTTGAAATTACTGTTTAATTCTGTAAGCAGGCATTTGGATAATTCTATGGCAGTCTATCTCTTAGGCTCAAAAAAAACCCAAAACCTTTCATGAATGTCCCTGTTAATCTTGTATCGATACACGAGAACCAACTGCTGATGCTCTGACACATCTGTAGTCTCATCTGCCATTAAGGCTAAAATTTTATCTTCTTCAGTTCTTCTTCTGTTTTGTTGTGGCAGATGCCCATCATACATTACAACAGTTCATTTTGTGTTGTTTTTGACGTCCATTTAGCAAAGGTACTTGTCTCCATGTGATTTTTTACAACACTATCGGCACTAGCTAGTAAGTTAATAAGTCCTAAAAATATTCCAGAATTTTCAGATTCTTTTATCTCGTGTCCACTTGATGCCAATTCAAATGCACCACACAGCTTAATGTACTCTATTATTTTCAATAAAATATACCTATTTCTTTTGATTTCCTCCTTTTTTAGTTTAAGAGACTTGCTATGTGCAGAACTGAGCTGTACAGCAAGAGTAGTGAGATCAAGAACGTTACCGAAGTATTTCCTATTTGATATGTTTATCAACAAGTTCTTCTGTATGTGTCGGTGCCTACTGCTCAAGATAAGTTTGTATCCTGTTTATCTGCATTACCTTTCATGAATTACATACGTGAATCTATTATATACTTTATTTCGTGGAACATTATAAATAACCATAGGTTCGTGGCAGCCAGTGCTGCCACCGGAATGCCTGTCGCTAGGGGAATTTTGCTTACACAAGATTGCGGAGCAACTTTGTGATAACCATATATGCTTATTTGCATATTCATTTAAATGGTCTAGGTCGTTTATGCCACTTTTTGACTAGGAATCATTACTTCCGAAGAACAGGCAAGGAAAGCAGAAAAGGGCATTTCTGATTTCACAACCATGCATCCATGAGTATTTCACAAAAATATCAGTGTGAAAACATCTTGTGCAAATACCAGTAGCTTTTCTTCCCTTGACTGTCTAAACAATACTAATATCAGGAGTAGGTCTTCCAAGTGTTTTAACTGAATTTTTTTCTTTAAAGGATCAAGTAGATGATGGATTCTTTAACAAAGAGTCCACTGAATTCATTTGTGTGATTTTTATCTAATACGAGTGCTCGAGTTGAGAATAACACCCTGCACATGTGCAAGCAAGCTGACCAGCAGAACATGCATCACTAACTGCAGCATGGTACAGCATTAATTACTGCAAAGGCAGAGCAGGTTGGGTGAACCTATAACCTTGCTATCATATAATGCTCTTCCAAGCTGTTGTGGACAGCGCACACTGCGCCTGTCCAACACACTACTAGTACCTGATAAATAACTCATATTATACATTATCAAAGCTTGTTCACAACTAAAGTGTTGTAACACATTTAAAGTTGGTTATTTCTGAAATTGTTTAGCGTACTGCAGTACACATGGGGGAACCGCCCCTGAGTGCAATGTTTACTATATTGTAATTAAATTAATTATAACATAGAACATAAAAGAGCTAGACTAGTTGTAGAAATTGCCTTATAGTATCTGCCCTGTCTTTTCTGAGATAGCTTAGGTGTTAGTGATACATTGCACTGATACTTATCCAAGAGCTTATTTAGAATACATAAATGTGGATTATTATTTATGCATGCCAACAACTTACTGTTGGTGCTTTTAAACCCACAAGCCATGTGCGGGCAATGTGTGAGAATTGAAACTGAACAATTCAGTTGTGGCTTTGAATTTTTCAGTTTGAATTTCAAATATAAGTGTGGAGCTTATACTTACCATTTCAGTTCATTTCACCAAATTTTAGTTTACTGTTTTAAGATGTCCCAAATAAAAGCCAATATAATCTCCAGATACACAATTCAACATGTGCCCAATCTCTACACTTGATACACTGCACCGAGTCTTCTTCAAATGCCTTGAAACACATAGTATTCTTACACCCTCTTCTGTTAACCCATTGGTTCCACTAAAATCTGGCTTTCTTTGCCTCTTTGTAGTTAACTTTTCATGAAAAATCCTCCATGTGTTTGTTTTCTCAGAGCACCCGACTTAGGTTAGTTTCTTCTCTCTTTCAAACTTTTTGTTTTCTTTTTGCTTTCTTTTCTTTTAATCTCTTTTCTTCAGTGGTAATCTTTTTCTCCACTGATAATTTCTTTTTCTTTTTTTAAGGTGAAGATGTCAGGATCTTGCTTTTCTGAGTTCTTGGTTTCCTCTTTATCTTTGCTTTAGAGGCCTTTGTTAAGGAGAAGACGTTTGAAAACAGATGTTAGAGGTCTGGATCAGTTGTTTTCCAGAGGAGTTCATTCTATGAAATTACCTAGATCATAGTATGAAATTAGCTAGGTTAATTGCCCTTATCCTATTTGCAAGTGTAGTTTGAGTTACAGAAAGTATTGTTTGCAGTCATTTTATTAGTCATTACTTAAGACAGGCAAAATATGAAATTTCGTATTGTATACCATGCTTGCTATCAGTATGGCAACAAGAACTTTAACGTTTTCAGGGGTGTAGAATTCAATGAACATGACAAAACATTTCATATTTCATATTTTGGTAAAATCTTCATATTTTATGAGAATCTTCATTTTTTCATCTGCTGCAAGATGTATGATCTTTCATGCTTAAAATAATTTCCTTTAGCAATGAACCTAGCTAGGTGCACTGTATGAAGGAAGAACATTTTCCACCACTACTGATTTTCAACTAGGAGAAAAGCTGTGACAGGAATGTACAGTTCTCATGAAGAGTGAGGGATGTAGTGGATTAGTTGCATCTGATTACACTGAACAACAAATTTCAACTTTTGTTTTTGCACTCGAACAAAATTAGGTGACTTTGTACATATTAGCTATGCCGAACTCAAATCTGAAATCCAAAATTCTCTATCACGTACCATTTTTTGGAGAAATCCGTTTCAATGATTTTAAAAAATAACGCATACAATAGATGCAATTAAAATATTGTAATCAATCCTGAGGTGAAATCATTTCATATTGCTCAACATTATAACGAAAAAATTATGCAGAATCCATAAATTAAGGTTAGTGAACTAACAATCCATATTTAGGTAACTTTCATGCAAAAATTAAAAATATTACTAATTTTACTCACTTTTTAAAAAAAAAAACTTTCAAGAAGACTTCTGCTTGTAGCTGACATCAGGAACCTCCCTTATGAGCTGCCAACAATAGTCAGTAATATGCTAGGTGACCACTTTCCACTGTATCGCTTCTTCATGACACTTATATCCTGATGATACCGTTCTCTGTGCGCATCACTCACAGACCCCAGGTTGGGAGATAAGAAGGCCAAGTGCGAGTGTAGAAAATGTATTTTTAAGGGCATATTGCACCCTAAATGTTTATATGTCTTTAGCATGTTCTCAATAATTTCCTTGTAGTTGTCAGCTTTTGTATTTCCCAGGAAATTTTTGCACACTGTCTTGAACCCCACCCATGCTGCTTTCTCGTTTTCGGAAAGTAGTTCTTCAAAATGCCTGTCTTCCATCAATTTGCATATTTGTGAGCCAATAAAAATACCTTCTTTTAATTTTGCTTCACTTATTCTTGGAAACTTTTCTTTAAATACTGAAAACCCTTACTCTCTGTTCAAAGCCTTTACAAAATTTTTCATTAAGCCTAACTTAATGTGAAGCGGTGGCAGCAAAATTTTGTCTTTGTTAACTAATGCCTCATACTTAACACACTTTTCACCCGATATTAAAGCAGTCCTTACAGGCCACTCAGTTACTTCATAATGTTTTTCCTTAGACCGACTGTCCCACTCACATATAAAACAACAAAACTTGGTAAAACCATTCTGCATTTTCAGGAGAAATATATGGTAAGTATATAAGAATGGTAAGTATATTATGACCTTTAAATCTCCACAGATTTGCCATTCATACCTTGCATAGTTAATACCTTTCAAAACTATCTTCAAATTCTCATATGTTTCTTTCATCTGGACAGCATGAGCTGTAGGGACGGAAGGATAAGAGTTACCTTTATGTAATAAAACTGCATTTAAACTTAACTTCGACGAATCAATGAAAAGACGCCATTTGAATGGCTTGTAATTGTCTCTCAGTTGTTCCATGAGCCCATTAACAAGGAAGACCTTTCAAAGAAGTCATATTTTAAGCCCCTTGTCAAAATGCTGAAGTTACCTTGCCTGCAATAAAACTCTTACCAGCCTTGAATGACACCAGATGTTTTTTTTTTTTTTTTTTTTTTTTTATAATTAACGTCCTCCAACATTGTGTCATATCGGACGAATGAATGAAATGAAATGGGTGAAATGATGCTCAAATGAGCCCGAGGTCCATGGAGCTTTAAGTTATCCGACATTCGTCTTCTCAGGGTAGGGAAAACCTCGGAAAGAAACCTTACCCGGATAACTTACCCTAAGCGAGATTCGAACTCGCGACCTCTTGAACGTGAGGCAGACACGCTAACCATCACGCTACCGAGGTGGGCAACACAGCAGATGTTGAAAGGGTGAGCTGACCGATAAAGGTTGCGGAGGTAGGAATTGGCATAGCGCAGCGGATTATTGCAAATCAAATTAAGGGCAATATCTAAAAACTGTTAGGTGATATCACAAAACAGATTTCAGTTCTGAAATTCATGCTTAAGAATGTATTAGAATCACCCATTTTTGGTCAAGTGCAAATTTCAGTGTTGTACAGTATTATTATATCAGTGTGTTATATGTCAAGCAGAAAACATACGGCCACACCTGCAGTGTAGACATGTTATGCAGATAGTTGATACTTTTAATTCAGAATCTGCAAGCTTCATAAAACTTGCCCAAGAGTCATTTGCGAGTGAGCAGGTTAAGGGAGAACCGGTTTACATAAATGGTTTACAAACTAGGTTTACTATACTAAGTATAACTAGGTCTAGGAAGTTGAAGAAAAATCCTTTTTTTCCCTAGTGTTTGAAGATGAGGCCCAACATATGTTAATTATAGGTCACTGTAAGAAAATGGAGGATTTTATTTGTCTTTTCTTTTTTTTTTTTTTTTTTTTTTTTTTTTTTTTTTTTTTTTTTTTGTCCTTTTAGCTATTTTTTATTTAAAGGTCCTTTTTTAGAATTTTTATTTGTCCTTTTTAGCTATTTTTTTTATTTAAAGGTCCCCCCCTCTTTTTTTTTTTTTTTTTTTTTTTTTTTTTTTTTTGTTTCATTTAACGGTTTTTTTGCAACCTTAACTTCATTTTACTATCTTTTTCCTGTTCAACAGAGTCCAGTGTAAATTCCAAATTCTTTTAACTAATACACACTCCAGCACTGGCTACAGCAGGTAACAGGTGAAAATGAACCTTTCTATTGTATTAAAGTCATTAGCACCAGCAGAGAAACTAGTAAACCCTCTCTAAATATTCCCTTATTTTTGACCAGCATTGTGACAATGACCTCGACCACAGGGTAGTGGGTAGGTTTTATTTAGTTTATGTTTCACTGCAGTTTCACAGTTTGTGAAATAAATCCTGGTCGTAAACATGCCAAAAACTAAGCCTAGTAAACTGTCTTTTTTGCAACAACTTATATCTGAATTTGGAGCAGAGGTATTTTCTACTGAGGGAAGCATTCTTTTCTGCAAATATTGTGAAGTGAGAGTTACTGCAGAAAAGTGGTACCATGTCCAGCAGCATATTGGACGTGAGAAACACATGAGAGCAGCCTCCTGGGCCACGGAGAAGTGGAAATCACAACTTCTGTTAAGACAAAGGTCTAGTGGTTCTAAGTCATCTCCATTTTACAAATAGCTTTGTAGTGCCTTAGTTAGCATGAGTATTCCATTAGCAAAGATACGCAATGAATCGTTCAAACAGTTTTTTGGAACATTGTACTAACTGGAACATTCCCGACGAGTCTACCCTCTGGAAGGAGTACATGCACTGCTGCTATGAAGACACTATAGAAAACATTTGCACCTACGTTGCAGATAAATCAATATTTGTGTCTATTGATGAAACAAGCAATAAAGTGGCTCGTTCCGTTGCAAATGTGATTCTTGGTACATTAGAGGAAGACAAACCTGGGAAAATATTCCTTCTCGCAATGGAAATTCTGGAGAGCGTGAATCACCAGACTATTTGTCAGCTGTTTGATAAAAGCCTCTTTCTCTTGTGGCCACAGGGAATAAAGCATGACAATGTGCTGCTTTTTGTCACTGATGCAGCACCATACATGGTAAAGGCAGGAAAGGCAATTAATGTGTTTTATCCGAAATTGGCTCATCTAACCTGTCTTGAGCATGCTTTGCATCGAGTGAGTGAAGAAGTGCAGAAACGCTTTCCAGATGTTGACAATCTAGTGTACAATGTTAAGAAAATATTCTTAAAATCCCCAGCTAGAGTGTGCCATTTCCACAGGAATGCCCCTGGAATCCCTTTACCTCTGGAACCAATTCTGACATAGTGGAGTACTTGATTAAGTGTTTATGCGTATTACTGCAATCATTTTTATGTGATTAAATCTGTGATTGATAGTTTGAATAGGGAAGATGCTGCTTCCATTGCCATGTCACAGGATCTGATGGCTAAACCTCAACTGAAGGGCAATCTGGAATACATTAACAGCAGCTTTGCTAATTTGGTGAAAGCCATCAACTATCTTAAAAAACAAAATGAAACCATTAACTCAGTGATTTCAAAGGTGAGTGATGTGAAGCAACAATTGCAACATTGTGAAGGTGAAACTGGAAAAGCCGTCAGTCAGATGAAACTAGTGCTAAAAAAAAAAAAAGGGATATGAAATAATGTGCAAGATAAGTGAAATAATGAAAGGAGAACATTCTGATATAAATGCTATTGAGGAGGACTTTTCTCCACAAGATTTTACTCGTTTCAAGTATGCACCAATGACATCTGTTGATGTGGAGAGAAGTTTTTCAATGTTTTGCAACGTGCTGTCAGAAAACTGACGTTCCTTTATACCTAAGAATATGGAGATGACTGTTGTGATATACTGCAACGCCAACTGAAGTAAACTTTCTGAAGTTGAATTTCTGTAACCCGAGGGTGATTAAGCCAAGTATGATTTAATTATATATATTTCAATTTCTTTCCCCAGAATGTCCATTGCTGGTTGCTGAATCAGAAGAAGCATTTCTTTCATGTAGTTTTTCTTGCTCTATGTGTTGCATATCACTTGACTGTTGTACTTTCAAACTTATTCATTAAATATATAATTGAAAATGAATTTATTAATTTCCAGGTATCACTTTATGACCTTTTTCCCAATATTTAGGCCCTTTTTGGGGTATTTTTAGGTCTTTTTAAAGGTCCTTTTTAGACAATTTATAGGTCCTCAACTTCCTAGCCCTAACTATAACTTTTCTTGAAATATTCAACGTTCATGGGCCTTTATGTCTACTAGTGAACTCACTGAACACAACACAATCCAATCCAATCCAATCCAATCCAATCCATAGAAGCACATTTTGCCAAACTGCCTGCTGTACCACAAAAGCTGGAAGCCAAGAGGTGGGCACTAACTATAGCACTCCAATTTGTGGGAGGACTGAGGGAAGATGTAGCAGAAGTTTCAGGGTATCTGGGAAAGTCAAGAAACTTGGTTTACTGTCTGTAGAGAACCCAGCATACTCTATTCTCTGCCAAGTTAGTAAGGTACTTGAAATTAAGAGTGCACACATTTTGGCAAATATGAAGCTGCCAATTGAATCACAATACAAGTGTGCCCCATTACATCATGTGGTATGGAGCAATCTTTTTCATTGTACAAAACAATATTGATAGCTAGACTGTACAACCTTTTGCTGGATAATATAGAAAAGCTTCTGGTGGCATACTGTGTTTAGTATTAAGCAAGGACAAAGCACCCAGTGACACTTTTCTTTTTTTTTTCCTAAGTTTGAATATTTCACAATGATTAAGATCCATAAATGCTGTGCAATTTGTTGCATTTCATTGGTATTTTATCGCTAAATATGAACAAAAGTCTACAAAGCTTATCTTTCCAAATAGCGAAGTCAGTCTGCCCCAAAGTTATTAGCTTTAAGATGTTTTGGTTTTAAGAACATATATTTCTTAATATTTTGTACTTTTTTTCTTCATATTTTGGCAATTTTTTTCTTCATATTTTCCCTGTCTAGTCATAATGCTGCTCACTGCCAGTTTCATGGACTCTTCATTCTATTTTCCTCTTAGTTTTTTTTCCTCATATCCTGTGCATTTACTCTGAAAGAAATAAGGAAGGTTGTATATTCTAAACATTGACTTTTCTTTTGGCTGAAACTGAAAGACAGTCAAGTGACCAGTACTATATGACCAGTGGCAGCTGAAGCATAAATGCACTGGTAGTTTCAGTGGTACTTTTCCAATTTGTTTTTGAGAGGATTAATTAACATCCTTTAATAACTTGGTGGGGTATATCCAGTGGTGAATGGTTGAAATGATGCTCAGTTACATATGCAATATGTACAATGCCATTTTTTTCACTGCAAATCGACTGGCACTAAGCTCCACCCACAATGACAATGCCGAAATAATCATATCCAATGGACTCGGAAGTTTAACTGACATCTCAAGCAAATATCAAGTAACTGCACATTTTACAAATAGATTACCAAGTAACATTTCAACTTAAGGTACCTGCATAGATACCTTAATGTTTCCACACGCATGAATTACATCCATCATACTTTGTTCTGACCAATGGTTATTGCCACCAAACAAAATGCATGGAAAGCAGAATAAAGCTTTGCATCCACAGAGCCATTAATTTTTCATGCACATGCCCTATTTAATTCCTACGAGGTTAACCGCCCTTTTTGTTCTATACTTATGTGCAGATCAGATCAGGAGCATGCCTTTCCATGTGTTTCAGTTGCATCTTGTCTTCCTATGTTGGAAATGAACTACTTAGTAAAAAACTAACTTTATTCATATTAGTTAAGTAAAGAAAATATCACATCGCAGAACTTGTGCACTCAACAGCTTTTACTTTTCCTAGCAGAAGCAGTCTTCTCTTTTAATCATCTCCTGTGATGCCACTGGCAATGGAGGTAACATTATTAGAAAACAATGATTAATTTAATTTTAAGTATGAACAACAGGAAATGAATGACGAATGTGATGTAAGAAAACACAATTTTCTGCAATCTTTCACCCTGCCAAGTAGTGATAAGTGTCTTATTTCTCACTTCTCAATATAGTGTATTAGTCTTAGGTGTATGTATAAGTTGGTAGCTGTAATTGAAATGTGCTGCCAATTATAGCCATGACAGGTACTAACTGGCATGAATTTGTGCTTCGATTTACTACTAGTGTCTAGAGTGAGTGTCTACAGTGATGTTAACCTGAGCCAAATTCAAAGTGCCACAAATCCATAGAATAGTAGTATAATAATGTTGCAAACTTACAACCTGTCAGTTTCTTCAGCTTCTGTGGTTTTCTCTTGTTATGCAACACATTTCATTGCACCTTGAAGAATATTAAGCATGGCTGCATTCAGCATACAACAAATTTAAAATGTATATTTCTTCCCATTTTTAAGGTAGTGTCATGGCACAGAGACACTACCGCCATATACGACAAACATGTGATAGGATACGTTCATATTGTGCATACTTTTATAGAAATTATCATGAAATGCTCTGGTTATCAGGCAGAGAAGGTATGTGATAAAGTGCTCCATGTTAATAAGATTTTAGAAATGGTATACAGTGTTTAATTTTATGAGTGATCATATCGTCATAAATGGTCACAGTAAGTAGATTATTTTGATGCATTATGCATAGTACTGGGCCGAATAGTTTCAAAGATATTATGTGTTTAAGCTAGAAGTGTTTTGTAATGTTAGAAGCAGTGTTTGTATAGAGAGTATTGGCAGCCAGTTGCTTAAGTAGCTGCAACTTACCAAGGGAGAACAGCCCAGGTTGAGAGACATTAAATGCTTTGTTTTGTATCACAGCTCACTTCCGTGAGTTAGTAGGGTCCTTTTTACATATGGTAACCTATTTTGCAGGTTCCCTCCACTGTGCAGAAGAACCAAGAGTTGCTAGGAAAGTTTTCCTGTCCAAAGCACCTAAAATCCTTACTGTATAGTGGATGGTGCTACTCTCAGACAGCATATCCTGTAAAATATTGTTGCTCACTCACCTAAGCTTAGCAGGAGAAATCCTCGTTCCAACCACTGTGCACTACAGGATCTTAGTGATAACACCATGCAAGAAAACATAAGGATTCCTGTTGCTGAGCTTAGGTTAGTGAGTGACAACATTTTTATGAGATATGTTGCCTGTTTGAGAGCAAAAGGTCAACATTTCCAACATCTACAATAAAGTAAGTATTTTAGTGCGCCTCCTGACGGAACAATTTTTCTGGTGGATTTTGGTTCTCTCGCACAGTGGAAAGAGCTCACAGAATAGGCTACCATTTGTAATAAGGACCCTATACATCACAAACACTCACTGGCCTGTCCGGTGTGTTACTAACTAGTGGACTGTAGCATTATGAACTATAACTGTAACTATAGCTATAACTGCATAGCATTTGCCCAACTTTATTAAGCAGATAAATAAAATCGGGAGGGATTTCTCATAAATAATATGGAGAAAGATCAGAAAAATCAATTTAAGCTCTAGAAATTACTAAATAGTTCTACTAGAGCCAAACAAAGTAGGGGAAAGGCATCAAATATGAGAGAGACTGGTATCTGATATTTGGAGACTAACCGACCAGTCAGGTGCTACCATAAGGTGACATTTATGTGAACTAATTGTAAACAGAGTATTTGCAGGCAGGAACAAGAAATTCCCTCCATTTCAGTACTCTGTAAGCGTCCGGTGGTATGTTTGTTGTCACCTGTAAAAGAAAAGTTTTGCAGCGTCAGACTCCAAAATGTATTTTGCAAAGAAGGTAAGCAGAAATTTCTCATTATTATATATCATTATGGACAGCTAGAATCATACATTAATTCCTGCATATCGTTTTTATTTGCAGTTTGTCAAGCAGCATGAGAAAGACAGCTAAGATATTTTTCTTCATCACTCCTAATATGAGATAATGAGGGTATCCCAATATGAAGTATCTTATAATAGGGTCCTCGTATCTCATATTAGATACACTGCACAAATATGGTGTACCAAGTTGTACCTTATGGTATTTTCAGTTATTAGATTCTAGCTAAGTTTTAGTTCAAACAAATTTTATTTAAATGTTTATTTATTTACAGATGCCTAGGGAAAAGAGGGAAAAATGGTGCAAGGAAGCCGTAGTAAGGGCAGTGGAAGCTGCTCATTGTGGGAATGAATTAATTGGCATCTCGCTATGGAGGAAACCTGTGCTGGGCCATCAAATAGAGCAAAAGGCAATGAAATATGGCCTTAAAATAGAGGAAAAGTATTTTGGCCTCAGAGCTTGAGATATTGCTATCCCAGCACAAGTAATCAACCCACTTCTTCAAAGTCAACTTCAGCAGCTTTGATTACAGACTCCCCACACAGAAAACATTCATTGATAAACAATCTTTAAAATCTAAGAAGTCCACCAGTGAAAAACACACATGCACAAAAAGACGCCTTTTTCTGCAAAGAAGCCAGAAACAATCCAAAGGAGAACAAAGTGCAAATCTGAGCAATTTCAACAGTGATTCAGAACACAACATTGTTTAAGAAGATTCTGATTCCAGTAACAGTCAGTCTGAAAGTGGTGATGCTGCAGCAAGCTTTGCTGTGGTCTCACAAAGACTGTGGAGATAGAAAGGAAAACAAGTTGTATTGTTTCTGCTGCAGCAAT
Source organism: Tenodera sinensis (assembly GCA_030765045.1). Classification (NCBI taxonomy): domain Eukaryota; kingdom Metazoa; phylum Arthropoda; class Insecta; order Mantodea; family Mantidae; genus Tenodera; species Tenodera sinensis. The sequence goes on from CM060964.1 coordinate 169,679,756, forward strand.
GATTGAATACATTCAGACTGTTTGACCATCTATTATTAATGTTATTTGTCATATATGTTTTAATTCATTGACATGAGTAATGAGTACACACACGCACACGCGCACAGAGACACTCACACAGAGACACGGACAGACAGACAGACAGAGACACAGACAGAAACACAGAGACACAGACACAGACATAGACAGACACTTCCATAAATATTTCTTTTGTTAATAATAAAATACCTACTTTCATTCAGTAATTTGTTGCTTTAAGGAAAATGTGCTATTCAGTATAGTAGCCTGTAGGACAGACACTGGCAGGATTTGCCCAATCAAGTCTTGCTCTGGCATGCAGCTAGCCTCAGTGTGTGTCTCAGGTTATGTCAGTGGTGTGCTTTATTGAAGATACAACTAACCATACAGCAGGTCAAATTAACCTGAAAGTCTATTAATAGTGGACCAATATTCTCCATTTATAGCACTATAAAGTGCATGTGTTAATTTGTCAGAGATAGTTTGGTGTTACACTTGTAGCAGAATACTTTCACTCTATCTGTTTGATGAATTTAATTATTTTATGCCTATATGTACAGCAACTTAATTACAAAACATAAAACACAAACAACTTATGTACATTTAACTGATGAACTCTTAAACGTAACAGGAACAAAATTATATTCCATAATATAAAAACCCAATACAGATGATACAATTAGAAGAGTTAAAGGTCTAACTTATGAGAAATTATGAATAAGTAACTTATATAAATTATAAAATACAAAAAAAATTAAATTGCAACTTATTAAATGTTTTATTGTCTATTGGTTAGTTTTCTGTTGGCCAGCCTATGAATATTTGGAGAGATTTTCATGCTGCCTTGTTTCTAAGCACTGCATTAAGATTTTCATGAAGAATGCATATACAGGTATTTCTGTGCCAAACATTGAACACCCACTGCTAAATATTGCTATGATGTGACTTGTCCCTGCTCAGGAAGCAAGCTCTTGGAGCTATCTACTGCCCACCGCTCTAAAGTAGTGCACCTGCTGATCCCTGCTTTAGGAGATCATTTGAAAATCCTTGCAAACTGTTAACAGTTAACAATGGACCATTATTTTATTTGAAAATTGTGTGAGGGAGTTTATCTTTGCAGTTGGAATACAGAAGTTTTAAAATTGAGGTTTTCTATGCTACTGTCAATTAAGAGGTCTTCATAGATTGTTAAAATGAAAAAATGTCTCATTTTTGGTTCCTGTCCCCTACTATAACTCAAAATGTAAACAGAAATAGTTAATACTTCAGATTTAAATATTCAAACAATGGATGAGAAATTAATACATGAATTGATGTCATAAGCGTTATAGTGCAAGATTTAATAACCTTTATTACAGAGGAAAACAAAATGTAACAGGCAAAAAAATGGACAAATTTGTTAAGGTTTTTGAAATCCAAAAGATAAATGACAGAGTGAAAATTGAAAGAAACGCACACAAAACCAAAGCTGTGATTTATGAGGAGTTGCTACATAAACACAAAACTTCAAGAATCCAAGAATACTTATGCTCAGGTAGGCTGTGCGCCATTGTTGACAAATAAACAAGTAAATGTTAAGAAAACAGTTTAAACCCTTAAACACACTATTTTTATCACGTCTACTAAAAATATAGAGGTTAGAAAAATTCATAAAATTGTTACAGAAAACCTTTAATCTACCCAAGAGAAAATAAAGATTAAGACCATGAGAACAAGTGGTAACCCCTAATTGTTGAAACAGACTTGCAAGAAGACAAAGAAAGATATGAACAGTATTAGCCTACTTAATAAAGACATTAAAATTGAACTACCACAAAAGAAAAACCCACTGGTAATTCTGTATGACGTGCTTGTAGGGGGAAAAGAAGAAGACATTAGAAATTATGTTCACTAGAATTTTGATGACAAAATGACTTAAGGAAGACTATTGGCTAGAATTTAACATACATTTCACAACAAGACAGAGAAATCATGGAACAGTACACCATCTAGCAGAAGTTTCCCTGAGGATTAGGAGCATGTCAAGACTCCAGCATAGCATTAACATATGAATATACATTGGATTTCAATAGTTACAGTTAAGAATTTTGTTTAAATTTCTGACCTGAAATGCCATGATTTTGGGAATGTGACAAAATACTGTAAAACAGAGACAACTGTGTGGTCCACTCTATTCAGAACACTTATGACAAGAAAGATTATAATAATAGTAATGCTGTATGCATTCCATGCAAAAAAAAGAAAATAAGAAACGTAGGGGCAAAAATTACTGTCCAACATACAAACTTTTGGCAAAGAACAATAGAACGGACAAATAATGCCTAGAAGCTTTAATAATGATTGAATAATCAAAAGACATAGAAGGAACACCCCCAGTAGAGTAAGGAGAAATCTAAATATAGCAATTTCACAGAGATGTAAATTAAATTTTCTAAAATCAAGATTAGACATTAGCACGGAGATGGAAGTTATAAATAATTATAACTTGAAAATTAATAATAATATAAAAACCTAGATGGAACAAGGGTCAGCATGTAAACCTGAATTACTGATAAAACACAGAATGCATAATATCGGTAAAGAAATGGGGATTATAAATTTGAATCAATAATTGATAAAAGTAGATCATAATTAGAGTATTAAAATAGCCAGCTCGGAGGAAGAGCAGGAAGAATAGGGGTTTGAGACAAGATATGAACAAAAGTAGAATAAGAAGAAAGTGAATGAGTAGAGAAGAGGAATAGTTTAAAAAACACATGCTACACTAGCAGTGTTTTAAGAAAGCTCTGGGATCCAGAAAGCTGAAAAATCTAAACATTACATCTTCACCTGAAATGAATAATAAAACTTCATGTGAATTATAAACAACCAACTAGAAGATATTAAGGAAACTGAGTTTCTAAATTTCAAGAAATTAGAGGAAGAATGGGAAGTTTTACAAGCATGCAACATGCCAACCAGCCAGGTACAAAAAAAAGGGCTTCAAAGACAACAAAGCCAGCAGTATTTACTTTGACTTTGAAATGATGCTACAGCTGAGTTGTTTGGAAGAGGATCAGATGCTTGTTGCTGCCCTCAGACATAATATAATAAGGAAGCTTCATAAAAACGGCAAACAAATTATCTTCCCCATACCTGACACCATCGACTGGATGTAACTTAAAACTCAAAATATCCTAATCAACCCCCCAAGAACTTTGAAATTTAATTAAAAAACTCTATACCAGAACGAAGGATGATATATATTTGCAGGGAATTTATAAATATGTTGTACTTTGTTATGTAAGGATTGTTTTAATGGTTCTCAGAATTGGCCACACTGTTATTCTCAAATTAGACAGCACTCATTAGATTATCCAAAAGTAAATTCTCAATAATCCTAAATTCCTCCAATCCTACCTAAAGTTACAAACCATCACATATCTAGCCCTTTCAAATATAAATACAATCCTACTAAGCAGTACTACAAATGCCATCATGGCCAAAGACCATTCAAACCCTTTAGTAAGCTTAATAAATATCTTTGGCAACTCATAAAAATCTATATCTAAACCTAAGCAGACTTCCAAAATATGAGTGAAACCCAAAAATTCTAAAAATGCCTCTATTATGCAACTTATAAGAACCCACAAACTAACATGAGAGGTTATAAAGCAGGAATTCAACTCTGGTTTTTTTTTTCTTTTTTTTTTTTTTTTTAACAAATCTTATTGCCAACAGGCTTATGATTTAATAAGACGACAGCGTGACAGGCTCTGGTGCTTGTACCATTAAAATATTAAAAGTTAGCAAATAAATGTTCAGAGGAAGAAATTTGTAATGTACTTGAAGAAAAGTTTGAAAGAATTAAATTTGGATATTTTCTGCATATGAAAACCTTATATAGTAAAAGGGAAACCAACATCGTCCCAATCATGGCTAGTGCAGTTTATAGCAGGCGGAAATCTATGGCAGCAATGGTTGTAAATTATATGAATCTGCAAATATCCAGTATATCTCAATATAATGACTGTCACAGTAATTGTGTTCAAATAAGCTATAACATAGGCACATTTATTACAAGCAACCATTATTTTCAATATAGCCACAAAATTGAGCCATATCTGAACAAGATGTGTGGCATAACAGGACTTTAAATAATTATTACGAAATAGTTCACTGCATGGACACTAACGCCAAGTCTGATTGGTGGTTTAATGTACTAAAGGATTAAAGGGGAGAAAAACTGAAGGGGATAATTTCCGAACTGAACCTAACAGTAGTAAATAACCCAAATAATGCATAGACTTCTGAAGATAGAGCTGGAGGGAGATCCAACATAGATACTACACTATGAAATAACAAAATCCCAAACTGGAAGGTGGGTCAAGATTAAACTACCAGCAACCACAGACTAATTTACTTTAATTATATGATTGAAGATGCAACAAAAATTACTAGTAGTGATAAGGAAAAAGCATATAATCTAAAATGTGCGACCTGGGAAGAGGTAGTTTATACTTTTCAGAACAGTAACCTAATTATAATGGATATATTGTAGATTATGATGCAAAAAATCGTGAAACAACAATTTTAAAAAACAGTTAATTAAACCTTTAATAGAAAAAAATCATAGATAATATATGGAGGAGGATCTGCATTAATTAAGGAAATTAAGAATTTATCAGTGGACAGTAATAGCAAAGAAGGAGCAGTTTAATTTAAGAAACTATAGGAAAACAAAGGAAAAATTTAAACAATTAGTGGCCAAAACTAGAAATAAAACCTGGGAAAGTGCACTTCATGCAAAATCATAATGGCTAAGATAAAACAAATGGAAGTTTTAAATACTTAAAAGGTGGATCAATGACCTTAAATTCAATGAAACCTGCTCAAGACTAATGAACAAACTGTTACTACATGGTGAGGGAGGAAATGATACCAAAGAAAACAACAGAGTAAGAATGGCAAAGTTATATATCCCTTTGATTAATCAGGAATTAAATTAAGCAATTGGAAGTAATCTAACAGCTAAAAAAGCAATAGGACCAGATAATATAAAAATGAAGTATTGATGAAGCTAAAAAATGAATTTACGCCATTTTTAACAAGACTATACAATGATTACTTATAGCAAGGACAATTTCCAAAATTTGGAAAACAACAAAATTAATTATTCTCAAAAACAAAAAGCCCCGATAAAAATCCAGAAGAACTTAAATCGTACAGATCAACCTGGGTAAAATCTTTGAGAATGTAATGAAAGAATATGCAAATCTAGATCTTTTATTGGTATCAATGACAACCAATATGGATTCAGAAAGGAAAGGTCCACAAAGGATGCCAAAAACACCATTATATATACTGCAGAAGCCTCAGAATACAAATATTTATTGGGAATAGTCATTGATGTTTCTAGAGCTCATAACATCCTTTGGTGATCTTCTCTGTTTAAGACACCTGGAGAACTTCAGTATCCACAACCACTCTACAAACCACTAATGGATTCTTGTAAAGATGGGTATGTGAAATTTTTCTGGAGTGAACTATACAGTTATGAAACTGATAACCAAAGGATGTCCCCAAGTGTTGATCTTGGGGCCAACTTTCTGGGACATAGTTTTGGAAAACTTTATTAGAAAAATTAGAAAAAGATAGCAGCAGAACAAAGAGGGTGGCTTACTCTGATGATATTGTCGCCCAGCGCATTATTGTCGGCGCTACCGCAAAGGAGTCGAAGGAAAGAGACAGAGAATGGCCGCATTGTTGGGCGCTTGCCGAAAGAGAGAAAGTGATAGAGGCCTCTAGAAATGTCTGCTTTGTATTTCACCGCAAAATAACTGAGCTTTCCCGAAGTTTCCAGAATAGTGCTTGGGAGATATAAATAGCGGTAAAGTGTGAGAAGGAACAGTTCTTTGTGTTACGAATTCGGAGTCGTGCTGTTGGAGAATCGGAAAAGACTTTCTTGCTGTTGCAACGAGTGTACAAGTTACTGTTTACGGAAATAAAAGTGTTTCTTTATCTCGACTACATCTGTCTTCTTTACTTTACACCCAACCAAAAGTCACACTGGTGTCAGAAGTGGGATTCGTCGAATTGCTTCTAGTTTCGTTACATCGTCGTTAGAAGTTGCAACGTTAGAACCAAGATGGAGGGAGATTCGGAAACCAGGATGATGGCAATGATGAAAGAATTATTCGCCGAGCTGAAAGAGATGAAGACGGCAAACGACAACCTCGCTGCCAAAATGGAAACGTCAAACCACAACCTCGCTGCCAAAATGGAAACGAGAAACGACAACCTCGTTGCCGAGCTGAAAGAGATGAAGACGGCAAACGACAACCTCACTGCCAAAATGGAAACGCCAAACAACAACCTCGCTGCCGAGCTGAAAGAAGAAATGAAGGCGGCAAACGAAAACCTCGCTGCTGAACTGAAAGACATGAAGACGACAAACGACAACCTCGCTACAGAAATGAAGACGGCAAACGACAACCTCGCTGCCGAGCTGAAAGAGATGAAGACGGAGCTATCGGCGAAAATTGACGAGCAACTGGCTGGCGTGAGGAAGGATGTGAAAGAGCTCGGTGGAAAGATGGAGGACCTCGGCCAACGCGTTGACGCCCTGGAGAATGTCGGGGAACGGCTTAGCGTTCTCGAAGACAGGGTCGACGGTAGCGCCAAGGAGCTAAATGCAATGGTGGAAGGGATGCTTAGTGAAAAGCTGAAGAACTACAAGGCCGAGGCTCCAGCACGCGACACAACATCGACGCGCGTCAAACCACCGAAGTACGATGGCACGTCAACGTTTGAGGTCTTCCGCCGTCAATTCGACACAGTGGCCAAGCACAACAAATGGTCGCCAGAAGAAGAGGCCGCGCAGCTGATAGCCAGCCTCCAGGGACGAGCCGCAGAGGTCCTGAACGCAGTTCAGACAGCGGCGGCGCCCAAGGACATCTGGGAGGCCCTGGAGAACCGATTCGGAAACCACCGCTTAGCCGCAGCCTACCGCAGCCAACTGAAATCTAGGATGCAACTGCCAGTGGAGACGCTGCAGGAGTTCGCCCTGGCAATCGAACAGCTGGCCAGCAAAGCCTTGGTCGACCTCCCCTCCGAATTCGTATCCCGAGAAGCCGCCTATACCTTCATCGACGGGGTACGCGATGCCGAGATACGTCAACGCCTGATGCTCGGCGACTACAAGACCATCCACGAGGCACTAACGGGCGCGTTAAGGATGGAAGCGGCCAAAGTGACGGCTACCCCGACCTCGAAGACAAGGAGTGTCCGCTGCGATGAAGACCGCAGACCAGTCCAGGGACGCCGACGAAGACCAGGTGGCGTGTGTTGGGGGTGTGGCCAGCCGGGACACCTGATGAGAGACTGCCGGCACCAAGAAGAGCAGCCGGAAAACGAGTAATGACCGGCGTGGCGAGGGGCACGTCGGCGCCGGCACCATCATCCCCTCGAGTGACACTGCGCGCCGTCAGCCGACGGATGGATGACAGCCTCATCGCGGACGGTTGGGTGAGAGGGAAGCCGTGCCGCGTGCTTGTTGACACTTGAGCAGCCGTGACTGTCGTCAGACCTGACGTAGCCAGGGGCTTGCCGTCGAGAAAACCGAGCCGACCGTACCAACTAGTGACGGCATCGGGTGACACCTTGCCTGTGGAGAGGGAGGCCCTGCTGCGGTTGACATTGGGGCGAAGTGTCTTGCGTTTGTGGGTGTTCGTCGCGGAGGTGGCTGAGATGGTGATACTGGGACTGGATGCCCTCAGGAGCCACGAGGCGACGGTCGATATCGGCAAGAAGGTTCTGCGGCTTAAGGGAGAGGAAGTAATGCTCCGGCACCCCGAAGAACGCCTTGGAATCTGCAGGGTCATTCTCAGGGAAGACGTAGTTGTCCCCGCGAGAAGCGAGATGGTAGTGACGGTGCGACTGGAAGGCCAGCGCAAGAAGAACATGCTGCTGGACCGGAAGACGCATGTGCACGGGATCTGTGTAGCCGGGACATTGTTGCCGTGCCGAGAGGAGGTGCCGGTGAGACTGCTCAACCCAACAGACACCGATCACGACGTTCAGGCCGGGACGGAGTTGGGGACGTGCGAGCCCGTGGTCAGCATAACACCAATAGACAAGACCCAGGAGCCGGTGCCGACGCAACACCTGGGGCCCCGGCTGGAAGAATTACTGGAGAGGGCGGCCGACCACCTGACCGCTGAACAGAGAGAGAAAGTCCAACAACTGCTGAGACGATATCAGCGCGTCTTCAGCCAAGGCAGCAGCGATTACGGCCGCACGGACCGAGTGCTTCACCACATCGACACCGGAGACGCCCGGCCTATTCGGCAACCACCTAGATGCGTTCCGTTGGCTAAACAAGCGGCGGTACGAGACATGCTAGAGGACATGAGAACCAAGGGAGTGATCGAGGAGTCTGACAGTCCTTGGTGTTCCCCTGTAGTTCTGGTGAAGAAGAAGAATGGCGAGCTACGCTTCTGCGTAGATTACAGGAAGCTGAACGCTGTCACCAGGAAGGACTGCTTCCCCTTACCCCGGATTGACGACACCCTGGACACGCTTGCTGGTGCGCAGTGGTTCTCAACCCTGGACTTGAAATCGGGTTACTGGCAGGTGGCTCTAGACCCGAGAGACAAGGAGAAGACCGCATTCTCGACAGGCCAAGGGCTTTGGCAGTTCACAGTTATGCCCTTTGGTCTCTGCAACGCACCAGCTACCTTCCAACGCCTCATGGAGTCAGTAATGAGAGGATTGACTTATGACGCCTGCCTGTTATACCTGGACGACATCATCGTCGGCAAGACATTCGAAGACCATCTTGACAAACTGAGCAAGGTGCTGCAGAGACTGCAGGCGACCGGCTTGAAGCTGAACGCCAAGAAGTGCCAGCTCTTCCGCAGGGAAGTCAACTACTTGGGCCACATAGTCTTACCAACCGGAGTGGCCACGGATCCGGAGAAGACACAGGCCGTGAGAGATTGGCCTCGCCCAAAGGATAGGCGAGAACTGCGCAGTTTCCTTGGATTGTGCAATTATTACCGCCGCTTCATAAAGGGTTTCTCCAGCATCGCCAAACCCCTCACTCGCTTGACGGAAGAACATCGACCTTATGTGTGGACGGAGGACGCCGAAGGCGCTTTCCGGCAGCTCAAGAGGACGCTCTGCAGTGCTCCTATTCTGGGATTCCCACAACCAGGCGACGCCTTCATTGTGGACACCGACGCCAGCGACCATTGCATTGGAGGCGTCCTATCCCAAGTCCAGAACGGCCACGAGCGGGTGATAGCCTACTACAGCAAGACGTTGTCCAAGGCAGAGAAGAACTACTGTGTCACCCGACGAGAGCTACTGGCGATAGTGAAGACCTTGGAGCACTTCCATAAGTACCTGTACGGTCAGCCATTCCACCTGAGGACAGACCACTCCGCCCTAACCTGGCTACTTAGCTTTAGAAACCTGGAGGGCCAGACAGCCCGTTGGGTCCAAAGGTTGCAGGAGTACGACTTCACCTCCGAACATTGCAGAGGGAAGAGCCACGGCAACGCAGACGCCATGTCCCGAAGACCCTGCCTAGAAGAGTGCGGCCAATGCGCAAGAGTGGAAGAGAAGGAGCGTACCGCAGCTGTCAGAGTGGTCACGGCAGTGCCTGCGGACGGATGGGATAGCGCGGGCCTGAGGAGGGAGCAGCTGGCGGACGCCGACTTGGGGCCACTCTTGAGAGAAGTGCAGGCAGGGACGAGACCAACCTGGGAGGACATCGCACCCAGAAGTGCTACATACAAGTCGTACTTGGCCCAATGGGACTCGTTGAAGACTAAAGAGGGCGTGCTGTTCCGGGTATGGGAATCACCTGATGGGAAGACCCAGAAAGAGCAGTTGGTACTTCCCCAAAGTAGGGTCCCGGAAGTCTTGGAGGAAGTGCACGCCGGTACCTCGGGTGGACACCTAGGAGCAAACCGGACGATCGACAAACTCCGACAGCGCTACTACTGGCTGAGGCTCCGAGCAGACGCTGAGAACTGGTGCCGTCAATGTCACGTATGCGCGGCGAGTCGCGGCCCCCAGACTAGGAGCCGGGGTCGCATGCAGCAGTACAACGTCGGAGCGCCCTTCGAACGCATCGCCGTCGACATAGCTGGACCATTCCCAGTGTCCGATCGAGGCAACAAGTACCTGATGGTAGCTGTGGACTACTTCACCAAGTGGCCGGAGGTGTATGCCATCCCGAACCAAGAGGCGAAGACAATTACAGACTGCCTCGTGGAACAGCTGTTTTGCCGTTTTGGGGTCCCGTTAGAGCTCCACAGCGACCAGGGCACCAATTTTGAGTCGCACCTAATGAAGGAGGCATTGGAAAGACTTGGGGTGAACAAGACCCGCACAACACCCCTACATCCACAGTCGGACGGCATGGTCGAGAGATACATCAAGACCCTAGAGGAGCACCTGAGGAAGGTCGTGGCCAGCCATCAGAGAGACTGGGACCTCAAGGTACCACTGTTCTTGCTGGCCTACCGTTCGTCGACACACGACACTACCGGGATGACACCAGCAAGCCTAATGTTCGGCCGAGAGCTACGCCTCCCTTGTGACCTGGCTTTTGGTAGCCCCCCGGAAGCGAAACGGCCGGCAACCGAGTATGTGGAGAGTCTAGTAGACCATCTCCACGACATGCACGAGATGGCTCGTCAGAACATCCAGATGGCGAGCGACCGCATGAAGACCCGGTACGACAGGCAAGTCAACAGCCGAGGATTCCAGCAAGGTGACATGGTCTGGTTGTACCGCCCTACCCGGGCCAAGGGACGCTACCCAAAACTTCAACAACCGTGGCAAGGACCGTACCGAGTGGTAAAGAGGATTAACGACGTAGTCTACCGCATCCAGAAGGTGCCCCGAGGGAAGATGTTAGTGGTACACCTGGATCGTCTGGCCCGTTACGATGGTGCTGTTCGGGACGACCAGCCTTGAGGAGGGAGCAGTGTCGCCCAGCGCATTATTGTCGGCGCTACCGCAAAGGAGTCGAAGGAAAGAGACAGAGAATGGCCGCATTGTTGGGTGCTTGCTGAAAGAGAGAAAGTGATAGAGGCCTCTAGAAATGTCTGCTTTGTATTTCACCGCAAAATAACTGAGCTTTCCCGAAGTTTCCAGAATAGTGCTTGGGAGATATAAATATCGGTAAAGTGTGAGAAGGAACAGTTCTTTGTGTTACGAATTCGGAGTCGTGCTGTTGGAGAATCGGAAAAGACTTTCTTGCTGTTGCAACGAGTGTACAAGTTACTGTTTACGGAAATAAAAGTGTTTCTTTATCTCGACTACATCTGTCTTCTGTACTTTACACCCAACCAAAAGTCACAATATAATATTTATAATTGAAAATCAGCAAGAGCTGGATTTAAAAGCAAAGTACTCAAATTTTACAACTGTGGTGTTGAAAGTCCAAAGTAAATGCTTCAACTGCCAAGTTTAGTTTTATGATCGTAAAAGGGAATTTATAAAGGGACCCAGTAATTAAATTTGACAATAAACTAATTACAAATAACATAATTGGGCCTGTATATATACATGAAGATTTGCATTTTAGACATAGTACTGAACATGTAAGAAAAGCAGAGGGAGTTATGGTTACTTTTGCAAGGTTTACTTTATTTAATATAAGAATTCCATTAACCACCATTTCATTCTGTTATACAAGAACTTTTGCATCTGTTGTAACATATGGAACAGCATTGTGGACTTCTAAAACAACAGACAAAATATTAAAACTTTGGCTGCATTTGTCGCCACAGGAATTTGGCCACTGGACTAAAGATTAAAAGGTGCACAATGTTGGCTAAAGAGAGGAGATTTAAATAACTGAAATTTTTGGAATAAATTGTGCAAATAAGAGAGATATCAAATTAAATCTAAAAAGAATTTTGTGAAAAGAATGGGAAGAGTGTAATGTGGAAAGGAGAACCGGTTCATTTACAAACAATATTTGAGAAAGATTAAAAATAAAATGTTTAAAGTCAACCAAAGGAACATTTGACTGGATATTGGCCTTGTATCACATATTGGAAAAAGATTACTAAAGTTAATAACAATAATTGTTTATATTGTAAAACACAGGATTCGCCTGAACATGTTTTAGTTGAATGTATTACATATAGAGAAATCACTTTAGAAGAAAGAGTAGCCTTAGGAGGGAAGCAAATAAACCGAATTCTAAGAAGTAAAAATCTATATAAGCACTTGTAGTCATTAACCAGCAAGATAAGCAACTAGCATGGGAAGAACAAAGGAGTATTTGGACTAATTTAAACAAAGAACAACCAGAAGAAATTTTATTAAAATATCTTAAGGATTAAGAACAATTAATACAATAGCCTTGCAACCACTGGATAATGATATGAGGTGTAATCAAAAAGTTTCCAGAATGAGGCCATAAACATAACACAACCCTTTGATTTGTCTACTCTGCACTGTCACTCTCAAAGTAGTCTCCTCAGGAGTTGATGCTCTTGTCCCAGCATTTTTTCCACTGCAGAAGTATCTCTGAAAGGCATCTTTATACACGTTCAGAGCCTTCAGTGATTCATGATGGATGACATCATTGTCTTCAAAATGGTGTCCTCAGAGCCACATTTGAAGAAGCAGGAAAATTGGAGTCAAATCTGGACAATTGACAGGTTGTGAACAGTATTCATCCTATTTTTGTGCAAAAGTTGGCAGACAGAAAGACTTTGTGTGTCGGCGCATTGTTATGATGCAGGAACCATTACCAGTCCTCCATTTTTCCAGCTGTTTGCGTCTCACTCTCTCCCATAATTTTTGCAGCACTTGTTTGTAGAACACTTGATTCACTGCTTGACCACGCGGTACAAATTCCGTATGTACAATTCCTTTAGTTCAAAAAAATATTTTAAAAAATTATCATTAATGTTACATTGGATCAAACTTGTCTGGCATTTTGGGGTGTGGAGATGAAGGACTTCCACAGGGAAGATTGTTGAGTCGTTTCTGGATTGTAGCCATAAATCCATGTTTCGTCATCAGTAATAACTGTCTCCATAAACTGTGGGTCATTTTAAAGCTGCTCTATAAGATCCATGCAGGCAATCACACAGCTGTCCTTCTGGTCATGTCTAAATCGTCTTTCAAAGTGCTTTGAAAACTTTTTAAGGAGAGTACTATGAATCAGGAATTTCTCTTACTGTAATACTCCTATCATTTAATCTCATTTCTCTCATCTGATTGATTTTTTTCAATGTCCTAGCTGTCGACAGGCCCTTAAACCACTTACTCACTCACTCACTCACTCACTTACTCACTCACTCACTCACTCCCTCCCTCCCTCCCTCCCTCCCTCCCTCCTCCCTCCTTGCTGGTGTTGGTCTGGATGGCTCAGTTGTTTAGATACTGGCGTACTGATCCCAAGGTTGCAGGTTCAAATCTGGCCCAGATCGATGGTTTTTAAGTGTGCTTAAAAACGACAGTTCCATGTCAGTAGATTTACTGGCATGTGAAAGAACTCTTGTGGGATGAAATTCCAGCACACCAGTGATGCTGATGTGATCCTGGCAATAGACAGCATTGTTAAACAACAAAATAATTTAATTTAATTTAATTTCCTTGCTGGCAGTAGATCACTTCGAATGATCTGCATTCTTATGTTCCATCACCTTTAAATTCCAAAAGCCACTTTGGTGCTAATTGCTGTGGTTTGCCCATTACTTCCTCCCCATAAGCTGTTCTTAACATTTCATAGACTTCTGTTACAGTTTTGCCGAGTTTGAAGCAAAAATTGATGTCTGTTCTTTATTCTTCATAATTAGGCATTTTGATAGAAAAATTGTAGCAGGTGCAAAACATGCATTTGCCTTAGAGCTTCTACCTCTGCACTGCAAGGTTGCAGAAAGTCATGTGATGTCTCATCTTTATCAGAAAGGTGCGCTCATATACAGTTTGGATAAACTAAAGACAGCTCGATGGCAAAATTGTTGTGAAGCCATTCCGGAAACCCTGTGTGAAAGATGAACATCATCTCTCAGAATAGGAAGAGAAAGCTAAGGAGGGAGAGGGAGAAACCAGCGGAAATATTCATAATTTAAATCCTTAACAGTTTTCTAAAAGAAAGCATTACTATGTTGACTAGTAAATAACGGGCAGTTAGAAGAAGAATAAGATTAAATAGACTCAAAATTAATCGTATCTACAATACAAAGATGTGAGGAGGAGAGGCTATGAGGAGAGAAGTACACCGGAGGTGATGGTACAGATGAAAGATGGAGAGGGAAAGGAGTAAGATAGCAACAATAACACGGCTGGGAGGCCAAGAGTGATGAGGGGCAAAGAGCAAAAATGAATGTGTCGGCAAACTAAATTCTTCCAACCAACAGCGACAGCAAGGTGAATTGTGAAATGTTAAGTGTTTTATTTCATTAAAATGTTAAGTAATCAGAAAATTTGTCTTTAGTTAAATGTTTATTTTATTCAGAAATCAAAGATTTAATACAAAATTGTCTCCTTTTTTTTATATTAGGTGAAGCAGGGAAAAAGAGCTATGAGGTTTAAATACTTGGTGCTAAATGTGTATATAAATGTTTCTATTTTTATTTTAAAATTATTTTTATTATAAATGGTAATAATTATTTATATAAAGAATACAATTTTAATGAATGATATAATTGTGAATTATTTTGAAATTTTCAGATAGATACTTTATTACACTGCTTAGGGCATGGCCCGGTGGCAGCACTGTCAATGTAATACAACGTAATTTGTCAATATAATACAATACAGTTGTTGGAGTTTGTTGTATTTATTGTGCTTGTAAATTGAATTTATTAGCTATAAACTTACATGCTATGTTAAGTAGTAAGTTTTCTGACTTTGGAGTCTTCTATGCAGCATGACATTTTTGTAACCTGTGTTGAGGTTTCTCATGTTTTGATAAATCAACCCCTTTTATTTATTTCTCTTTGGCGTAGAACACCTATTACCTTCTTGTTGGTACTGGTGATTGACATTGATCAATTTTGCAAAACAGAAATTATCAAATCAACAGCCAATTCTAAATTTAAGTGTATAACAGACAATGCACACTGTCCTTCCAAGTATGAGAGTAGGAAATGAACTAGAAATGTGGCTATGCAGTAAAGTGAGATGTTGGTGCATAGGGAACAAAATCTAGCACCAGGCCTGTGATATGATACATGCTGGGTTACCTAATACCTGCATAGTAGTGTATGTGTGTTCAGTAATAAAACAATACCTTTTGCATGGACACATCCTGCTCATCTGTGAATCATACTTCATGTCATTGTTCTCTACTCGAATCACACTTGTTGGGTAAGCAACTTAGGGAGTAATATGACTTTTTGCATGCAGTCATAAACATTATTGGGTGGCCAGTGTTAGGTGCGTAGCAACTTAATGCAGAATTATTTACAGTATGATCGTTAAATAGAAAAATTACAACTAGAAATAAAACGGACTTATCATGCATATGAGTGTGATAATTGAATTAGTCTCCATACATCATACACAGTGTGAATTTAGGGCACATATTATAATCTTTGTCATACATCTAACAAGTTTGAAGGTTTATATTAAGTAATGTTAGAGCTGCACCTGTGATGTCAATTCAAGTCAAGATCAAAATAAATTGTATCTTAGCAACTGCACAATTCTCTGCACATTAATGCAAGGCCTAAACATACATAAAATTATGACTAGATTTGGGATTCCCATGCAAGTGCATGCTTTTATATAAGTTGATTGCATTTCTCAAAGAAATATTAAAATAAATATTGCAAGTATTCCTCAGTGCCAAATAACCAAAAGTTTTCCTTGCATATTTATATGTTTTGACCTTTTTGGGAGTAAATTCATGCATGGTGTATATTTTGAAGATTTTAGAACTGTTTAGCTTTTATATTACATGTTATGCCTTTCTTTTCTGACTTTAGACCATATACTATGTTAACTTACTAATAGGTCTTTTATTCTTCTGTATTTTCACAATATTTTGTCTACTGAGAAGATGACAGATGAATAAAAGAAAGCTAATTGTTTCCTGGCATCCTAAGTACCTAAAAATTACTATAATACCTTCGGGCTTTCCCTAATGACTACGCCTTTCTTACACTGCCATTTCCAAGTACCTACCCTCTCGTCAAGGTTACAGTACTCAAAGAAAACAGATCAGCAGCAAAAATGCCTATAAACTGAAATGTACATTTAGTATAGATTTATGATGAACAATGGAGTGCTGTTATGGCTCCCATTAGAAGTGCAAGAGGAGAAGTTGTATCTAAATGGATTGAAGGAAAGGAATTTCTGAAGAATGGTGACGATGTAGTGTGTTGCAATTGCAGTAATAAGGATGTAAGTACTTAAGGTATTATATAATTTATTTGTGTATAGTTTATTTAAAACAGTTCATATTTCGTCACACACTAATTTTATTTAAACCTTAACTATACATTAAAAAGACACATGCACATTTTTATTGGTATATATTTCATTTGCAGATTAAATGCATCAAAAGGTTTCAATTTGACCAACATGTAAACTCTGGTTCACATCTTGCAAAGATAAACAATGAAAGCAAACAAAAATGCAAAGTGTATAATCCTTAATCACTACATCACCAGCTAAGCCTCTTTAAAATCCATTTTTATGGATTTATGTGAAGCTTTAGTGGGAGCAAACATAGCATTTGAAAAAGTGGCAAAACTGGCTTTAAACTAATTTTTAGAGAAGTACAGAAAGCATGATAACCTAGATCCTACCACCTTAAGGAAAAAATCTTCCAAAATTCTATCCTAAGGTATGTGAAAAATGCACTATTAAAACTATTTTTTATCATTCTATATTAATGGTATCTGAAAAATGTAAATAGCTATTTGTGTATCAAATACCTAAAATGCGTTAGTGTCGAAATACCGGAGGAGTTCGCTAAAGTTTTGCATATACAGTACATTCAGGAGCTTTTTAATAAAAGCTCACTAAATTACATTAAGTAAAATAAGAAATGTAATATATACTGTATAAATGTAAAAGGTATAGTTAGTTGACTTATTCTCATAGCCGTCTGAATCCTGCACCATGAACTGTACCAACACCACCTAGGAAGCGTTGACTGTAGCAGTATGAGATGCAGATAGCAGGGCTAGAAATAAAACAGAGTGATTATTTCTAAACGACAAGTTTTTGACTGAAAATATGGGTGAAAATCCCAAGGAAATTTCAATCTTAGCCGGAAACCTTTGCTGCTGCCAGCAAAACCTTGGCAGCAGTATGAAAAGAAATATATTGCAATTAAAGAATGGTTGTGATTAACATAAAATAAATTTGGCTTCTATTACCTGTTCTATGAACATGTATTTTGTTTAAAAGCATGCTAAAGTTGGCATGACTGGTCACTGTTATCTGGATTTTGCTTATTACGCCACTAAAGGTTTCCTAGGCAACTAAAGTGCTACTTTTCAGCCTGTTAATAGTCTGACAAACAGCTGTTTTAGAGAGTGTGTACTATAAATGTCATTTTGTAAATGTAGGTGACAATTGCTACCTTAGCATAAACATTTACAATAATTTAACTGTAAAGCAGAATTTAAAGGAAATTCAAAAGTACTTGGGAAATTCAAGTGTATGAGCTTCTGTTGATCTAACTACAGACTATGGGCCAATATGTTGCAGATATTATAATTGAGGAAAGTGACTGAGGTTGGACAAGGTGAACCTCATGTTGTATGTGTCTACCTTAAAATAAGTGAAAATGAGAACAGTTTAGTTTTAAAGAGGTAAGAACCACTCACATTGTGGGTAAGCACTTATTTGGAAATAAAATAATTTGTGAACAATGGCTAGTACACATCTTACTGCCAGAGGTAAATAACTGCTGCATACTCACATTAAATTTTTATTGTAATATATTGTTTATAGTGTTATGTTTTATGTATTTACTATTGATTCTTTTAGTTCCATTTATATGCCCCTTTTAACATCTAAGGTCTTATTGGCAGCTTTGCTTTTGGAGCAATTGCTCTACAGCATTGGTGGTTCACTCTTAAATTATTATGTTAATCTTTGGGTTTATTTAAGTTTGGTTTTCTTTGTGCACATTAAATTCACCCACACTTTTATATTTGGCCATAATTCCAGATTTTAGGGAGGATGGGAAAAATCCTGACTTAAGAAAAATGACCATCTTCCAGCCAGGAATCAAACTTGGGACCTATAGATTTGGGGTCAAATGTTTGCTCTGCAGATTCCTCTATTTGTTTGGAACTTGCTTTTATGTTATGATTGTGTATGCAAAACAGAAGAAGCAAATTTAATTAAATATAAATATATTCCTCCACTTTTTGTCATTTCTGTAGGTTCTCCTGGGTTCTATGTAGTTCAGAGACAACTAGAAGCTAAGCCTCGTTTAGAGCATGTGCCACTGTGCGTGTGTGTGCGTGCGAGAGAGAGAGAGACTTTTAATAAGTATAGGAAAGGATTTTGGAGAGTGTTCAAAAGGAACTTTTAATACCATCAATAATAGTAAAATATTAAAATAAAACAGAGTATTAACAAATTAATAAAGAAAAGGTCACTCTGGGAGAGATTTGGACTTCAGACTTATATGTTTCTACGGAGCTGTTGCAACACATTTATATTGAAACAAGTTTAGAAGTACAACAATGCACAAACTCGATGCAGCAGTTCTGAAACTACCTGATGCACACTTTTAACTATATATATAGCGTTCCACTCTTAGAAGACAGTATGGAATTAAACGGGACATCTCTGTCTCTATCTAGCGCATACAAGTTGCCATTAGCCGCGTCCTTTTCTACCCTCGCGCTGTTGCCAAATTTCTAATAGCATGGTATAAATATTCATTTGTTATAAATTTCAGGTTTGAACACATTATCCTATGCAAAATTTTTTTCTCTATCCGGTTATATCCTTTTCAGAGTCATTATACATTTCTATAGGCCCAAATTTCTTCAGAAAACGTTTTTTTCAATAGAAGTCCGATATTTGCTGTTTCTATACTCACCACGCACAAACTAACTGCTAGAATGCATCTATATGTTTTTCTTAGGTAGAGTAAACCATAGTGCTACTACCTGCCTACTTTGAATTCTCTATGTTTACCCAGTTAAGTGTTATAATTTTTTAAATTAAATGTTTTCAGAAAATTTTATATATGTGCACTGCAAAAGTTACGCAGTGTGAAACCTTTTTGTTATTGAGTTTACATCAGGGAACCAGTGAGAACAAATGTTGAGGAAAGTTGGAGAAAGTTTTTAAAATAAACCAAAATGCAGTAACCTCTTTCTTTTATCCAGTAAGGCAAACAAAAGGTATTCATCTATTCAGCGTATTCTCACGCCAGGCCTGACACAGAAGATAGTATAAGGAGCAGCACTAGCACTAGCTCGAAAGAAGCCGTGTGTGTAACTGTGAGCTGTTATTGCGTTATTTGTTTAATATTTCTGTAAATATTTGTAGTTATGGAGGGGGAAGCTAGGAAGAGACGATATGTTGGTGAATTAAGAAGTAAGGAACGTCAAATAATTATGAATGTGTTAGATTATTTTTGAAGTAAAATGCGTGTAAGTAAGGCAGTAAAAGAAACAGCTAAGGCTATTGGGTGTTCAGAAGCAGTAGTGTGTATGATTAAAAAGGAACTAATGAAAGGACCTCTAAGAACACCATTGAAAAAGAAAGCAAAAAGGGCGGGACTACACAAAACGCTAGTTTAACGCAATATGATTGAATAGTGTAAAGTGGAGTGCGGCGAATTGTTCATTCTTTACAGTTTGCAAATAATCCACCCACGCTGAATATACTTTTGTCACGGGTCAACAGTGATGAGACCCTACCAAATTTCTCAAGGGCCACTCTTAGTCGGTTCTTACATGATTTGGGGTTCGAATATGAAAGAAGGGTAACAAGTGCATATTAATAGAAAGAGACGATACCATCAGATGGCGACATAAATATCTAAAAGACGTAAACATGTTTAGGGACCAGGGGAAATCAATTGTTTATACAGACGAGTCATTTGTAAATTTAGGCCATACAGTGACAAAGGCATGGAAGGATACCAAAGTTAAAAGTGCCTGTCTCATCAAGCAGCAATTGTACTAAGTACAGGACACCGGCCACCTCGAGTCACTCGCAGAGAAAGATTCTCAACTAGTACATGTTGCAACACTGCGCTCCGTTTAACGTGTACTGTCTTCTAACGGTGGAATGCGCTTTAGAAGACCTTCTTTGCCTAATTTTTATTTTCTTCACTGCTATAAATTTCTCTTTTGTTAATTGGGTATCCCAGTCACCAAAGCACCATGCCGCCGCCCCCCCCCCCCTCTATTTGTTTTTTGGAACATCATTATCTATATGCTGGGCCAAATATAGAATTATACAAACTGATGGAACCTCTTTCTGATAAACACCCTTTAGAGCTGTAAATTACAATGGCTGGTTCTATTTCACATTGTGTTGTAATTTTGCCCATCGTTTTATGAATGCTGCAATACGATTGAAACACTTACAATGGAAAGTTTTGTAACATATTAATTGCAATAGTTGCAAATACGGTAGGGAATACAGCTACCGCTGCTGTAAATCATTCCTCTAGAAATTAATATTTTCCTTTACATATTCACATTGAAAGGTATCTCTCTCTAAATCTTGAAGACTGTTACTACCTATGTTAAAGAGTTTACATCAGCCACGCACTGCTAATACTTACATTAGCTTACAGTGGATATAAGGATTCATTACATTTTCTTAGTGTTAGAAAGTCTTGCCCCACAAGCAAGGAAATTAAAATATTTCAAGCTAAAGAAAAAAAATTATTATTTTAGAATTTTTGGGTAAATTCACTATGATTACATTCCTTTATAATTTATTATGCAAAAATATGACACAGATACCATGCTATGTGAAAATAAAATATAGTATCAAAAGCAAATGAATACAATACATTAATATTAATATTATTTAATAGTAAAAACATGGTATTAATGATCACAAAATGCTTTGTTACAAGGACTGCATGCCAGTGAATAAAGTAGTTGATATTATAAGCAGAACACAATGCAGTTATAGATAACTTGAATGTGAAACAATTACACCTAGCAGCATTGCCATTTTGTTTACTTCCAAGCACGTACAATGTCACCATGTCCCCATTAACTCAATTTTTAGAAGTGTGTGTTTATCCTGATCCTCCATTCCTGATAAAAAAGACATCTTGATGATTTAAAGACATTTGTTAATTTTCTATTTGGGAAAATAAGCATGTGGGAGGCGAGGATGGAACCATCAACAGCTGGCAGGCACTTTTGAATCCTATGGTTAGCGATGGGATGATCTCTGCTACTCCTCAATTGGGTAAGTTGTGCTCTGTTTATATGATATTATGTAAGTTTTATTCTGTCACTAACTAAGAAGCTAGTTTCATTGCAAGGCAGAAAGTTCATTACACCCTGATCACTGATGACCTAGCGATTGAGCACCCTTAAATCTAACTTAGCACCCTGAGAAATACTTTAAATATTTCGCTTCTGTTTCTAAATATTCATTTACATTTATTTAGGGGTTGGAAAGAGAACATTATCTAGAACAAACATGAGTACTACAGTGTTCAGTTGGGGAGTGTAAGTTCCTTTATTTGCTTTTATTAACGACAGAAATAATGAAATCAATAAAATGCTACAATAGTTTCTACATGTTCCCTTTAATGGGAATTTGAAAATAATGACATTTGGATTCAAATTCATACACGATTCACAAAACTCATGTTTTCTCCTCTTTATCATTATAATGTTAAAGCATGTATGTGTTAAACATCATTTACATTATATGCTGATTCTGTCATCATTTTTTGACATTCGTTGCAAAACGACGCAGTGTGCCTGGTACACATAGTTGCCAAATGTTAATAGCAACAAACAGGGGCGAGATCGTAGGACATTTCTCATACAGTGTTTCCCAGATCTCTAGTGAACCTTTGCTTAACCATAAGATGGCCAAGAAATAGCTACACCGACATCAAGTGGAAGGCTTTGAATGGGCCAAGTTGCTACCAAGGTCAGAAAGTCTTTGGGTAACTACCGTTGTACAGAATGAGACACTTGTGGTTAGGGAGCATCCAATTGCACACAGAGCCGTTTTGCTGGATAAGGCTGTAGAATATGGATGTTCTCATGGAACTATAAGGATGCAGATCTTGAATTTCATTGTCCTGCCAGCAAGACAATCCTCACAGAGGGTCACAAAGGCAGAAGATTGGCATGGGCTCAAGAAACATACAGCTATTGCAGGGTTACTGGGATCTAACAATCTGGTCAGGTGTGAAGATGTTCCTGTCCAACCAGTAAGACTGCATGGTACAAGACATGTTGTGCGTGGAAATAGCTGTGCTGTAAGAACAGCAGTCCACTTCTGGGCCTGTGTAACAGCATCTGGACTAGGATAACTGATTATGGTGACATAGAGAATGACCATTGCGTTTTATATTGATATCCTCCAGAACGCATTTTTGCCATCTCTATGTGCTAATTTGGGAGATGCGCCAAGAAGGCAGATTGCAGGAAGTTCTAAAGCCTATGTCTTGGAAATATGGTAACATTACATGCATAATGCTTTTCAAGGGTTGTATTCATTGTGCAATAAAGGCTGCAGGGTGTGATTAACAATGGTGGTGATTTCCTCAGGTAATAACCTGCCTTGCTTCCCTGTGCATTATGGATTTTAGTGTAAGTTGATACTCTGTTCTATGTTTCTTCTTCAAATGCTAAAGAATATTGTAAGCAGCCCATGCATTTTTTGTTGTTCATTTTTGCAATCGTTCATACATGGCTTCAGTTCCAGCCAAACATTGCCTTCAAGCATCACATTTGAAAATTTTCTTTTAATCAAAATTTGTAGCACTTACAGGTCCTTTTAATGTAAGTGCCTTATTTGTTTCTGCTCCTCTGTGCAAACAAAATAATTATAGCACAAAGTTTTGTTTTATTAGTTTCTTGTAAATAGGGAGCACCAATAGTGACTTTGGTTTCATTTTTGTATCCAGAATATAGCCTTCTTTAATTATTCCATATCTTCAAATAGATTTTTTTAAAAGAATCACACCCTGAAAGGTTATTCTCATAAAAATTCCTGAAGTTAGAAGAAGTTGTCTTAACAGAGGAGTTCTGCTATTTTTCAGATAATTATTAAATTTTAGGCTAATCTAAATATTAACAGCAATAAAAATGACTTCTGTTACCTTGTTGGTGTAATGTTCATGATTTATCACTGTCATTTACAAAACATGAGTTCGAGACTAATGTATAGTCTATTTTTTTCCGTTAACTATCCAGTTGGATATGATAAAGGTACCAATGCTTCCCTGTTTTGGTACTTAAGTAGGTATACAGGCTAGAAGGTACTTGATGCACCAAATTAAAAGTAGAAATGATGTACCGATGAGCTTTATGTAAGCTTTTCTCCCTGTATTTTAGTTTTGGCAAAAACAAAAGAGGGTTTCAATTGCTATGTATTTGGTAACACTGCTCTTTGGTAATGTCACTGACACCTGCTCCTTATGTGGTCAGTCGGTTTTAGGCAATTTTAATGAGGTGGGAAAACAGTAGAATTTCTGTTATTGTCAAAGACCACTCACTACCTATGCGAGCTCATTTGCAGGGGTGAAGAATGGATTTGTATGATGGATAGCCTGAGCTTCTTGTAAATGTACAATTAAAATCTTATTCATATCCTACAGTCTAAAAAATAAGTTGCATCCATTATTACAAGATCCACAATATTCTCCAATAAATCC
Organism: Tenodera sinensis; assembly: GCA_030765045.1. Classification (NCBI taxonomy): domain Eukaryota; kingdom Metazoa; phylum Arthropoda; class Insecta; order Mantodea; family Mantidae; genus Tenodera; species Tenodera sinensis. Next base: position 169,703,595 of record CM060964.1, read on the forward strand.
ATTATCGTGAAACTATCACAATCCTTCACAATCACAAGAAATACAAGTGCACTTAATTCTTCTTCCACTAACTCCTGAAGTTCAAGCAGAATGCTGTTGTTAATCCTAATGCTTGCTTGAGCTTGCCTTCATAGCAGCAGGTAGCAGCTGCAAACCCCTCATGTACAAAACTTGGCGCACTTGAACACATGTGAACAAGGCAAACAGCATTTTGCCTTAGTCTGCCTTGACAAGCTATGTGTTGCCAACAATGCTTTCGGGTGAAATGCACATAACTCAGCAATGAATCAGAAATTACATTTGGTGAAAAATGTGACATTTACAGCATATTAAAGCAAAAGAAAAAGGAGAAAATGTGGTGATGTTTTACGATAGGCTTTTTAGGCTTACAGCCTCACTTATAGGTTTTACTTCTGGTCATTTGGCAAAAGACGTTTGATGCTTTGTAATGTTGCATAACATATGAGCACCATTCTAGCATTTTTCTTTTCCTTTCATTCTTTGGCCACTTTTCAATTTTTGGTATCTTTTCTGCGGGTGACAATGTACCAACTGGAATCCTCCATCTCTCTTTCACATTAGCATACTAGGAAAGCAACGTGAAATTTGTTTCTCAAGGTACCATTTAATTGTGAACACTTCATTAAAATTAACACACGAGTAATCTGATGTAATCAACTAAATGTTAATTATAAATTCCAAATGATAAGACATTCTGTTACATTACTATCAATTAAAAAATACTACTATTGTTTGCCTGCATTCACTTGATTGTAGCAACATCAATGTTATGCACTACCCCCTTTATATAACGCAGTGTGCTGGCACCATTTCAGCTTGTGGTGTAGCCAAGTTGAAAACACAGTGTAATGTAATATTTCAGTCTTAATCTCTTGCTAAACTTATAGACTTGCGAGAAAAAGACATTAGGGAAATTTGTTCTGAAAATGATATGCTTTTGTTTCTGCGACAATCAGCTCTTTATTCTTAGCCACTGGCACGCTAGGCTGTTCTAAATCTGTGGCACAAATAATCTTTTTTCTTCTAATCCATGTCTCAGTGAATAAAATAGCAGTAGAATAAGATTCGTCCAATATGACACAATGTTGGAGGACGTTAATAATATATATATATATAAAGGCAGTAGAATAAGAGGTGGAATCAGGACTGAAAAATTCAATGCTATTGCCCACACATGGCTTGTGTGTTTAAAAACACCAGCAGTAAGCTTGTTGGCATAAGTAAATAATAATTGCAGTAGAATTATTTGTTACATTTTTCGTGTAGAATATTCTCTTAACGTACCTTCCATCCTGTATTTCTAGTAGCAACTCAAGACTGACAAGATTAATGACCAATTGTGAGTGCTCAAAGTAAATAAATTGAGCAATAATGGAAACTCTGAGTAAAAGACAAACTTACAGCCCGTCCAGTTCGTTGTGCCACTCCCCAACTCCTGAAGCATAGCAGAGACATACTCACTTGCATTATAGGAGAGGTGGGTATTAGTATACCACCTGCTCTGACTGTGATAACTACGCAGTAGTCATTTACAATACATAAACATGCACTGCTTGTGTATATGACTGCCTAAGTTCATCACTTGCTTGTTCCCCACCACTCCAGTCACTTCTCCTAATTTCTCCTTTTGCACATATGGAGTGTCAGTACAATCTGGACTAGCTGTACTGATTCATTGCAAACAGTATTCCATTTTCACCTCCATTTTGCAAAGCAGGCCCTATACTGTTACACCACAGAGGATGGTTTGATTATGAAATTAATATTATTGGACTGTAGTACATATTAGATATATCATTTAAGTTCATAATATCAATGGTGCCTGTAAATCACCATATATTCAGTATTCAATCTTCCCTCATGTATGTACATGAATCTGAAGGATATGTATTTTCAAATGCCTAGGAAGGGGAACATGTAAGAAGTATTACATCAGTTTAATCATTTCATCTTCATTTGTTTGTTATAAAAGCAACTGAAGGAATTTAAACTCCACACTGAACACTACAGTACTCACGTTTGTTTTAATTAATGTTCTCTTTTTATCACCTTAATAAATGTAAATGAATACCTATGAGGGCAGTTCAGAAACTAAACTCCTTTGTCAGGCAGCATGAGAAGTAGTGAGGATAGTGCTGTTATTTTTACATGCCATGTAGCATGATTCAGAGTGTTACCAACCATGCTAGTGAAAGTGTGAAACTCCTACATGTTCACAGGCCATAAACTTACATAATGAGTACCATGCTAGTGCTAGGAAATTCCCGTAGTGTTATAAGATTTTTTTTAAAAAAAAACTTAGGCGAGCTGTTCAAAACAACATTCACGATATGCTGACAGCCAGAGTTGTGCTTTTCCATGACAACACTTGACCTCTCAGTACTCGAAAAACTCGGGAACCTTTCATTTGTTTGGTTTGGTTTAAGGGCGCTCAACTTCTAGGTCATCAGCGCCCTTTTGGGAACCTTTCAATAAATTTAAATGGGACAGTTTGATCACTGTCCTTACAGCTTTGTGCTAAGTAATATTCATGTCTTTAACCACATGAAGTGTCTTAAAGCTTTTTTCCTAATTTTTTTTTAAAGGAAATGTTATAATACCATGCAGCTCGCATTTGATAAGATTTTCATGTGTGGCTTCATTTTGTAATGTTACAAATGGCAAATACATAGCAGCGTGATATTCTTGCCAGCGTCACTGAACAAGCTCTGAATTATGCTGCAGGGTAATATAAAAATTGCAGTGCTATCCCCACTTCTTCATGCTCTATGTGACAATGGAGGCTAGATTCCAAATTGCCCTCGTAGAAGCAAAAGTAACATACTTCAACCATTTCTCAGGGTACTATAAACTTCTCCCTTTGCAATGAAATTGGTCAGTAAGTTAGCGACAGAATAAAGCTTAATATCATATAAATTGAATGCAAACCGCTTAAGTTAGAGATAGCCAGGATCATTGAGTCACAATCCATAGAATTCAAAAGTGGCAGCTGTTGGTGGTTCCATCCTCACCCCTCACATGCTTATTTTCTGAAGTGGAAAATTAACAAATGTTTCAATTCATCTGAATGCTTTTATCAGGAATGGAGAATCAGGATAAAGGCACACTTCTATAATTTAAGTTAATGGGAACAGCACAATGTTGTTCAGTGCTTGGAAGTAAACAAAATGGCAGCATGCTAGGTGCAAATGGTTGATAAACATTCTAGTAATCTTCACTGCATTGTGTTCTGTATAATATATTCACTGGCGTCCAGTTCTTGTAACAGTGCATTTTTGTAACCATTTAATACTGTGTTTTTACTATTAAACGCTTTTCTATGATATGCAATGTATTAAATTCATTTGCTTTCAATACTTTCAGTGTTGTTCTCAGTAGCATGATACTTGTGTTGTATTTCTGCATAATTAGCTATTAAAGAACGTAATTATGCTGAGTTCACTCAAAATTTCTAAAATAATTATTTTCTTTCTTGTGCATGAACATTTTAATTTCCTTAATTGTTTAGATTTTCTAACATGAAGATATAATGCTTCCTTATGTATATTGTAAGATAATGTAAACATTAACAGTGGCTGAGCAAAGTAAATTCTTTAACATGGTAAGGGTCATTGATTTTGGTTTTATGGCTCATCAGATACTGAATAAGAGATAAATGGCCATCTCAAAATCAAGGCCTTCTGGAACAGATTATTTTTGTAGTCGTCGAGCTTAAATGGCCTTCTTCAGGAACTGAATGAACCATCTAAGTGGATATGCTTTGTGTGGTCCGTCATCCTCCTCTGGCAGGTGTGTTTAATGGTTGCTATTCCAGCTGGACTCAGCTGAAGTCCCCAATCTCCATTGTAGTTCCCTGGGTGTGATCTAATTTGAATGGCCTCTTTGATGACTCTGTCATAGTAGTTTTCCATATGTTTCAGAACTGAAATGTTGTTAAAGTTAATTTTGTGCACCTGGCTGGGCTGGACTAATGCCGACTTTTCTGGTTGAGGGAGTTTTATGTTGTGCTGATGTTCCTTGTACCTCTCTTCAATAATGCGTCCTGTTTGTCCTTTGTACACCTTTCCATATTCACATGGATTACTGTACCTACTTGGGACTTTGAGCAGCAGTGGATCTTTTATGGGCCTTAGATATTGTTGGATCTTCTTGGGCATGGTAAAGTCAGTTTTGATGTTAAGTTTGGAGAGTATGTAGGAAATCTTGTTAGAAGTAAAACCATAGAGTGGTATGACTGCCTTGCTTAACAAGTTGTCTTTACTCTTACAACAAAAGAGACATGGCAGATTGGTCCTGTTATCTAACACCCTTCTGTGGACTTCCTTGATGTCATGGTCACTGTAACCATTCTGTGCCAATGTATCTTGTAGATGTTGAATTTTTTGCTGAGCATTGTCTATGTCTGCTATGTCAAAGGCTTGAAATAAAGATTAGTGCTTTTTGCCCAGTAGGATGGAGGCATCCAAATAGCAGCTAGTGTGTATGGCCTTCCTTTTATACTTTATGACTCAAGATGCCATGTGGTTTCTCATATACCAATACATCCAAGAAGGAAAGGGAGCCATTGTTCTCGCCTTCCATAATAAATGTGATTTTGAAATGCAATCTATTGAGATGGTTCAGAAAGGCAGCCAACTTTTCTTCATCCTGTGGCCAAAGAACAAAGGTGTCGTCAGTTTTCTGAAAAAGGCTTTGGGTTTGTCTGTAGTGGTATCCAGGGCACTGTGTTCAAAATTTTCCATAAAGAAGTTTTCAATGGTAGGTGAAAGAGGTCAAACCATGGTCACCACATCCCATTGCTCAAAGAGTTGACCATTGTAAATGAAATATGTAGAAGTGAGTGTATGTCTGAATAGCTATGTTATATTCTGTGGGAAATGTTCAGGTACAAGCTGCAATGAGTCTTCATTCTTGGTGAACAAGAATTCTATGTCAAAACTCACCAAAATATCCCTGGGGTCCCACCTAAGAGTTGAAATCACCTGGATAAACTAACTGGAATTCATGTGGTGGTGACAGGCGCCCATCAGAGGACTCAATAGAGTGGTAAGATGTTTGCAAGACGATAAATAGGTGAGCCACATTCACAATAGATTGGAGAGGCATCTCAGGCTTATGAATCTTCGGCAGTTCGTAGAGTCTAGACAGAGCAGCTGCATGTGGAAGAGTATTTTTTTGCACTTTGGGAGTTAAACTGGAGTTCTTTATAAAACTCAATGTCATCTTAGTAATCTTGGCTGCCTGGTCCTTAGTTACCCTCTTGAAGGTTAGTTCTTGCAGGAGTTTTCCTGATTTTCTGATCATAGTCCACAGTCTCCATAATGACAGCTGCATTCCCTTCTTAAGCAGGTAACATGGTTAAGGTGGAATCTTGATTCAGTGTTCCTAGGGCTCTAAAATATGATGATCATAGATTTCTTCTGGTTTTCTTGGCAAATGGACCTTGGTACTAGGACAAAGCTCAATCCTCTTGACAGCACTGAAATTGTAGGCTGGTCTAATTTCTATCCACTGAGATTAACCACAGACTTGGATGAGTCCAAATGTGCGTTCCATTGTTGTGTACAGTTAAGTTTGTTGAACCTGCCAATAAGATCAGTAGTTCTCATCTGGTGTTGCCAGTATTGAGCAGAAACTGAGGAGTCAGTCAGGTCCCAGGCATGTACAGGATTCCAGGTGAATGTGGGAAGGTGTACATAGGACAGACAGGATGCACTCTTAAAGAGAAGTGCAAGGAACATCAGCGCAACATCAAACTTCCTCAACCAGAAAAGTCCGCAGTGGCCCCACACTGTATACAGAAGGTGCACAAAATTAACTTTTAACATCCTGGAACATCTGGAAAACTACCATGATGGAGTCATCAAAGAGGCCATTCAAATTAAATTACACTCAGGGAACTACAATAGAGATTGGGTATCCAGTTTGGATACCAGCCATTAAACACACCTGCTTGAGGATGATGGACCACATGGAACACACCACCCAGATGGTTCATTCAGTTCCTGAAGAACACCAAAGATTTTGAGAGGGCCATTTATTTTTGAAATTCAGTTTCAGAAGGCCATGTAAGCTTGACATTTATAAACATAATCAATGTTCCAGAACAAGGCCATGATTTTGAGACGGCCATTTATTTCTTGTTCAGTTCCTGATGAAGGCCATAGGTTTGGGATGCCCGAAAGTTCAGCATTTCTAAACTTGACAGGGCTGATCACCCGTGAAGCCATAATCAATCATCTTCACCATGAAAGCTTCAAGTTTTACCTGTTTGTAGTCTTCTAGATTTATGGAGAGATGCCTTTGAATGTGGGTATTTAAAGGAATATATTCATTTATAGATTATTATTCATTGCAGAGCAGGTTCTTTTGATTCGGTGTAAAGGTTCACAACTGTGCTAGTTGGAAAAACCCCTATTGCCATGCGAATGCCCCGATTGTGGACTGTGTTTAATCTTCTCAGCACAGATGGTTGGGCTGAATAGTGAACAATACACCCATATCTACACTAGTGGCCAAAGTAGTGGCCAATATTTTATTACCAAACTGTCACAATTGTACAAAATTTAAGCATAATACAATATGTTGTTGTCAATGCTCCACATTTAATCTGGAGTGCAATAAAATGAGGAATAGCAGACAATATTGGCCTCAGGACACATTTTTATACATGTACAAATTCTGACAATCACATCCACAATGACAATGATGGTGTGTGGTGACCCCTCATGGCTACACAGGCACTGCAGTGCTGTGACATGCTCTCTGTAATATGGTTCAGAGCTCTGCAGGCAGTTGTTCCCATCCCTCATGAAGAGCATTTCAGAGGTCTGCAAGTGTCCTCGGTGGAGGCTGGCGGAGTGCAACTCGTCTTCCTAATGGGTTTATAACTGGGGACATCACTGACCAGTCCATGCGCTGGATATCTTCCCTCTCAAGATAGTCATCCACCAGGTGGGCTCAGTGCAGATATGCATTATCATCCATAAGCATGATTGTGAACTACAGCTCTAGTCGCACATGTGGTTCCAGACCTTGTCCCTATGCCTCTTGGCATTCACAGTACCACTGCCGAAGGTGTGCAGATCTGTACATCCATTGGATAGTATGCCTGCCCACACCAATATGCCGCCACCACCAACGCCACCACCACCACCACCACCACCACCGTCACCGCCACCGCCGCCAAATGGGCATGTTTCCATGATGTTTGTGGCACAAAACCGGGTTCTATGTTCTTTGCAGAATATTGCGCAATGGGAATCACTGCTCAAACTGAACCTGGACTCATCTGTAAACAGCATGTTCCTCTATTCGTTCAAGGTCCAATGTTGACTTTGCTGACTCCACTGTAAAAGGGACCATATGTATCCCATGTGCCGCACTCAAGTGAGTGGTGCACACAGTGCTGGAGGTCTGTCAAAGAGACCAACTGCCCTGAGTCTCCTGTATACCGTTTGCCTCAAAACTCAAAATGCCTGAGGCAGATGCAAGCTTGGAAGATAAGCTTGCATCCTCATGCTTTTATGATCACATATCGGTCGTGTTGCGGCGTTGTGACACATGGATCAACATATACAGGCATCCGACGAACATCTGTTTCCTGAAACCGTGGAAGTGACACCTTGTGGCACATTACGGGCTCAAGAGATTGCGGTCTGTGTCTGATATGCCTCTAGACGTCCACTTTGTCTACCCTTCAAAACAGGACCCAGTTAACGTCATTGCGGCATGTTGGTGCTGTCTTGTAAACACTTCGCGAAGAATTAACCCTCTATTCACGATGAGAGAACAATGAATAGGCCATGCATTTGTATTGGTATGCCTCTCTAATTTAATTGACCTTTGAAGCCCATACCCCCTTACTTATTGCAGTATCACTTAACAGAAGGCACACACTCTGATAACGTTGAATGACCGTTTCCCCTTTCAGTTCTCTGTTTTCCTAATTACGCTTAGCTTTTGGACACTAGTGTACTTAGTTTGAATAGGATCAGTGCCCGATACATTCGCAGCAGAACTGTCCGATTCGCTCCTCAAGACTCTCCTCCCCCAGGGGCCTACTTCGGTACGTACGGGTTTGGGCAGCCGGGGTCACGAGCCGCTCATCGCCATAATTATCCCCTCATATCCATTGGTTTGAGCCACGTTTCCCATATTAATAGTCTCTTCCTCTTCTAGGTTTATTGTTATACGTAGGTTAAGTGCTAGAGTTATTAACTCCTGTCTCAGCAACAGGGATCTATCCTGTCTCCGTGGCTCGTGTCCCAGGTTTCGGCGTAGCTTCCAACTTGGGTGCTCTTCGGAGGCTCAGGCATGAAGGTTGAGTGGACCCTCCTCACTACCCCTTTTGTACGACATTAGGTGCGGAGCCGTTCCATTGTCATGTGCATGTACGTCCGTTTTTCTAACGTTTGAATGTACGACTCTGCCCCTCTGTAGCGTGATGTTTAGCGTGTTTGCTTCACGTTCAAGAGGTCGCGAGTTCGAATCTCGCTTAGGATGAGATATCCCGATAAGGTTTTTTCCGAGGTTTTCTCTTATCCTAAGAGGAATAATGTCGCGTAACCCAAAGCTCCATAGACCCCGGGCTCATTTGAGCATCATTTCACCCATTTCATTCACCGTCCGATATGACATTACGTTGGAGGACAATAATAATAATAATAATAATAATAATAATAATAATAATAATAATAATAATAATAATAATAATAATAATAATAATAATAATAATAATAATAATAATAATAATAATAATAATAATAATAATAATAATAATAATAATAATAATAATAATAATAATAATAATAATAATAATAATAATAATAATAATAATAATAATAATAATAATAATAATAATAATAATAATAATAATAATAATAATAATAATAATAATAATAATAATAATAATAATAATAATAATAATAATAATAATAATAATAATAATAATAATAATAATAATAATAATAAACCTGCCCCAATACATCTGCGTGTATGAATGTGCAACAGTACAACCGTATGTCCCGAACCCCACGCGTTATTTTCGTTTCCAGAAGTTCGGGCATACGCAGCAGCGATGTACTGGTACACAGGTTTGTACTCGCTAGATCAAGAATGTCACGACGGCTCCCTGTGCAACCAGCAGTCCACCGTGTCAACTGTGGAGGTGCATACCCGTCGAACTCGCGCGATTGTCCCCGCTTTTTAGAGGAGAAGGCAATCCAGGAGCTTCGGGTTAAGGAATACCTGACTTTTGTAGACGCCCGAAAACGGTACCAGGAGCATCATCCTGCCAGCACCGGGTTCGCTCTCTCGGGTTTCCATGGGAGTCTAAACTGCCACACCTGACGAGCATGTTTCTACACCACCTACTATTCGACCACCTACTACTTCTTGTGCCGTCCATACGCCTGCTCCACAGCAATCGACTAGCTGTAGGACATCTTCATTGACTGTTCGAACGCCATCGTTCCAGGTATAAATCTCAGGCGAGTAGCTGTAAGTCCTCTGAAGTCCCGCTCCCGCTCTGTGAGCCGCAGGGGATCTTCAGACTCCCGCATAGCGGAGGAGTCGCCACAGGACGGGAAGCCTCCACAGGACGGGGAGCCTCGTATCAACGGTCCAAAGTGTACAATGGTGAAAAAGACAATTAAGACGAACCACTAATTCTTTTTTAGCATGGAAATAATCGAGTTGAATATTAATGGGTTCCGCGCCAGGGCTCCGAACATACAGCACTTTATTTCTCAGCAAGAAACCCATTTACAGCCTAATCACTGTTTACATCTGTGTGATTTTTCGGCAATTAGACATGACTCTGCAGCTGATCGGCGAGCAAGCTGTGGTGTTGCTACGATATCAGGGTTCTGCATTTGCAATGTCGATCTGCCACCGATCAGTGTTGTACAAGAACACGATCTTCGGTCTCTTGGCACTGATTCCTCTACCGCTCCTCCTTCTAGGCCATCTGAATGCCAAAAATACCCTTTGGGGCTCCGACACTGACGATGCTCTTGGGTGCATTATAGCAGACGTTTGTGATATGCCCGGCTTGCTTTTGTTAAACAGTGGTGTCCCTACATTCTTATCCTCCACCTACGGCACACACTCGGTCTTAGACGTTTCTTTATGTAGCCCGGCATTAGCTTCGCTGCTTTATTGGTCGATGCTTTCCGACCTATTTGGCAGTAATCATTACCCCATTAATATTCACCTCTCCCATCCCCATACTGTGCCAGCACATCTTAACTGGGTCATTTCCAAGGCTGATTGAGGGGAATTTCGCTCCCTCATTCATCTCGCCGACGATGTCTGCAACACCATTGACGAAATGATGGAATATTTTACATGTTCTATCTTGCTCGCATCGGATTTCAGCATTCCTCGTGGCTCATCTACATCACACGTTCCTGTGCCTTGGTGGTCCGAGGAATGCCGTTTGGCTATCAAAGCGCGCAAGTATGGTCTGCGTCTTTTTAATTTATATCCTACCGAGGAGAACTTTATAGCTTTTAAACGTTCTCGTGCTAGAGCACGTTTTGTGCTTCGCAGTGCAAAACGCGCATCCTGGGAAACATGTCTTTTCCCTTTCCCGTCGCACTTCGGCACAAAGGGTGTGAACTGCTGTTAGGCATGTGTGCGGCAAGAGTCGTCGGACGCTCATTCCCGGTCTTGACGTACAGGGCTCCATTTATACCTCTGATCAGGACATCGCCGACACCCTTGCCGACTCTTTCGCTGCCGATAGCCAAGTTCAAAATTACAATCACGCCTTTCTACCCATCAAAGAATCAGCGGAGCGGATAGTCATCGATTTTAACAGTGATTGTAGTGAACCGTTCAACGCCCCTTTTACTGAAGCGGAGTTGGTGCATTTTTTGTCTTTCGCAAAGGACTCCTCTCCTGGTCCTGACGACATCCGCCGACAAATGCTGCTATATCTTCCACCTGCGACTTTCAACTTCCTGTTGGGCATTTACAACCGTATCTGGCGTCAGCAGGTTTTCCCATCTTCCTGGCGCGAGGGTAATGTCATCCCTATCCCTCGGCCCGGAAAGGAACGGTCCTGCTACCGCCCTATTTGCCTAACGAGTGTCGTTTGTAAGACCTTTGAATGAATGATCAACACTCAGTGTGGTGGCTAGAATAACCTGCTGAGCAATGTTCAGTGCGGTTTTCGTCACCATCGTTCCAGTGTCGACAATCTGGCACGCATGGAAGCTTATATACAAAATGCATTTCTCCTAAAGCAGCATGTCGTGGGTGTCTTCTTCGATCTGCAGAAGACCTACGACACCACCTGGTGCTGTGGTATCCTACGTACTCTGCACGGCTACGGTTTAAGCGGTTATTTAGCAATCTACGTTTTAAATTTTTTAAAAGTTCGCCTATTTCGTGTCCACACTGAAAAAGCACTATCCCACGAAAGGATCCAGGAGAATTTGGTACCCCAGGGATCGATTCTCAGTGTAACGCTTTTCGCCGTTGCCATTAACGGCATCGCTAGTGTTGTTAGCGGAATACCGATGTCACTGTATGTTGACAACTTTCCCATATACTACCGCTCGTGTAATCTTGAGCACATCGAGTGTCAACTACAGCTGACCATAACATCCATCGCCGGATGGGGGCTTGGCACCGGCTTTCAGTTTTCCTCTAAGCAAGCATAGTGTGTCCACTTTCATCGACTTCATGGTATCTTCGTGCTTCCTGCGATCGTTCGCTTCGGGTACTCGGGGTTTTATGTTGGGCTTCTTGGGGTGGCAGTCGCACCGTAATGTTGAGTTTGTATCGCTCATTGGTCCGGTCCAAACTAGTTTACGGTTGTTGTATCTATGGCGCGGTGTCCGCCTCCAAACTTCGCCCTTTAAACACGATTCATCAAACTGGTATCCGTCTTGCTACTGGAACCTTCCGCACTAGTCGAGTCGAGTGTCTTTATGCCGATTCTGGCGAACTTCCACTGTCTGTCCGACGCTCGTTATTGCTTTGTTCATACGTGGCACGTTTGACAGCTCACCCGGGTCGTCCGTCATTTCAGTCTGTGTTGCACCCATACCTCGCCCTTCGTTATATGCGAAATAGCTCTGCATTCTGCCCCAGCGGTATTCGGTTTCACGATCTGCTCGCCGTACATTATCTCCGAATGCCTACTGTAGAAGGGTATTACCTTAGCCGCTTCCCTCCTTGGCAACTCCAGCGTGTCCAATTCGACCTGGAGCTTTCAGGCCATGCTAAGGTAGCTACCCCCACCCAGTGAATTAGTCTCCGGTATTTACCGATGGCTCCCAGGTGGGTGGTGCTACAGGGTGTAATTTTGTGTACAACGGTGAGGTTCACAAGTAGCACCTTCCGGACGCCAGTTCTGCTTTTACTGCCGAGCTGTTTGCCATATTTTATTTCTTACTTTTTATCTCCAGTTCAGATCCTGGAAATTTTATCATTTGCCCCGACTCTCTGAGCACTCTTCAGGCCCCGCAGCAGTTTCTCTGCGCTTCGGCATTCGTAGTTAAAATACAGACACTCATCTCATAGTTACTGTCTCACGGATACCACTTTGTTTTTACATGGACCTCAGGGTATGCCAAGCAACGAGGAGGCAGATGCAGCTGCTAAGTCTGCATGTCGTCTGCCGGGGTTGTCCATCTGGACTTTGCCTTATATGGATGTACAGCAGTACTTTTGTCGTCATCTATTTGCCATTTGGCAGCAGCCATGGGAAGCACTAGCTGGAACTCAACTGTGGACAATTAAGGTCAACGTACAGCCCTGGAAGACATTCTGCCAGGATTTCAGGCGGGCAGAAATTATTCTCACCTGCCTGAGGATAGATCACACACATGCCAGACACGGATATCTTTTGCATGGTGACCTGGCGCCTGTCTGTCCAACGTACGGCACACAACTCTCTGTGTCGCATGTCCTTGATTGTCTGTGCTACGCTCATGAGTACCAGTCCCTTGGCCTGGGCATTAGACTGCACTCGATTCTCGGTGATTACCTCCATACCTCTAGATAAGGTGCTCCAGTTTGTCTTCAAAATTGGGTTTGCAAAGAAAATTTAACTTATATTTTATATTTGGGCTTTTAATTTTACTGTTTTAGACTATGACTACTCACCTTATTGGTTTTACCCTTTGTTTTTAGCATTGTAACATTTTACTGTTTTGAACATTCACTTTTCACATTTTAACTCTGTTACCATTCACCTTTTTTTAACGTTTTAGCATTTTACCTTTTTCATTTTGTGTTTTAGCTTTAGCCCTTTAAGCCCATAAGTTTGTGAGTGTTTTAGACTTTGAATATTTCACTTGGGACCCAAACGACCTAGTTGTCGACCAGACCCTTAAGCCCTATTCGCTCACTCACTCCTTAAGACCTTAGGGAATGGACAAATCCTGCTTTCAGCTGTGCTATATGCGATTACCAGCTAAGCTTTCTGTCGAAGATCAACTCTAGAAAACGCGTCTCATCTGTGAATGGAAGTAAATCTAGACTGAAATGAAACAAAGGTGGTAATCATCTCTTGTGGCACCAGAACTTAATGCAGATTGGCTTTTCAGTTCAGAAATGAAAGCCCTTTTTTGAGCTCCATTCTTGAAGGTTGTCCAAATATTATTGCAGGCACGTTTCCAAAAACGGTGTTCATTGAGAAGTAGAATAGTTGGCGATTGTCTACAAATAGGCATGATGAACTTCTAGGAGGAACACATTTCCAGATGGAATTAATTACTGTAGCAAACAGTGTAACACTTAGTACTGATCCCTGAGGTACTCCATTCTCCTGAACAGAAGGTTTAGGACAAACCGAGATGATCCTTGGAAAATGCAGTTCTTCATAAACTCCTGAATGAACCGTGGTAGGTGTCCACATATATTCTAGATGTGCAGGGAACATAGTATGCCTGCTCACCAACATGTGTTGAAAAATATGACAATGGTTTGACAGTTCTTCATAAATCTCTTTATGATTTATGTCAATATCGACACAAGATGGTCCACAGATGAACATCATATTCAAAAACCACATGTTGTTAGTCAGTAAGTAACCACCATATCAACCATTCATTGATCATGAGCTCCATCACTTTGGAAATGCAACTGCTGGGGGAAATAGAAAGGTAGTTGGAAAGAAGGTGAGTCCTTTCTATCTTTCAAAATGGGTACAATGGTGTGCTCCTGCCATTTTTCTGGAACAGTACTGTCAATCCAAACATGATTATAGACCTCGAGCAGGAATTCCTTTCCTTCAGGAGAGAGCTGTTGTAACAGTTGTACATGAATACCGCGTGGTCCTGGTGCTGATAGTTGTGAGTGAAGGGAATGTTCTAACTTCACCATGGTGAACAGGCAACTGTAATCTTCTGTGTTTCTAGAACAAAATGCAAAACCTTGAGATTCCACCTGGGTCTTAATTAGAAGGAACTCGGGCAAGAAATTATCTGAGCTAAACACTTGAGAGGAAGCAGTAGTTATCTTTTGTTGAGGAAACCCCTGTTGACATATGTGAAGTTAGGAGAAACACCATTATACTGTAACCATATACAGCTCATAATTTGAAAAGAGTTACTTTCAAGAATTCTAGTAGCAGCAGCACTTCTCATAGAAATCTATATACTGTTGCTCTGCCAGATGAGGAGAAAGTAGATGATCTAACAAGGTATTGTTCTCAATTCCCACTCAAACATTTACTGCAAATCTGTGTTGAAATGTTCACATCTTTGTTGCACAAGGGTTAATATGTACTCACAGATGATTTTCTAATGTTTAAAATACCCTCGCAGGTAAACTATGCCTTGTCTGTCCACAACATAATGGCAGGGGAGTCTGGAATTTCCAGTTGAAGCTGTATGTACCACCAGGAAAATAGTGCAGTGGTAGCGTGCCTTCCTTTGGCACAGAGGACCTGGGTTTGATCCCCGGTACTGGCTTGGGGATTTTCCCCCTGCTGGGAGGTCTGGCACATGGTGCACTCAGCCTCGTTAGGTCCTGAAGGGACTCAGTTGAGGAGCTACTTGTTGAAGCAGTAGTGACCCCAGATTGTGAAGGCCACATAACTGGCTGGGAGGGCTCAGGGCACTGACCATGTCCCACCCTCCAGTATTGCACTCCACTCAGGATGTCTGTAGTGGGCAGAGGTAGGAGACACAGCGGCCGGGCGGCAAGCCTTGGCCCTTCATGGACTGTTGTGCTGGGTGGTTGTTTTTTAAGTAGCTAAAGGATTTCAATGGATGAAATAGAAAAAAATGTTACACAAATAATGTAGTGGCACATTCATGTCACAAAAATATTTATTGAGGATTTTGTTCCCTGTTAAGGCATTTATTTGTTTTTAAGCAGTCAAAAACCTACCTCAATGATTCAGTTGAGCTCTTTAAATAGTATAACCCGTGAAATGAATGCAGGGTACTCCAGATGTAATGAATAATAGGAGAGAAACAGGAAGAGAGAATTAGATCCGTTCCGATAAGGTATTGTTCCTCATATACTACTTCTTGGGATGCTGATGATATACGCATGTTTTCTTCCCTAATTTCAAGGATATAAGGTATCTAGTTCAAAGAAAAGTAGAAAATTAGTTTGCTTAGCAGGTGAAGTAATTATACAGGATAGAAGATACTACCAGATTAACCTGGGTAGTAGATGCATGTGTAAGAACTATGAAAGCACTAAGAGGTGGAATTAGGACTGAATAAAAGCACTAGTTTTGTTTCAGTAAGGTTAATCGTTTTGTAAAAAAGCGTTCATTTTTTCAGCGATGTAAATAGAAATTCTAAGCTGACGGGAGTAGTCCATGCACACAGCAACATCCTACTGTTGTACCCTGCTGGTGTGTGCTTCAAGGCAAGCATGGCCTTCAGGTGTAAACAAAATATTCACACAGTGAATTTACTATACAACTGAGGTGGCCAATTTCTTGGGCAAATCCACAAGAACTGAAATGTTATGCCTGGCAGGAATGAATGTTACTGAAATGATGTATTCAAGTAATAATGAAGATTCCATTTTCAATAGTTACAGAAGCAGAAAAGTGAAACAATTGAAATCACATATTTTAGGGTTAAAACAATGGTAACATAAAGAGACACTGACTTTCTCAATAATGCACATAATTATCATCGTCCATTATGAGCTAAACGACTAGTAATTGTTTTTAATGCACAAATAAATAAAAGTCTTCCTCTTCATTTTCTTAAAACCATTGTGCTCGTTTGTAGATTACAGAGCTGAAATAAAATTAACGATTGCCTTGTCATAAATGACAGCAGCTAAAGCTGCCATCAACCAATGCTTATACCTAGCACATGAATTTGTTACATGCCCTTCACTTTCCCTCATTTTTAGTAACACCAGGCGATACTTTATGTAACTTCTCCTTCACCAAATATGCCCGCTGTTCAACCATCATGGTGAGAACATGCGATATGGTTTTGCCACTTTTTACTTAGAAGTTAAACTTAGCACATTTTGACATTAAATTGTGGCTAAGTTTGTTCTAATCAAAGTAAAAAGGCATTAGAGCATTGTTCACACAATGTGTGTGCGAAAGTTAGTAAAATAATAAACCATTTATATCCATTCTCAAGAGGCCAGATGGCTCCATTTGACATACTTTTTTTCTGGCAAAACAGCCCTTTAGTAACTAATTGTATTGGACATATTTGTTACACTCATTGACGTAGCTTAAAGCAGTACTTTCCACCCGATAAAATCACCTGTTAGTAGGCTGTTGAACTTGTTAAACCAGCTCAAGTGTTTTGTGCTGATTTATTTATCATGGTGAAATTAAGCTCATTGCATAGTAGTAAATTACATGGCTTAGTTTGCAAAATCAGTTCAGAGAGGCACCTTCTTCTGGTAGAGAACACTCTTTTGCAAAATCTATGAAACGCTCTATTAATCATGAAAAAGGCGCTTTATTAATCATTATTTCATGACAGCAAAACACACATGTAGGAGTTTTAAAATTGCTTGGCCTAATATCAACAGCAGTTGCAACATCCAGCTGACAATCTCAATCTTCCCTGGATCTATGCAAGGTTTTCTTGGACTTGGAACTCCATTCTGGAAACTGGAAAACCGGTTCTTCAGGATTTCTGCAGAAGTACACTAAGGAAGAGATTCCCTTAGAATTCACATTAAGAAAACTTACTTTAAAGTCTGCTTTCAAGAGGCCCTACAGAAACAGAGTTGTGGAAAAGAAAATACGGCTCTCCATCGATGAAACAAGTGTTGCAATGGGACATTACCTGGGTAATCTCATCATCAGAACTATGGAAGCAATGGAAAGTGACCCTGAAATGATGGAGAGAGCAAATATTTCCACAGTGGCACAATTGTTTATGAATTCCTTAATGCTGCTCTTGAATGTGGCATGATGATGTCCTCCTTTTTATCACAGACAGGGCACCTTCCTTGAAAGAAAAAGCTAAAGCCTTGAAAATTATCCTCTCAAAAATGCTCTATCTCGCATGTTGGTCCACAGGTTGCACAGAGTCACCAAAGAGGTAAGATGTTCATATCCCCTTGTGGTTGTTGGTTTTGAACACCAAGAAGGTATTCCCAAAAATCACCTTTTCGAATATAGGTTTTTAATCACATGGCACCAGAACTCATTTTACCTCTACAGCCAGTTCTCACTAGATGTGGAACCTGGATTTCTGCAGCCATACATAAGATTGACAGTTCGGGCTAAATATGTGAGGTATTTGATGCTCTCTCAGAAGAGGAAGCTGCTTCAGTTCATATGGTAAAGAATTTGTTGTACAGTGAAGAACTCAGCAATGATCTGGTGTTTATAGCAGCACATTTTAGTGTACTTCCAGGAGCAATCCTGAAGTTGGAGAGAAAAGATGACATGCTAGTGTAATTCACTGCAATATTTGAAGATGCAATAAATCAGTTGCTACAAGTACCAAGAGAGAAAGAAAAAAGTGTTACTGAAAAGTGTAAACATGTTATGAGTGTTAATGTTGGTTTAGAAAAATGTAAGATCATTTGTGAGGCTCTCAAATCTGAGAGTTCTGCTGTAACTGATATAATCTCTCTTTAACAGCTTGCTTTAGAG
Organism: Tenodera sinensis; assembly: GCA_030765045.1. NCBI lineage: Eukaryota > Metazoa > Arthropoda > Insecta > Mantodea > Mantidae > Tenodera > Tenodera sinensis. Next base: position 169,721,686 of record CM060964.1, read on the forward strand.
TTTAGATGTTCCACACACTTTGGAAGTAGAACATTCTTTTACCATGATAAATGTTCTCTCTCATAGGTAGCTGACCGTGACAGTTAATACCTTGATAAAACATCTTGTTGCAATGATGAAAAGTAAGAATAAGTACTTTTGTGATAGCTATTTCAGTGTAGAGCAGGATTCCCGTCTGTTTCACTTAATTCCGGTCTTTTCTCTTCAGTGGCTGCTTTAAAACAATCTGAGAACAGTATTTCTCGCAATTGATAGTCTCCTTATTTGGAAGAAGTCCATAATACAGGATTCCTGTGCAATCCCACCAAATGCATGGCATAACCTTTCTCGGATGCAGCCCTGGCTTAGGGACTGATAGTGATTGCTGCCCTTTCTTGCACCATGGTGTACTCTTTTAGGTGTTGTTGTACACAACCCACTTCTCATCTCCAGTTACCAACCATTCCAGAAAAGGATAATTCTGATTGCATCTGAATAAGGAGTCACAGATGGAAATGTGCTGAATCAAATTCACTTCATTCAGTTTGTGAGGAATCCATACACTGAATATTTACGTAACCCAGTTTTTTCAAGTTCCTGGCTACAGTAGCACAAGCTAAATTGAGCTCCAATGCCAACACCAGAGTTGTCATTCGTAGATTGTTGACTATCATTTCATTCATTCTTTCCACATCCATAAGCATTGGCCGTCCAGATCAAGGTTTGTCTTTTAGGGAGAAATTCCCAGCTCGAAATTGACTAAACCACTTTAGACATGCTTAGTTCATTTCTGCATCTTCCCTGTAGACAGCACAATTTTTCTGCCGGTAATGTGACAATAGTAAAACAGCATAAGATGTGGAAATGTTCCTTTTTCCTTCCCATAGTTTGGAAACACATGTTCATACTGTTTCATCCAATGTCAGTCACAAACACACACTGACATATCCAATAGCGAGTCTGATTGTTGACCTCTAAGTCGTAGGGGTGATTAGGCAACTATGATAACTTGAGTGTACAGGGAGTTCAGGGTTTTCAGGCACTATAAATGGAACTTGCAAGGAAAATGAATAAACTGATGAGACAACCTTATTTCTATGAATACAATTTGAGCGTTGCTTTAAGCTTTCACTAGGCTTTTATAGCCATAACATCTCATCATTTTGTTATAATTAGCAATGCATAGCATCTATTGTCAGTTCTCCAATACACATACATTTAAGTAGCCTTCAAAGAGGCATCAAGTGTAATTGGCAATGATTTATCACTAAAACAGCTAGATACCGCTTAGAGAGCTACATAGGTATTATCAGGATAATTTGTCATTGAGATAATCCTGCAGAATAAAATAATTTTGAGCAAAGACACCCTTAAGCAGCAATTTTAAAAGCATTGGAGTTGTCAGCTTTTCCCTTAAGATCATTAGGATGAGCATTAAATATTTTTATGGTTTCATAACACTGGTCTACAAAAATTAACTTTTTCTCTTTCACAAGAACTAAAATAACAGATTCTAAAAGTATTTTTCGTGCTGAATTCAAATATAATTACAGTTTGTCCACATCGGGCAGGAGTTTTGTGTGATATTCATTTGAATTTTTATAATATTCTAAAAAATCCGTAACTAGCTATCTAACTCAAAATTATAACTACTGATTCTGACTTACCTAGAAAGTGGTAGATAGTGATTTTCGGGTATATTTTGCATCTGGAACGTCTCTCATTTTAGTCCAACAGTAGTCAGCCAGCATATTGGAACTCCACTTGCCTTGGTACCTCTTCTCTATCGTAGAAATTTGCTGATGAAAACGCTCACCGTGTTCATCGCTGACAGCTCCAAGGTTTTCGGGGAAGAAGTCCAAGTGAGAGTCCAAGAAGTGAATTTTTAAAGACATGTTGCATCCCATAGCTTTATAAGAATGCAGAAGATCAGCCACTATGTCACGATAGTTTTCTACTTTATGGTTTCCAAGAAAATTGCAACATAAACTTTTGAAAGACTGCCAGGCTGCTCTCTTCAGTGGATTTAACAGTCCCTCGAAATGTTCATCAGCCATTAATGATCGGATTTGTGGTCCTATAAAAACTCCTTCTTTCAATTTAGCATCACTGACTTTGGGGAATTTCGATTTCAAGTACAAGAATCCATCAGAAAGTTTATCCATAGCTTTGACGAAATTTTTCATAACTCCTAACTTAATATGCAATGGAGGTAAAAATATTTTTTCAGGATTCACTAAAGGGACACATGCCACATTTTTCTGGCCAGGGAGAAGAGATTCACGTTTTGGCCATGACTTTCTAACCTAGTGAGACTTCTTATCTCTGCTGTCCCACTCGCACAAAAAACAGCAAAATTTGGTGAACCCAAGTTGCAAACCAAGCAATAAAGCAATGACCTTTAAATCACCACAGATATTCCATTCATATTTTCCATATTGTATTTTCTCTAAAATTAGTTTCATATTTTGATATGTCTCTTTCATAGCGGCATGCGCTACTGGTATTGATGGAAGTTCATTGCCGATATGTAGCAGCACAGCCTTCAAACTTACTTTAGAGGAGTCTATGAACAATTGCCACTCAACTGGTCGGTGTTGATGCCCAAGAGTTTCCATAAGTGAACAAATATTATTACAAAACACAACACCATATTCTTCAGAGAAGTATTCTTTGAAAACACTATGGCGGCTACAATAACTACTTATTCTTACATCTTTTTGGAGTAAATTCCACCCTTTGAGTCTGGAAGTTAAAACTTCAGCTTGCAGTTTAGACAGATTTAAATCCCGAATCAGGTCATTAAGGTCTTGCTGATTGGGAAAGTATGGTTCTGATGAACAGCTACTGGCTTCATATGTAAGATCATTTTTATTTTCATCTGAATCATTTTGAGTTTCAGTTAGGTCAGAATCAGAGTTATCACTTAAGGTTGTATCTACATATACTGGTACGGGGAACTCTTCACTGTGTAAGACAGGTCTCAATGCAGATTGCAAATTCGGATACTTAACTGTATATTTTGTTTTAGATGTGATTCCTTTAATATTTGTCAAACAAAAATAACAGTCAGTTGAATGATCCTTCGGTTCCCTCCAAATCATGGGAATTGCAAATGGCATATGATGTGTACCATTTTTCCACCCAGTCAGCAGTCTAACACACGAAACACAGCATGTATTTGGGGCGCAGCTCTTATCAAAATCACCAACTTGACAGCCAAAGTAAAGATGATAACACTTCTTTACAAGTGGGGTCATATTTCGCCTCTGAGACTTGAAGGTCAGCTCACCGCAAATATAGCAGAAATTATCTGCAGGATTTACACACTTTCTTGGCATGACGAAAACATTAAGCACTAAAATACAACATGCACAACATACACAATACACTTCTAAACAGAAAGGAAGGAAATATTTCACTAGTGAACAATGTCACAGTCAGCTCAATACTGACACATCAAAATGCCAGACAGGTCTGAGCATGTCTAAACATGAATGAACGTGCACAGTCTTGTTTTGTGGTGCTTCAGCGTGATATTACAAATAATTTCAATAAATACGGCTTGAGTAAAATAGCTACATAAGAGGTAAAGGTTCCTATGACAGGTCAAAGAAAACGCTAAAATCATATTTTAAAAAGTAGCTTTCACAGAAAAACTATGCCTGATGGGAAAATTCTGACTACATATCTGAATTCAGGATGAAAAAATGCACTAGATTCACTATTCAGATTTCTTGTGAAAAAAATCTTGTCGACCAGTGAATATACACCTTTCTGGGATGGTGGATGTTACATTTTTGTCTAATGTTTATTTCACGCATACAAATAATTTTAGAATGGAGAATATATACATCCAAAGTGGGGTTAGTATCTTCAGTTTGCTAAAAAGATCTTTGCAGAAGTGGATGAGTTCAATCACCCATTTGACATTAAACTTTGATATATCTGAAATGTTATATGGCACATTATGTCTAACATAACATCTGTATACATACTCCACCATTACGTAAATTATTTCTTGAAAACACTGCTTGTAAACAGTTCCTTACAGTGAAGTGGTTTGGAATCCCTTTTGTGTCAAATGATGTTTGGATGTGCATAAATTTGTAAAATATGTTTCCAGGCTAGGAGGCCATGGTGCACTGGGCTTCTTCATTCCACTCCCAGACGTTTCACTTGCAGCTGCAGCAAGCATTATTTGCAGCTTTGTAAAGCTGTCCTTGGTCTCTCCATTGCTACTGAATTCCAGACAGAAGGAGCTGGCTTGTTTATGCTGGTAGGTACCTCCCTCCTGTAACCTGATTGATCTGCAGATTTGTTTGAGGCCCAATCAAGTTACAGGAGGGACGTATCTACTGCGTAAACAAGCCAGCTCCTCCTGCCGGTAATTCAGTAGCAACAGAGAGGCCAAGGAGAGCTTTACAATGCTGCTGATGATGCTTGCTGTAGCTGTAAGCGAACGTCTGGGAGTGGAATGAAGAAGCCCAGTGGACTACAGCCTCTTAGCCCAGAAACATGTTTTACAAATTGTGATTCCAGCCATGAAAGCTTCAGTTTTAAGACTGTAGTGAGTTTATCCAGTTTGTTTCTTAAGCTTCTTATGCTTTGATTGGATATAGAAAGACAGTTTTTAACATTAATGTCAGCAAGTTTTTAATAATTTGTAGACCCTAGGAAGTTGTTTTGATAAACTCAGTTTTCTTTAAGTCTCTTGGGATGTAAATGTTAAAAATGACACCCAACCACTACAGTATTGGCAGAAGGTGATGTACAATGAATCCTTGCACTTGCTAATCTTCATCTACAGCAAAACTCTCAAAACTGAATGTAAATTCTATCTTTAAATCTCCAGTGTGGCAAAGGAAAACTCTTCTTAACTGTTCCTTGCGGATCTGTGCATAACTGCTTTGGAGACCCCACATTACCATTGCCTTCTTTCTGATATAAACTCCTGAATATAACAGGTAGGTCTAGGCCCAGTAAGGGCTGTTGGGCTGGGGAATATAAGGGCTCATCTGGAAGTCACTCCACAGCTTTTGTGTAACCAAGATTCCACTAGAGACTGGAATTCTGGTGGCAGCAGTGTAGAATAAATTGCTGTCACCTTATACATACATAAATACATTACAGTAACTTGTCTACTGATAGCCAGCAGTTACGTGTGATAAACATGCATGAATGGGCCCAAATGACCTCCTAGCCGATTGGCACTTAAACTCAACTCCACTCACACTCACTCACTCACTCACATATTGCAAGCAGTAATCATCTGGTCAGTTGGTCGGTCAGACAGACTGTGGAAAATCCAGGAGTACCAACGTTATCTCGAGGGGTAGGACCAGTACGGTACAGAGGAAGTTCTTGATAATGTGATATAAAATTAAATTCACATTAGAAGTGAACAAAACAGTCTCCCCATTTCGAACCTGCAGATTATAAAGAACAGGCACAAACTAAGTTTAGCATATTGTAACTTTACTCAATATTCCGTTATTTATTTTCTGGAACTTTTAGAATTGGTATGACCTCACATACACCAATTTAACAGAATTATACTTCAACTTTACATTGGCTTTCACAGTTAACCTTTAGCTCTATCTCTTACTCGGTCTGTAAAACTCACAAAGTTACTTTTCTCTGTTTCCATTTAACTATTGGCTCACTCAACAGAAGTGTACCAAGTTTTACCCACCGAGAAATAACCTGGCACTTGACGGCTAGCTGATTCAATTATCTGTGAACGAGGCTAGACCTAACTCGTCCAATCGTGTTGCAGACATCGTGTAACGATTAGTCGATTGGACGAGATAGGGCTAACCTCGTTTGCAGGTAAATGAATCAGCTAGCTGTCCAATGCCAGGTTATTTCTTGCTGACTCTACGCCCTTAAACTCTGTTTCCTACATAGACTTTTCAGTTAATCTTTCTAACACTGTCTGTTATTGCTCCTTAGCAACGATCATCCAAGGAGCATCTAATCTATGGCAAGCTTTCTCCATAGAGATCTTAACTAATGTCACATTGCCACCCCCCCCCTTAAGCGCTGCGCGCCTCGATTAGCGCCATCATAGTGGGGCAGGTGATCTGAGTGTGTTAACCACCAGTAGATATTTGTTGCCCCGACCGGAGAGAGGGAGTGGTCCAGCTACATCATTGGCGATGCGCTCGAATGGTGCTCCCACATTATACTGCTGCATGCGACCCCGGCTCCTAGTCTGCGGGCTGCGGCTCGCCGCACGCACATGATATTGGTGGCACCACCTCTCAGCATCCGCCCGTAGCCTCAACCAATAGCACCTCTATGGCAGCTTGTCGATCGTGCGGTTGGGCCCGAAATGCCCACCGGATAAACCTCAATGTGCCTTCTCTAGGAACTCTATAACCTTACTCCGAGGAAGTACCAGCTACTCCCCCCCCCCACCCTTCTCTCTCTCTCTCTCTCTCTCTCTCTCTCTCTCTCTCTCTCTCTCTCTCTCTCTATGTGCGTTTTTCCGTCAGGTGACTCCCAGATCCGGTCAGCAGTTCGTCTTTGCTCTTCAGCGAATCCCATTATGCCCAGTAGGACCTATACTCGCCACTCCTGGGGGCGACGTTCTCCTAGCTGGGTCGGGTTCCTGCTTCCACTTCTCGTTGGAGCGGCCCTAAATGGGCGTCCGCCAGCTGCTCCCTCCTCAGGCCTGCACTATCCCATCCGTCCGCAGGCACAGCCTGAAATCACGCGAACAACTGTATCACGCTCCCTCTCTTGCACCTTATTGCAGCGGCCACATTCCTCCGGGTAAGGTCTCTTTGACTAAGCACCGCATTGAAGTGGCTCCTCCCCTTCCTGTGTTCTGAGGTGAAGTTGTACTCCTGGAACTTCTGGACCCAAAGGACTGTCTGATCCTCTAGGTTTTCAAAGCCAAGTGAGGGCGCAATGGTTGGTCCTCAGATGGAATGTACAAGTACTTATGGAAATGTTCCAGCGAATTTACCACTGCCAGTAGCTCACGCCGGGTAACGCAGTAGATCTTCTCGGCCTTGGAGAGTGCCTTGCTTTAGCAGGCTATCACCCGCTCAAGTCCGCTTTGGACCTGGGATAGCACGACTCCAATTCCGCTGTCACTAACATCAGTGTTCACGATGAAATCGTAGTCCGCTTGGGAGAAACCTAGAACAGGAGCACTGCAAAGTGCTGACCGGTGCCTGGAACGTGCCGTCGGCCTGTTCCGTCCACACGTAAGGCTGGTGTTCTTCCGTTAGGCGAGTTCGCTATGTTGTGTAAGCATCTGACGCGTCGGCGATGGTAGCTGCATAGACCCAGAAAACCATGTTATTGCTCAGCAGCTGGTGCAGCTGCCGTTTATCATTCCGGCGAGGCCAGTCTCGCTCAGCCTGAGCCTTCTCCGGATCCGTGGCCACCCCTGAAGGTGAAACTATATGGACCAAGTAGTGGGCCTTCTTGCTGAACAGCTGGCTTTTTTCGCGTTCAGCTTCAGATTGGCGGTCTGTAATCTCCGCAACTCCTTGCTGAGGTTTTCCAGATGATCTTCGAAGGTGCTGCCAATCAAAATATCATCCAGATATAGAAGGGAGGCCTTCTATGTGAGACTTGTCATCATTGACTCCATGAGGCGCTGGAAGGTGGCTGGCGCATTACAGAGGCCCAAGGGCATAACTGGGAATTGCTAAGACCCTTGGCCCGACGAAAATGCTGTTTTCTTGTTTCTAGGGTCCAGAGTACTCGGATTTCAAGTGCAATGTTGAAAACCACTGGGCACCAGCAAGAGTATCCAAAGTGTCATCAGTCCGGTTAACGGAAAACAGTCTTTTAAGGTGACAGCATTCAGCTTCCGGTAATCCACGCAGAAGCTAATTTTGCCGTTCTTCTTCACCAGGACTACAGGGGAGCACAAAGGGCTGTCGGATTCTTCAGTGATTCCCCTAGATCTCTTGTCCTGCAGCATGTCCCGTACCGTTGCTTGATTTGCCAGAGGAACACGTCTTGGTCGTTGTTGGGTAGGTCGGCTGTCTCCGGTGTCGATGTGATGGAGCACTCGGTTTGTGCGATCGTAATCGCCGTTCCCTTGACTATATACTGACTGATAACGTCCAAGTAGATGCCTGACTCTCCCCACTTGCTCTCCGGTCAGATGGTCGGCGGCCCTCTTAATTAAGTCTATCAGCCAGGGCCCCGGGACTTGCGATGGGGCTGACTCCACCGGTCCATCGCACGATGTCACACTCACAGCCGCAAGCCCTTCCCGAACTCCGTTCCGGCTTGTATATCGCGATCTTTGTCCGAGGGATTCAGCAGTCTCACATGCACTAACTTCCGGCGGGGTAACTACGCCCTGGCAACACACAATCCGTCTAGTGTCTAGTAGCGTCTTGACCGCTTCCCCTCCAGGCGCGTCTGAACAACCACTTTACTTCTCGCGGGTACTAGCATGTTTTCCATCAAGGTTACCGTGCACCGTCGCAAGACCACTCCTGGCGACGTCGACCGTCGCGTCGTGGCTCCTAAGGGCATCCAATCCTAGTATCCCCTGCCCCCCCCCGGGGGTTCTACTACGGTAGTTCCGGGTTTGGCGCACCCGGGGCCCCGGACCGCTCACCATCATTTCACCCCTACCATGCCCATCAACTGCGCCACGTAATGACTGCTTCTGTTGCTATTATTCATCACCCTCTTACCCTTTTAGATTTATTATGATTATTAGTTAGTAAGGCTTTAGTTTTATAACTCCTGTCTCACCAGCAGGGATCTTTCCTATCTCCGTGGTCCTGTCCCACGGTTTTCAGCGCGGACCCCGACTTCTGTGCTCTTCGGAGGTCTCAGACGCGAAGGTTGGGGGGACCCTTCACACTGCGCCCATGTGTAGCCTTAGGTGCGGAGCCTGTCCACACGTCATGTACACTCACGTAGCTCCTTGAGGGCACGGCCGGTGTTAGTTTCCCGACGGCCGCGTGCCGTCGGGTTAGTATCACCAGCCGGACGTGTTACCGCTGACGGAACCCCGGTGTAATCAACCCGAAGTCCCCTGAATCCACGCTGACCCCGTTGAGGTAGCGTGGCCTAAAGTGAGGAGCCACAGGCGGTTATTCCTATGGTGAGGGAATAAAGCCAGGGTGTCGCTTGGTGAACGGTTTACCCATGCGGATAAGCAGTGGAGATCGGAGGTTAGCCTCTCTGAAGTACTCCTTGAGGTCAGTCATGAAGGGGTCTCCATGGCGGCACAGACCGTGGAGATTTTGTTGTCTTTTATCCTTTGACCCCCGGATGGCAAACTGACACCGACGATTCCGGAAGGGGGTCCAAATCAATCATGCATGCGCGCAAAACCCCCTTTACTAATGTTTTCTTCGTGATGACCTTGGCATGTGAAGGAAAACGACGAAGAACCTATATATACCAGTTCTATATAAAACTGCGAAGTCGACAGGATCTGTGGCTCAGTAAAAAACGCAATGCGACTAAGAGACGGTACGCTTTTGCTCGAGACATCCAATGCTGAACAGTCGCAAAAGTTACTGAAAGTTAGTTTCTTGGCACCTACCTTGTCCGGGTAGCCCCACACAAAACACTAAACTCGTGTAGGGGAGTTGTTACCACTTCCAGCTTGGGCGATCTGTCAACGGAGGATAGTCTCCTGCCTCTCCGACCAAAGGGTCATTCAACCGTATCGCCTATCCCGAAAGCAGGATGGAAAAGTTCCCTTAAAACGGTGTTCCTCACCTTCAAGGGAACTACTTTCCCCGAATACATCTTTTGTGGGTATGAACGCGCTGCAGTACGCCCTATGTCCCGAATCCTATGCGCTGGTTTCAGTGCCAGAGGTTCGGGCATACTAGGAGCTCGTGCACGCATTTTGCGATATGTGAGCGTTGCTGTTTAGCAGCACATGAGGACACCACCTGTACTCGGGACCCCTGCTGCGTGAACTGTGGAGGGAAACATCCATCAAACTCTCGTCAGTGTCCGCAGTTTTGCGATGAAAAGAGCTTACAGGAGTTGTGTGTTAAGGAACACCTAACTTTCCTGGAAGCGCGGCGGCGCTTTGAGCAGCTTAAACCTGCTAACACCATAGGCTATGCGTCAACTGCACGCCGCCCTCCTGTAGCCACTGTCGGTTTGCAACACGTGTCCGTATCGGATACCTCCACGCAAACCGACTGGCCGGCGAACACCCCTCCACAACGTACTACTACACCTACAGCGACGACATCAATCGCAGTGCAGACGCCAGCTCCCGAACCGTCCACGAGTGCCACAACTCCTGTTGACCGCCCACGTTCCAGGCATACTGTTCGAGCTAGTAGCCTCACATCTTCCATGAAGTCCCGCTCCCGCTCCGCGAGCCAAAGGGGAACCTCAGACTCCCGTACATCAGAGGAGTCGCCTGAGAACGGTGAAAATGGTGTATATGGTCCCAAGTGCGCCAGAGTAAAAATGAAGAAAAAGATAAAGACTGACCACTAATCTCTTTTTAATATGGAAATAATCCAGTGGAATGTTAATGGGTTCCGGGCACGTTCTCCGGACATACAGCAGTTAGTCTTTCAACATTCTCTATCAATCGTCTGTCTACAGGAAACCCATTTGCAGCCTAATCACGCATTACATCTTCGTGGTTTTTCGGCATTTAGACATGACTGCAGCTAACCGACGAGCAAGCGGTGGTGTTGCTATACTGGTGGCACACAACATCTCTGCCACCAGCATCCCGCTTAACACACCGTTGCAAGCTGTAGCGGTGCGAGTACAGCTGCAGGGCCTGAGCCTGTCTATTTGCAATGTCTGTCTGCCACCTGTCATTGTCGTACAACAAAACGAACTTCGGGCTCTTTTGGCACATATACCTCCACCGTTGCTCTTTCTAGACGATCTTAATGCCAAAAATACCCTTTGGAGCTCCGACACTGACGATGCTCGTGGATGCCTTGTAGCAGACGTTTGCATTATGTCCGGCTTACTTTTGTTAAATACTGGTGCCGCTACCTTTCTATCATCTGCCTATGGTACACACTCCGCACTAGACGTTTCTTTTTGTAGTCCGTCGTTGGTACCTCTACTTGATTGGTCGGTTCTTTCCTACTTATTTGGCACTTATCACTACCCAACTAACATTCACCTATGTCACCATCCTGCGGCAACACGACATCCTCACTGGATTATTTCCAAGGCTGATTGGGGGAAATTTCGTTCCCTCATTCACCTTTGCGACAGTGGTTTTGACACCATTGATCAAATGGTGGAATATTTTACCTGCTCTGTCTTGCTCGCAGCGGATTCCAGCATTCCTCGAGGTTCATCTACCCCACGACACGTTCCTGTGCCTTGGTGGTCCGAGGAGTACCGTTTGGCTATTAAAGCACGCAAACGTGCTCTGCGTGTGTTTACTGTACACCCAACAGAAGAAAATTGTATCGCTTTTAAACGCTCTAGCGCTAGAGCACGGCATGTACTTCGCAGTGCAAATCGTCGATCTTGGGAAACCTACACCTCTTCGTTTTCCCGTCGTACTTCGGCTCAATAGGTCTGGGTTGCTGTTCGGCGTACGTACGCAAGTGTTCCCGGTCTTGCCGTCAACGGCTCGCATTACACCAGCGAGAAGGGTATAGCCGACCCTTGCCGATTGATTTGCTGCTACTAGCCAGACGATTAGCTACAATAGAGGATCTATACCTATCAAGGAATTTGCGGAGCGGATAGTCCTCGATTTTAACAGTGACAGCAGTGAAGCGTACAACGTACCTTTTACCGTTGCATAGCTGGAGCATTCTTTATCTCTCGCCCACGACTGTTCTCCTGGTCCTGATGATATCCAACGACAAATGCTGCTTCATCTTCCACCTGCGGCGTTCTCCTTCCTTCTGAGCGTTTATAACCGCATCTGGCGTGAGCAGGTTTTCTCGTCCTCCTGACGCGAGGGTATTGTCATCCCCATTCCTCGGCCCGGAATAGACCGGACACTTCCCTCTAGCCACCGCCCTATTTACTTAACGAGTGTTGTCTGTAAGACCTTAGAACGTATGATTAACACTCGCTTAGTGTGTTGGCTAGAGAAGAATAACCTGATGAGCGGTTTTCGCCGCCATTGCTCCAGTGTAGACAATCTCACACGCCTGGATAGTTACATCCAAAATGCCTTTCTGATGAAGCAACATGTCGTGGGTGTCTTCTTTGATCTGGAGAAGGCCTACGTCACTACATGGCGTTATGATATCCTTCGTACTCTGCACGGTTATGGTTTGCGCGGTCACTTTGCCGCTTTTCTTTTTAAATTTTTATTAATTTGCCGTTTTTGTTTCCGAATAGGCAACACGCTCTCCCCAGAGAAGATCCAGGAGAATGGTGTGCCCCAGGGTTCGATCCTGAGTGTCACGCTTTTCGCCGTTGGGATTAATGGCATCACTAATGTTGTTCGTAGCGGAATCCCGATGTCCCTGTATGTTGACGATTTTGCGGTATACTATCGCTCGTACAATCTTGAGCATACTGAACGTCCACTGCAGCTGATCATAACATCCATCGCCGAGTGGGCGTTTCGCACGAGCTTTAAGTTGTCCCTTACGAAAACACAGTGTGTCCACTTCCATCGGCATCGGTCTGGGTGGCTCAGTTGGTTAGACGCTGTCCTACTGATCCCAAGGTCGCGGGTTCAAATCCGGCCCAGACCGATGGTTTTTAAGTGTGCTTAAAAACGACAGCTCCATGTCAGTAGATTTACTGGCATGTTAAAGAACTCCTGCGGGACAAAATTCCGGCACACCGGCGACGCTGATGTGATCCTGGCAATTGACAGCGTCGTTAAAGAACAAAATAATTTAATTTAATTTAATCACTTCCATCGGCTTCGTGGCGTACACTCTCCCCCTTATCTTTATTTGCGTGGCACACGTCTACCGTTCCGCACCTGAAGTTCTTGGGCCTACACTTCGACAGCAAACTCACATGGGAGCACCGTATTCGACATCGTGTTTTCTGCGATCGTTCGCTACGGGTACTCAGAGTTTTATCCGGGGCATCTTGGTGTGGCGATCGTACGGTAATGTTGAGGTTGTAGCGCTCATTGGTCCGGTCCAAACTAGACTGTGGCTGTTTTATATATGGCGCGGCGTCCGCCTCTAAACTCCGCCTTTTAGACACTGTCCATCATACTGGTATCAGCCTGGTCACTGGGGCTTTCCGAACTAGTCGAATTGCGTGTCTGTATGCTGATTCTGGCGAACCTCCACTGTCTGTCCGACGCTCGTTTTTACTTAGTTCCTACGTGGCACGGTTGGCCGCTCACCCCGGTCATCCTTCGTTCGAATGCGTGTTACGTCCCTACCTCGCCCACCGTTATGTACGTAATACCACTATCTCGCGTCCAAGTGGTATACGCTTTCGTGAACTGCTCACTGCACATGATCTTCGTATGCTTCATGTAGAACGATCTTCTATAGGCCGCTACCCTCCTTGGCAACTCCAGCGCGTGCGGTTCGACCTGGAGCGTTCGGGCTATACGAAGGTAAGCTACCCTTAACTCGGTGTTTCGCCAACTATTCACCGTGCTCCTGGGACGTTAGCGGACTTGCACACCGGTATTTACCGACGGGTCCCAGGTGGGGGCGTCGTACAGGATGTAGTTTCATGTACAACGGTGAGGCTCATACGTACAGACTTCCGGACAACAGTTCCGTTTTTACTGCCGAGCTGTTTGCCATCTTTTATTTCTTACTCTTTATCTCTAGTTCGGTTCCTGACAGCTTCATCATATGCTGCGACTCCATGAGCGCTCTTCAGGCGTTGCAACAGTTTCTCGGCACATCAGCATTGATAATTAAAATCCAGACACTCGTTTCAGAGTTAGTCTCTCGCGGATACCAGTTTGTTTTTACATGGATCCCAGGCCATATGGGTATTCCCGGAAACGAGGAGGCAGATGCGGCTCCTAAGGCTGCATGTCGTTTGCCGGTGTTTTCCAAGTATGCTCTTTTAGAGATGTGCAGCGGTACTTCCTTTGCCATCTTTATTCGTTTTGGCAGAAATCTTGGGGAGAGATGGCTAGCATTCAATTACGGACAATCAAGGAGTCGGTAAAACCCTGGCTGACTTCTTGCAGCGATTCCCGTCGGTCAGAGGTTATTTTAACGCGGTTACGTATGGGTCACACACGCGCCACTCATGGCCACCATTTGCGCAGTGACCCGACCCCTGTCTGTCACGCGTGCGACCTCCAACTTTCCGTGTCGCACGTTTTGATTGATTGTCCATGATATGCCCCGGTGCGCCAGTCGCTTGGCCTGGGTTTTAGTCTGCAGTCCATTCTAGGCGACGACCCAGTCTCCGTAGATACGGTGCTGCGGTTCGTCGCTGAAATTGAATTCGCCAAACAGGTATAATTTGTGTTTTTAGTATTAGGCTTTTAAATTTAGGATTTACAAATCTGCAATCAGATTTGTTGTTTTTTTTTTATTCAGTTTTTATACCTTGACTATTTTACCATTCACTTGTTAACGTTTTAACACTAACGGTTTGGTCTTTTAACTGTTTTAGCGTTTTTTGGTTTTGTGTTTTATCTTAGTTTTTAACCAGTGGTCTGTGAGTGTTTTAACCTACTAACTTGACTTGGGGCCCAAATGACCTAGCTGTCGACGGGCCCTGAAACGCCACTCGCTCACTCAGTCCTAGTATCACTTCCTTAGCCACCCTTGCGACGAACACCCATAGACGTATAATGCTGCGCCCCAAGATCAACTCCAGCCAAGCCTCCCTCTCCACAGGCAAGGTGTCCCCCGATGCCGTCACTATCTGGTAGGGTCGATCTGGTATCCTCGGCGGCAAGCCCTTTGCCAAGTCAGGTCGGATCACGGTCACAGCTGCACTCGTATCTACTAGTATCTGGTACCGCTACCCCATATCCACCCATCCAGGCAGTCGCCCATCCTCATGCACAGGGTGCACAGTGTCACCCGAAGCGTCGGCGATAACGGCCCCGACGTGCCCCTCATCACCTTGCTCGTCGACCGGTTGTGGGCAGTCCCTCATCAGACGTCCTCGCTGACCACAGCCGCTGTGCACACCACTGAAAGATCTACGTCGTCGTCCGTGGGTGATTCCACCTCCCCGTCGTATCGAATGCCCTTAGTTTTCGTGGTCGGGGTGTTTGTTACCTTGGCCGCCTCCTTCCTCAGTGCGGCTGTTAGCGCATCGTGGATGGTTTTGTACTCGCCTAGCATCAGGCGCTGACGTATCTCGGCGTTGTGCACCTCGTCGACGAAGGGGTAGGCAGCTTCCAGTGACACGTATTCGGCCGGGAGGTTCAGCAGAGCCTTGTTCACCAGTTGTTCAATGACCAGGGCGAACTCCTTCAGCGTCTCCCCTGGCTGTTGCAGCCTCGACTTGAGCTGGCTGCGATAGGCTGCTGCCAGACGATGATTCCCGAACCGGCTCTCTAAGGCTTCCCAAGTATCTCCGGACGTCGCCCACGTTGCAATCGGGTTCAGCACCTCGGCCGGCCATCCCTGAAGACTAGCTATCAATTGATTGGCTTCTTCTCCTGGTGGTGACGGTGGCCAACTGGCGGCGGAAGACTTCAAAAGTTGATGTCCCGTTCTACTTAGGTGGCTTGATGTACGCGGATATTGAATCGCATCCTGGAGTCTCGACCTTTAGATTCTTAAGCTTTTTGTCAATAATTTATTCCACCCTGGTGTTTAGTTCCTTGGTGCTGCCGTCGACTCTGCCTTCCAGGGCACTAAGCTGTTGCCCAACATCTTCCAGGGCATTGATACATTGGTCAAGGTGTTTCATCCTCCCACCGAGTTCTTCCATGTCTTTATTCATCCCAGTCAGTTGCAAGGAATCAGTACTTCTGTCTTACTTTCAGGGTTTCAATCATGTCTCAGTTTATTTATATAATTCCATAATGAGTCATTCATCTTTAGATACGAGTTCTTATTTGGTATAAGTAATTATAAAACCGAAAATCATTGCTACTATTATATCTAAAATAAGAGTTAAGGCCAAAAATTTAGAGTGTATATTAGTTTTGAAAATGCATTTTGTAAATGAGAATGATGAATCGTGATCATTATACAGCAATGAGATAATGAAGGTCATTTCTACAACTGTTAGTATTTAGGCTGGCCCAAAGTTTATGATTTGTATGAAAAATAACAGAGCACCTCTGTTAAGACATCTAACATTGAGGAAACTTAATGAAAATAATCTTTCAGAGCGTGATGATTTATAACGCTTAACTGAAGATATGAAGTCAAAGCGATTATTGGTGGTCCTTGTTTACAGGACATTCAAAAACTAAACTTTGTGCAGTGATAATCGCTTTATTTGCACAGAAGGCCAAAAACAAATGACTCTTACATTAAAAGCACCTTTAAGTCCTAGAAATATTAAATAAAATAAATGTTTCAAAAGTGATTCTTTTTAAAAGCCTTCTTGAAGATAGGCGTATATTCTGAGTAGGTAATAAATATAAATTCATTATTGATATTAGCTATTTCATTGCCATTGGTCTTTCATTAATAATCTAAATGACCTCCACACTCAACACAGCGATACTCATGCTTGTAATAGAAATACTCTTCCCTTATTCCTCTAAATAAATGTAAACGAATATCTAGAAAGAAAAAAGAAATTTAAACCATTTCTAAAAGTGCTACGAACTTTTTGCCTTGCAGTGAAATTAACTGCCAAGTTGGTGACAAGCTTAATATCATATAATGCAGCATGAATACCCAAGTGAAGAATGGGCAAGTGCGTTGAGTCTTTGACTGTGGAATTCAGAACTGTGGGTGCTTGAACCCCGCCTTTTGCCTGTTTATTTTCTAAAATACAAAATTAACAAACATGCTTAATTCTCTACAGCTTTTTATCAGGAATGGAGAATCTGATGAAGGCACACTGCTGGAAATTGTGTTAATGGGGACATGGCAACATTGTGTAATGCTTGGAAATAAACAACATGGTAACCTTGCTAGCTGCAAAGGTTGTTTCCGCTGAAATAATCTACAGTTTCATTCTGTTCTGTTTAATGTAGCACTAATTACATTATTCACTAACATCCAGATCTCGTAACAATGCATTTTTATGACCATTAAAACCATAGTTTACACTATTAAACGCTTCTGTATTTTAACATGATAATGTCTATGAAATTATAGAGTTGCCTTTGAGCAATTGCAATTAACATCTTATAAAGCATTCAGTTTTAAAGTACATAATAGAAGTTGAACATAACAGGGGTTTGGACCTACAGATTAGAAGGAATGACTATAAACTATGATTTGGCATGCAAAGGAACCCTTCAGAAGCAGAGAGTTATTTAATGCAACATCTACAGTCTGAAATACCAATTTTTCATATTCAGCAACTTAGCATACAGGTTATTTAACATTCTACTGGGCTGATAGCGAAAGAATACTTGTAGGTAATGAATAGTGTCACTGACATCAAATTCTGGATGGATTCAACAGAGATAGTACCAGTGAATTTCAATTGACAGAAAGAAATCTGAGAAACCACTTCATTGGAATCAATAAAAACACAGTGTATACAGAGTCTTTACAAATCACCTCAAGCTAGATGAAAAATGTGGAGAATTTTTAAACAGAGCAAATATTAAATTGGAACTCCACAATTACTACAGGATTAAAAATGTATTCAGGAAACCTGTATGAATTACAGTACCAGATAAGAAGAAATCAGCAATATACTCTGTGCAAACTATGATCAGATTGTGTCAGAAAAATTAAAAGAAATTTGGAAACCATAATAAAACAATATTTCAGGAACAAATGTAAAAACTAATGTTTGTGCAACACACTTTTGGGATGATTATCGTGGAATTGAATCAGAAGCATTGTTAGTAATACAAGTGAACCGACCATTGATATTAACAGTGGAGAAGAAAATCCACATTTTCACGAGTCAAGATTCCTAATGAACCTTAATATTCTCCACTCCAGACTACATTTACAGATTCATTGAGAAGATGTCAAACACAATCATTCAAAGCCACCATGATGCACTAGTCAGTCTCCAGCTGAGGATAGAGGTGAATGGCCTTGAAACTGGTTAAGGTAAATGTTAAAGAAGTGAAGGTAATATACATTTCACTCATTTCTACATCTAACACACTGTTTTTATAGCTATAATGTGGAAAGTGCTGATACTTTGCATCACAAATAACTTAATGTTTTATTTAGAAAAGATAATTTGCTCTTGATTCATAAAATATCACTTATTTACCATAGCAAAATATATTTATATATGCAATATATTTACTTCTGAGCTTCTCTAAACAGCCTCATTTCACTTGGAATAACCTGTATCTTGTTAAATTCTGTGATGTGTCAAGTCTATAGTATCAGTGATCTCAGTGGGAAAATAAGTGTATGTCAAAAATTTTGTTCATGTGTAATGTGGTTAGAGCACACACATTGACATATATCATATCATAACATACCAGTCTGTGGATCCTACAGTGAGTCAGGTCAGCTTAAGAGAGCTGGTTTAATCTGGGATGTTGATTACATCAAAACTAGATACCTTGTGGACATTCCTGAAAATAAATTAAAACTGATGTGGAACCTATGTATGTTAGAAGCTAAAAATTATAAATCGATGTTATTTAGTTTTCAAATATTAACAAAAATATTTATATGTAGTGTTATAGAACTGTATTAATTTTTAGAGTAAAATTAGTTGTACAGATATTGTTTTGAATTAATGAACTCCTCTCTATAAAAGGTGTGACTGATAAGGTATCTTTCTAATGCTAACTTGGATTTATTTTTATTAGTTTTCAATTTCTTTATATATGATGGAAGTGAATTAAATAATACTATGGCATTGTAGTAGACTCCTTTTTGGAATACTTGTAGGTTATTGCTTCTCTGTGTAAGTCCTGCCTGTGTCTGGTTTGTTGTATATATCTGAATTATTGATGAACACTTCTGGGTTGTTGCCTATGATTAAAGTCCAACTTGAATATACTCACAGGCTAATGGTAATATTTCAGAGGTTTCGAGTAGTGGTTAACAATAAGTTGATTGTTTTACACCAGCCATTTTTCTTATTACACTTTTTTTTCAAAAGAAGTTTTGTATTTTCCTAGAACGTTATTCTATATGTCATAATTGAATGAAAATAAGCATAATATACTGTTTTTAAATTATTTATTTGCTAAACGAATTAATGATCTGATTGCAAAACATGCAGAGCCTAGTTCTGGTAGGAGTAGTCAATGTGGTTTTTCCAGTTCATGTTATCTATAACAGAGAAAGACAGCTTCAAGTGATGCGACATATTGGGTGGTATAAATAAAAGCAAGCCTTAGTTTTTTCTCACTAATTCCAAGCAAGAGCTGGGTTTTGTATAAATAAAAATTTGCTCCTCAACCTCCTCGCAAGCTAAGGCTTCCCGACCTTGACCGCGGAGCTATTGCTCGTGAAATGGTATAAATAAAAACATGCCTTCCTTGCTGTTAGGAAGCTTTTGCTGGTTATTTTCTTAGGCAGCTATTTAGGTACCTCAGCTTGCTCAACCACGGTTATTACCATGGCGGAGTTCATGGTTGTGTGTCCTCAGTGGCAAATAAAAATTTGTACAAGACGCAGGGGACTCTAATGTGAGCAGATATAAACAATTATACTGGTTTAACAAACAAAATGTAGACTGGGTTGCACAACATTTTTACCGGAGTCAAATGCAACCTGAGGTACAGCTCTTCACAACATTGAAAAAATGCAGAGTTTTTTAATGTATGTAGAAGATCAAGTGGGTGTTGCAGTGGATCTTGGTGTTACACAGGCTATGATCTCACACACCTTCTAGGAAGTCGTTAATGCTATCAATGCTAGAGCAAGGGATTGGCTACAGTTTCCAACAAGTGCTGCTGCTTTTCAGGCGGTGGTCAGAACGTTATAATTTGGGCAGTGGATTGTACTCATATTCTAATAAGCAAACCAAATGAACACAGCGAAGAGTACTGCAACAGGAAAAGAGTTCCCTGCATCAATGTGCAGACTACGTGCGACGCAAATGAAAGATTTACAAGTGTTGCATTAAGGCGGGGTCTGTGCACGATTCTTGGATATGAAAAAATTCAGATGCTTACACAGCAGTGGCTGGTAATGCTATCAATGCATTACTAACTATTAGGGGATTCAGACTATGGTATTGCACCATGGTTTGATTCCTTATCAAAATCCCACTACTCCAGAACACATAGTATATAATAGGTGCATTACAAAGGAAAGGTTAATAATTGAGCAATGTCTTGGTCAAGTTAAACAGCGGTTCCCAATTTCGCAACATAAGATAAGCCTAATATGAAACCCTTTCACAAAGTAGGTATAGCTATAATTCATGATAACAGTTTTTAAAGTTTTGTAATTATATATTTTGATGCTACATAAATTTTAATCGCTCAGTTGCAGAAAAGATCTATATGTCAACCCAAATCACAGGTAAAGGTAATCTACTTTCAGTATATCACTTGAGATAGACTCAGTAGCATCAAATTAAGGGAACCAGGGTTTAAATTTAGTTTGGACAAATTTCAGCTACTATTTCATTTACTCCTCCCTCTCCCCTCCCCCCTCAAAAAAAATATTGACATAAAATGTGCCCTTTAATTAGATATACATCTTTTGTGTAGAAAGATTTTGTCTATCTCTTCTAGTTTACCAGTTACACAAATGTCATTCAGAATAAAAAGGGCTTCACAGGCTGTTCCCAAAATACATTTTAATTGTCATGTAAATATCTTAGACATATGCAGTTTTAATTAAAATACGAGTATAATGGCTATTTTTGAGAAAATAAAAATTACAAATATTTATCCATGTAAAAGGTAGTTTTGGATGGGGGTTTCTTTAAAGTACTGTCATTCTTGGAGGATACTAAATTTCAATACAACTTTAATTCACTGCTTAGGTTTTGATGTTCTCACTTGCACGAGCGCGCGCGCGCACACACACACACACGCACACACCCACCCACACGCACACACACGCACACACACCCACGCACACACGCACATACACACACACACACACACAAGGCGGCGCCGTGGCCGAGCGGTTAGCGCACTCGCCTACCACCTAGGCGGCCCGGGTTCGATCCCAGGGACCCGCATGTGGTATTCGTGGTGGACGAAGCGGCGTCAGGGCGGGTTTTCTCCGGGTACTCCGGTTTCCCCCGCCATCTCATTCCACCGGTGCTCCATCTTCATGTATCATCAGTGTCACCGCCTGCGGTGCCGTAGTAGTAAAAGCGGGCGTTAAACACTACTACAACAACAACAACAACAACAACAACAACAACACACACACACACACACACACAGAGAGAGAGAGACACAGACACAGACACAACCTAGGCTTTCTTTTTTTCATTCAGGAAGTCTCAGAGGGGGTCTTTCTGGTTATATCTTGATGTCAAATTATTAGGCAGAATGCAGTAATTTCTCTACTATGCATTAAGTGGTTGAGAAACTAAAAAAATTACTCAATATGCAGGGACTTGGATGTGAGCAGATATACATTAAACGATTGTAATCGCGTTTAAAGAGAAAATGTAGACTTGCTTCTGCTGCATTTTCTTCCAGAGGGAAGTGAAACACGAAGGGGACCTTTTAACAAAGCTGAAAACATCCTAAGGTGTTTTCATCTTGCCTATGCACAATAACGCTGAACAGAATGTGAATGGGATCATAGTGATCTGCTCTCATTACCGAACTGATATGTAATCAAAGTGATACATAGAGTAGAATATTGTGCAAATCAAAACAGGGTTATAACTGAAGATTTTCCTATAAAAGCGACCTTAAATTTAAATTTCCATGAAATGAAACTCCTTCATTCGGTATAACTTTAATTCATGATAAAGCTTTATGCAATCTTGGAATTATGGTAGCCGCAAAATTTACGGTATAAATATACAAGTACAAATTATCTACTTTGAATATATCAGGTGATAGCAAGTTCTCAATGCTATAAAAGTAGGAAAATCACGGATTGAATTTAGAAAGCCTACGGATGATATCGGTAGGCGAATCTCAGTTTCTATTTCATTTGCCAAATTATTACTTACATTTCCGTTATTTAAAATCAGTATCTCTATTAGGTTTATTAAACAAGATATGTTTAACATGAATAAGTATATGAATATGTAAGTGCGCCAAATATTTAAATCGCCCCCAGACAGAAAAATAGGCATGGTTGTTTACATGGCATGGTCACCTAGGCTAAAGCTTTGTGTTGATAGCAAGAGTTGTGGGAAGAGGGGAAGTTTTTATTTATACCAAATCATGACCTTTTGCTTGATTCTCAACTTCCTTGCCAGTTTCAGCTCACAAGCACTGGGTAGTTTTTATTTAGACCACCCATTGGAGCAAAGAGCAAACCTAACATTCATTTGATGTCAAGCAAGAGCTGTGTAGTACCATATTGCCTAGACAAAGGCACTGTGAGTATGGAACCGGGTGTTTCAGTCAGGTAACAGTCTCAATGACAATAACATGGCCAGTACCAGTAAAACGGAGCAGCCAATGTTTCTCTCTTATTCTGTTATGAAATTAGCTAAGTCCAAGTCACCAAGTACCTTGTCAGATCATAACCTAACATGTAGTCTTTGATTACAAATTTCTCAGACATTACATCCTGACATTGGTAAACTAGTTAAAGAAAGAAATGAACAAAAATTGAAAGTATTGGAAAATGGCCACATAATTTTGTTCTGTATGACTGTCTTCTATCTGAAAAGTGACATTATGTTCTGGTCTATTTACTTTATAATATGATTGTCCTTCATACAAATTATAATTGTTATATATTTTCTCATAACATGGGACCAAAATGAAATTTTTTAGTAATCTGTGACCAAGTGTGTAATTAAAACAGCATTAATATCACAACATCCAAGATGTTAGTTTGTTATCACCAGATGTTTCCTGTTTTTCCTACATTGCAACATCCTACATGCCTCAAACTATTTTGTCTTCCCCTGCAGCAGCAGTAGTATGCAGCGTGGTGACATCAGGTGCTGAACTGGTCTTCAGTGTGAGCATGTTCAGCTGTGTGAGCTGACATCACACCAGCACTACCTGTCCTCCCCTGGTGTACAATAAGACCAAGAATTGTTGTCATGTTCATTGCCATTATATTTAATCATTATGTCTGCAGTGCTTATATTTTTTTTGCGTGAAAATGAATATACTGTTTTCAAAATTTATATTAAATTTTACTGTCAAATCAGTTTCTAGCATACTGAAAATACTACTGGATAGCCTGAGAGCCAACTGATTTTGTGTCCTTTAATTATACTGCTTAAATCATCTGCAAAGAGAACTGGGTGAGAATGTTTATTTATTATTCTCGGGAGATCATTGATATATATTGGAGACAATAATGGACCCAGAATCAAACCTTGTGGAACACCTTGCTTTATTTCAGACCTTTCGGAGTATGTTTTGCAATTATTTGCAGAATTTATTATGAACTTTTGCTTTCTGCTAAGTATGATGCAGTCCATTGATATCCTTTACCTTTAATGCCATAATAGAGCAATTCTGAAGACAGTATGTTATGATTTACACAGTCAAATGCTTTTGATAGACCACAGAATATTCCTAGTGTGTTTCATTTGTTATCCAATGATTTCAGAATTTCACTACTTAAGTTGAAAATGACATTATTGGTTGAAATGTTTTTCCTAAATCCAAACAGCTCTTTGCTAAAATACTGTATATTTTTATTTAGATTGTGACATAATTGTTGGAGTATAAGTTTTTCAAATACTTTGGAAAAAGCGGTTAGTAATGATACTAGTCTATAGTTTGACATTTGCAACTTTTGCCCTTTCTTGTATAGGGGTTTAAGAATAGAATGTATTAGCCTCTTTGGAAATCTCCCCATTAATAAGGAGAGGTTAAATGTAATATATGACTTAAAGGTCTGCTAATCGTGTTGCACATAGTTTTAATATTTTTGTAGTTATTTCTTCACAGCCTAATGATATCTTGCTTTTGAGGGATTTTGTTTTATTTACTTCTGTCTTACTCATGGGTACCATTTCTATGCAATTAAACTTTTCTAAGCTTGTGTTCTTTAAGCATGAAATATGGTCTTTCACATGTTGATTGGACTGAATTTTCTGCTAACTGAATATAAAATATTAAATAATGCTGCTATCTGTTGTGGTTTTTTTTTGTGGCAATTTGAATTATTGCAATTCCTTTTATTTCATTCTGTGAGTGGTGTTTATCAGCCTCTTTTTTATAATTTTCCATATTGTATTAGGCTTGTTATGTAAGGACTATATTTGTCTTTCATAGCTGCATTTATAACATTTTTGTAGTATATTGCAATATTTTTTATAATGTGTATATTTAACACAGTTGCTTTCTGTAGTAGCTATGTAGAGTTCTGTTTTGTGCTTGCACAATACTTCAATACCTTGTGTTAAGCAGTCATTTTTATGGGTATTATTGGCTTTCTTTACATGAGATGGAAAATTTGAGTTGTGAATCCCTATGAAAGTACCTAGAAAGGAGTTAAACTTGTTATTCGCATTGCTGTTCTTGTATATTTTTTCCCATGATTGCTCTGAAAGCTATTCAATAAAAAGTTTTAGGCTTTCACTGTTAATGATTCAGTAACTGGTTACATTGTTTGCTATTTTGAAATGAGAAACATATTAATTAATTTTAAGTATCATCATGGTTCATCATGGTTTGAAAGTCCATTAATTAAGGGTTGGATTTCAGGGTACTCCTGTTTTAGACATATGTATGAAAATATTAACAGCAGTTTTGGAATATTTTTGAATTGTGGTTGGAAAATTATATGCACAAGATTGTATGTTCTTGATAGTGAACAAATTTGTTCCTGTTGGTTGCTACGTTTCATGAAGTTTAAGTCACTGCAGAGTATAAATTCAATCTTAGGTTTAAATAGGCATTTTAGAACAGCAGCCTGGTTATATAGAAAGCTTCCAAAATTGCAGCTGGTGCTCTGTGTATGGCAAATATAATTAGTTCTTCCTCTGGCTTTTTGGTACTATCTGTGCAACACTTAAAGGTTTATTCCAGACCATGTTTATCTAGATCAGTAATAGCAAATTCTAGGTTTTCTTGACAAAGGTACATAAATCTCCGTTAGAGAGGGTTTGTCTACAATAATTAGCTGCTCTGTAATATGTCCTGTTTGTCCATGTAATGTTCTGTTATGTCTAATATGTGGGTTTATGCTTTCATCTTTGAAGCTAATTAAAATTCAGTGATCTCTTTAAAGTTTGAATATTTTGTTGAAATACTGTTAATGAATGAATATGAATTTATTCAATACTAAAGCATATACAAGGTGTTAGGGGTATGAGTGCACAGACTTCAAAGGCAACTTCCTGACGTTAAGCTGAAACATAAGTTCCTGTACCGTTTTCCTCTATAGTGCATGGTTTCATAAATAAAAATTAAAACTGGTCAAAGGTGTGATTGCAAAAATGTTACCGCTCCATTATTGTTTACTTCTTCAATTAGAACAGCGAGGTAGAGCTACGAAAGATGCGTTATTTATGTCTTTACCCTATGTTGCTAAAATGATTCGTTTAGCTACAAAATGATATGAGAGGACTGGATTCTAGCGTGTCTATTGGAATAAAGCCGTGAGAATACGCTTGGCAACCCCGCAATATTAGGTCGTGAGAAGCACGGAAAGTGAGAATGTTGACAGTACAACTACCCCCGCGACATCCATGCACAACAGCAGGTTCTGTCAGTGCATCAGGTGCGTTAAACGGATTCAGAACTATGGCAGTCTTTACAAATCAAAAGTATTTAGATATGCTTCTTGCTTACGGCAAAGCCGATTGCAACACACGTGAAGTGCAACGCTTGCATAGGGATAGATTTCCCAATAGGAGAATTCCAGACTCAAGATCATTTGCTGCTGTAGCTCAGCGAGTACGAGAATCAGGAAGTGTGATTCCCCAACCTGAAAGCCGAAGGCCACAGCACTCGAATGTGGTACTGCAGGTAGAGGAAGCAATTCTGCAGCTGGTGGAAGAGGATCCAGGTGCAAGCACACAAGGTATGGCATGTACTATTGGTGTGTCAAACTGGACAGTTCATAGAACATTTAAGAGAACAGTTACTACTCCCATATCACATTCAAAGAGTGCAGCACCTCAGAGGGAATGATTGTCCACCAAGAGTAACACTCTGTCAGTGGCTGAAGGAACAGTGTGTGCGCAATCCTAATTTTTCGTCACAGGTGCTAGTGACTGATGAAGCGTGTTTCACACGTAATGGTGTGTTGAATTTTCATAATCAGCATGCATGGACCTTTGAAAACCCTCACAGTGTGACAAGCTCATTTCTAGCAGCAGTTCTCACTGAATATCTGGGCTGGAATAATTGGAAATAAGTTGACAGGCCCTTTTGTATTACCCACAAGATTGACTAGAACAACTTATCAGCAGTTCCGTAAAAACAATCTGGCCCCTGTTTTGGAGGATGTTCCTCTTCACACAAGGCAAAACATGTGATTCATGCATGACGGGGTGCCCTTACATCAGTACAGCTGTTCGACGAAATTTAAATCACACATTTCCTGATCGGTGGATAGGCCGATTTGGACCAGTACCTTGGCCTGCAGGATCTCCAGACCTCAACCCTTTAGATTATTTCTGGGGATACCTGAAGAGTAAGGTGTACCATGATGAGGTTGCTACCATTGATGATCTTTGCACACGTGTGTTTGAAGCAGCTCTAGAGATTGGGCAGAACACAGAAACTCTAATGAGGGTAGGGCAAAATTGGCTAAGATGTGATGCCTGCATAGATTCTCACAGAGCACAATTTGAACATCTATTGTAAAAGACATCTTGTTCAGGTTGTAGTTTTCTTCTTCTTCTTCTTCTTCTTCTTCTTCTTCTTCTTCTTCTTCTTCTTCTTCTTCTTCTTCTTCTTCTTCTTCTCCTCCTCCTCCTCCTCCTCCTCCTCCTCCTTCTTCTTCTTCTTCTTCTTCTTCTTCTTCTTCTTCTTCTCCTCTTTCTCCTCCTTCTCCTCCTCCTTCTCCTCCTTCTTCTCCTTCTCCTCCTCCCCCTCCTCCTCCCTCTCCTCCTCCTTCTCCTCCTCCTTCTTCTTCTCCTTCTCCTCCTTCCTCTTCCTCTTGTTCCTCTTTCTCCTCCACTTCTTCTTCTTCTTCTCCTCCTCCTCCTTCTCCTTCTTCTCCTTCTTCTCCTTTTCCTCTTCCTCCTCTTCTTCCTCTTGTTCCTCTTCCTCCTCCACTTCTTCTTCTTCTTCTTCTTCTTCTTCTTCTTCTTCTTCTTCTTCTTCAAGGCTTAGGCGATTTAACCTGTTCCGGCTCCAAAGTCTTGTTCTTTGTAATAAATTTTCCTGTTTAGCAAAGTTGGCTATTTATTTACACGATACGCCTCAATGAGGTATTTCCATACTTAACATTTGATGTTGCTATCTTTGATCATGCGACTACATCTTATGCATACCCTCTTACGCAGCTTTTAGTTTAGTTCTCATGAATACGATTGAATAGCTTAAAAGCAAATCACCTATCCCTCGTTACTGGCATTAGCTGACAAGGAACACACAAGTACATAGTAAACCGGATATATGTGCCAGAACAAATAAAACAATTTTTTTTAAGATTTGAATGGCTGAGCTAATATAAATGTGCATGGTATTCACCAGATATTATTTCTGGAAGGGATCACCAGGTACCGTAGATTTGGAGTAGACGACCATGAGCTTCCTCAGGTTTTCCATTCTGAAAGATTGACAATTGTCATGAAGAAATGTCTTGAATTTCGGAAATGATTGCTCCACTTCGCAAGAAGTAAGCCTAACATAATTATAATGTGGAATGTCATTCACATCAATAATTTGTTCATGTTGCCCATCCAACACATTTTGAAATTTTACACATTATGTTAAATGCATTATTGTTTTCGAACACTTCCTTGCATTTTCTGTTTACAATTTGTCTTGGAGGACGAGAAAGAAAAGTTATTCTTTTTCCACATCCTGAACTACTTGTTCCAAACACATTCCTACTGATTCCAGTTTCTGTGTGAAATCATAGAGGAAATTGCAGATTTGTGAAAACGTATACTAAGTCATTTCTTAACACAGTGTCATTTAAACATTCTTGAAGAATTTTAATTGAACTGGCATTCCTACTATTTAGATCATTTATGACAGTAGCAAAACCATTCAGATTTTCTGTGTATTATTGAACTGGGGCCAACCATGTTCCCCAGCGAGTCAACACTGGTGCAGTAGGCAGCAGAGTGTTTGGATTTTTGTTCTGAAAAAATTCAATCCTTTTAGGTGACTTGATGGACACTTTTCCGATTAGAAATCAATTTGTCAATGTCAAGAAACATGGCCCTGATTTCCTCACATATTCTTGTAATTCATGCATAACACATGTGGCATGAATCATTTTGGGATAACAAACTGCAAGTCCTGTTGTTGCATCTTCATATATGGTACAGCATCAAAACACTGTCATATGGTACACCATGTGGCCACAATATCTGAGTTGTTTCATTAAGTAATCTGGCAATAGCACATGGTTTCCAGCAGCCATGTTTTGGCAGGTCAGTAGAAAAGATAACTGAAATTTCAGAATCATTCTTTAATACCCCTAACTACAGCATTTCCAATTTTGCTTTCAGTAGAATCTGGAGTTTCATCTATGCTCACCCATATTTTTTCATTAGCACAGATTATATGTATGTACACCACAGTTTCTTCATAATCTTGCAAAGGTAATGTTTTGTCAAAGTTGATCCATCATGTGTGTGAATATTTGTATATTTCATCAGGGATGTTTTAAAACGAGGTTGGTTCATTTTTGAAATGGATATTTCTGCTGAAACTAATGCTCTGCACAAATCCTCACAATATACTGAAAATTTGAACGTTTCTGCTGAAGTACTTGGTGCTTGATCATTAATAAAATTTTATTTTTTTTAAAGCATGAAATAGCTGCCTTATGTTTGTTACCACTTAAATGTTGTGTTACTTGCGAACATTGGTCTGCCATTATAGCTTTATCACAAGGCCAATAATATAGAGCTTTGCCATCACAACTGAAAATACGCTTAAATTCTGCAGCATATTGTTACAGATGGTAGCTTACACTAGTTTTCACTTTGAGCATGTTAAATCTTTTCTGAACCCAAAATTCCTGATATGTAACTTTCCAATACTACAACACAACTAGAAGGTTATATAAACTTTGCAGATTCACAAATCACTAATTGACTATACAGTTTAATGTCCACCTACAAGGAAGGAATTTTCTGTTCTTGTCTTGTGTTCTCGTGTAGTTTGACAGAGCCAGATGTTTGTTTTCTTCCAACTGAAGGGATCCTATAGCTGACATATCAGTTCTTCCAATAATGAATAAATTGCAACTTCTGGCATCTGTAATTTAGCATTAAAGAAGTTGGACAGTGACTTAATTAAAATAGAAATTCTGCTGCTTTTATGTGATTTTATGTAAATACATGAAAATTATTTTTAAAGGAGATTTATTTTATGCAATTTTTGTGCTTTTATGTGCAATAAAACTTAGCATATTATTTGCTGTGGTGTGAATATCCAGAATATTAAACTCAATTTCAACTTCATATTAGGCTGCAAACAAAATATGTATTTACCTAAAAATCTGAGCCCTATTTGTGACTGTCAATTGCCTCATCTTCTGAACTCCCTTTAGTTCTTGTCTTGGATTGATTTCTATTCCTACAATCACCAAGTTATATTTTCTATTTCTGTCCTCCCATTTTTCTATTTTTGCTCTAAATTTTGTAATTCTTCCTTTATCATCTCTGTATTTTTAAGTATTTTCTCTTCTTTATCAACTAATTCTCTTCATTTCCCTTGGTCCTCTTCCATTGCTAGTACTTTTGTTTATTTCCTCCAGCTGGGCTATCTCTTCGTCTATAGTGTCTTTGCAGCCATGTCCTTTGTGCACTTTTTCCTCTTACTCAAGGGAGTGTTCCTGACACGCATCTGCACTCTCTCACTGCTTGCTCAATCAATATACTGTTAATAGGTAATGTCTTTTTGTTGATTTTGTACAATATTTCTTTAATTACGTGTCCATAATTCATAGTTTGAGGAAACTAAAATTTAAGATCTTTTTATACACGGTTGCTTGCTATGAACTTTAGGGCTAGGTATAGCCTAATGTGAAAATATTCCACATTTCTTATTAGTGCAGTACATTTGTGTTTCCATAGAGTTTGCATTATGTTCTTTGAATCTGAAAGGTCTATTTGTTCCAAACGTTTTGAATTGTTGCTATTTCTTTTCTTTGTTTTAATGCCTATATTTAATGACTTGTTGTCTTGTCGCATCATCAAAGAATCTCTTTTGACTTTTTTTCCACAGAGAGCATGGTGTCTCCAAAAGCTACGTACAATATTATCAATAGGATTCATTTCCCTAACAAACTTTTATCTACAGCTGACACTAATATACACAACTGGTCACAAGCAGCATAATACACCAATAATAATGCAAACAATAAGGGATTGGTAGCCAGGATGTCAGGGATGTTACCTTTGCAGGCAGGATGTCAGGCTATTTGAAGCATATCTGTGATAAAGCACAGATTTGCACAGAACCACGTTATGGAACCATTTGTTTGGGGAGGGTTGCATTGGAACAAAACAGTCTGTTCATGGTGCGCTGCCCAGATACTATAAACCAAGGACGTTTTTATTTTATTCTTTCCTTCACTGAGCATCTGCTCTTCAGATTACCAATACAAACTGTAGTTGAACTAGCAACTAGCTGTCATTAAGTCATAGTATTTTTAGAAATAATCTGAGAATAAAAGATGAAATACTGCTTTACGAATATTTAGGCAGCTTACTTCTTAGGACAACTTAAAACTGTCACTTATTGAGTAACACATAAAGTGTGTTTAAAAATAATGAATATAAGTGAGGAGGAGGAGCAGAAGAAGAGAGAGGATAATGATATCATCACCATTACAATTATTCTCACCTTTTCTTTTACAAAATTAAGTATTCACTGTTATTAACCTGTTATAAATGTTTTATTCCATGGCTGTATTGTAGAACATAAAGGGAAAAACTTATTTCCATAATGTTTGTGTTAAAGATAAAATCAACCCTCAGACTCCAGCATGTGTTCTTCAAAATTAGCTGACCAAACTTCAAGTATCCACTAAAGGCGTGTAACATATTTACTTTCCACAACACAGGTCTAGGTTCAACTTATGGTAGGAATAAACTACCTGAATGACCATTTTTTCTTCTGTAACTTTTCCTTTTCTTGAGAAAACAAGTATCAAGTAACTTTCAAAGCAGAGCACTTTGGGCTTATGTTGGCTGTCATTGATCATCTATTGCATTCATTATGTATGGTATATTCATTGCAAAAGTGAGTATATGCAAGTTGTATCAAAAATATTTTACAAGCTTCCTCACGCCAAACCAAGAAACAAAGTCAATATAAGAAAACCCTTTGTTTTTAAGCTCCTAATGAAAGCTCTACCTCAAATCAGAAACTGATAATAAATTTTCTGACTATCCTCTGCATGTGTCTGCACATTTATGCACTCACTAGAACATTGACTATTGCATGCTTTCAAATACTTCCCAACTGTGTGGAATGGTTTTAGTCTTTCATGGCAGGTTAATGTAGCATCTCTGCACTAGAAATATCTGTTATGTAAACCAAAATCCTGAATTTTTTTAGCTCTTAGGGAATGTTACAATATATATGATTTGAGGTACAATCTAATAACAGAAGTTTGTAATTGAGCAGATGGTAATGTGTTCGGTAATGTGTTCCGTGGAAACTTGTTTAAATTTGTCATTTGTATGCATTTGTGGTTAGTCTGTATTCAACATTTCACTTATGTAGCAGTTTATTAACAGAAAAGTGTTGTTTAACCATGACAGGATATTGATTTTGTGTGCAGGCAAATATGATTTTTAGGTTTGATAGCATGAATAGTAAAGAAAGCCTATGGATGCCTTTATCAAATGGTGTTTTCAGACTAAAGGCAGCCAGCTCATCCAAACTTTGCTACTGTTTATTGTTGCAATGCTGAAAAAGGATTTGTGGCACCATAAACTATGTGTTGAGGCTGACATACACCTGATTAGTAAGAATTCATTCAATAGGATGTTGAAGAACCGAGTGTGAGCACATGACAAATGGTCCTACTATGCAGTACACATCATAGTACCAAAAGGAGGGTACTTCAAAAGTAGTTAATCTATCTGTATCATTAGCATTGGCTGTAGCATATTTTACTTACCAGTTGTCCACCATGGGAGAAATTTTGTCAATGGTTTGTTTCTCAGATTGACAATTATTGTTTGTCTTTTCAGTCTCGTTTACTTTTTAAAGTCTCATTTACAAATGAGGCAAAATTTGGAAGAGATGGAATAACAAACTTTCACAACCAACATTTGTGGGTGGATGATATCCTCATGGCACAATTTTATTCAAGCTAGACACCATCATTTTGGAATTAATGTGTGGGCTGGAATTGCAGGTGACTGTCTTGTAGGTTCACATGTTCTCCACAACCTTGCAGGAACTTCATTAAGAACATTCTTCCAGCCCTGCTACAGCAGCTGTCCCTGCAAATAACAGAAAGCATTAGCTTTAGACATGATAGGGTTGTAGCACATTCTAGTCATGTTGTTTGAAATGCATTGACGAATATCTACCATAGCAAATGGACAGATAGGGGAGGACCAATTCCATGGCCTTCACATTTCACCTGTACCTTATTCCTTTGTATTTTTATCTGTAGGGCTGCCTAAAACAATTGGTTTATATAGCAGACATACCTCATGCAAAGATATTTTATCAGCTTGTCATTCATGTAAGCCTACAAATCTCTGGTAGTATTTGGAAGTGTGTGACAGTCTGAAATCTGATAGTGTATATAGGAACAAGCAGAAGACATTTGTTAAGAGTTTTAAAGTTCAATTAAATTGTCATTAATAACTCAGGAATAAAGAATTTTTTAATATTGCACCTTATTTCTTGTTTTGCAGAGAGAAACTTCCTCCAAAAGTTTGTAAAATATTTTTCATATGTCATATTACATCAGAGTAATTAAACAGAGTAGTAGTACCTGAAAGACTGTCACACAAGCTTTATGGAGATATGTATGTAATCATATTAATTACAAATATCATTTTAGCTTGATAAAGCATTTTAAATATTTAGGTTCTATGCAACAGTCGTGTAATACAAGGAGAATGGAAGGCTTTATTCTACTTTTAAATTACTTGAATAAAAGGAAATAACTAAATTAAGTTTATAAATAATTAAAAGTATAAAGGAAAGCAACATTTTTAAACTAATTCATAATAGTATTATCACTTTGCAAGTTGTATATTTGTATTTTATTCATGCACTTCCATTTCCTAGTTATACTACTGGACAGTTTTTAGGTTTTATTTTATTAAACACTCTTGAGTACCTAATGCTATTTCCTTCTAATTAGATTGACTGCACCAAAACTTGCATCGTTCATGGAATTTGTTTCTTCTGAAATGGATCAAAACAGGCAAGTGATTTTTTTTTCTATGTATTGGCTGTTTTTTAAGCTATCCCTAAATTAAGTGGAATTAAAACACAACAGAGTAAGAAAATAGCACTTTATGTAGTTTCAGTAGTAGTAATTTATGGATG
This sequence comes from Tenodera sinensis, assembly GCA_030765045.1. Taxonomy (NCBI): domain Eukaryota; kingdom Metazoa; phylum Arthropoda; class Insecta; order Mantodea; family Mantidae; genus Tenodera; species Tenodera sinensis. The sequence goes on from CM060964.1 coordinate 169,755,386, forward strand.
CCTCTTTGTTATACAGTATTTATTATTCAACAAAATCAAAACAAAGATGGTAATTTTGCCCCTCTTAATGTACCATTTAGGTATTTTCAATGCATGCAAAAGAGCTAAATTTTCTCTGAAAGTGAACTTAATAGTTTTTAAGCATGACGAAACAAAAAACTGCTGATGCTTTTGAAATGTGGGCTAGAGTCCTGTAGCATTCCTTGTAGATAATAAATATAATATGCGTGCTTTTTGTTATATAGAAAAAAAAAGTATTTTGCAAAGCATTAAATGTAGCTCTATAAGGATTCATTGTTCTGCAGTTTATTTTATGAAAAGAGCTCAACCAGAGCAGTATCGATTTGCACAGAAAATAGATACAAAATTAGTAATTACATGATTATTTTAGTTTCTTAGTTATTTCTTTAAACCTGGTGAATCATTAGGTGTCCATACATATGTGAGCTTCTTGCAAGGCAATTGTGTTTGATATTTTTCATGAGCTGTTCACGAGCCACTCACTGAAACTATCTCTGTGCAAGCTGTCTGTTCAAACCTGATGGGCAGTTTCAAGAGTTTCGACTGAATGCTTCTCATGATAAAAACTTGAACTATGGTTGTGATAAGCTTTTCAGCATTAATAATGTCTGGTATGAATAAAAACAAGAGAGAACCTGACATTGATGGTGGTTTGAACTGTATAAATAACAGTATGAATTGGAACTAATTGAAAATGAAGTCCAGTACAATAGTGGGTAATACAAAAGTTTTATGAAAATGCTACCTACTAATTTAGTGATGGTTTTTGAACAGGAGAGTACAAACAACTTGGTGGACAGAATACTTACTTACTAATAAATTGTGTTTTGAAAGTATTTAATAAATTTTCGCATTAAATCCTGAAAAATATGTTACCCATGCCACGTCAACAGTCACCACACACACGCACGCACGCACGCATGCACACACACACACACACACACACTTTTCCATGGTATACTAATAAGCTATTCAAGCTTCATATTGCTGGGATTAATAATTCTTTAATTACTGATGTTTCTTTGTGAAAAACATATACTTCCTTAAAATCTTTCGCCTCCTATACAGTCTGACAAAATATTTTTAAAAGACCTTCATTACCATTCATGTTATATAAAACTTAGGTGTTCAAATGTTTAATATTCGTCTTCTGAGATCAATAAAAAACTAATGCATGTACCGAACATTAAAATTGTGAATCTTATGGTAATTGTATTGGAAGTTGTAGTTTTTGATTTTAAGAACCATATAAGGTATGAATAATCTGATAGTTTCACTAATTACCTTTTGTAGAATATCCAGTAAAAATTACAAGTTTTTTTGTATGCAATCTGTAAAAGATAGATTTGAATGGAGTAAACTGCCTCAAAAAAATGGGTGATCCAAAAAACTGAACTGACTGCACTGTATTTTATCTGTATGGATCCTCTGTGCTTGTCACCGACTGCCGCTGTCATAGAACAGTGTGGATAAAACCACATAACATTTTTAAAACTGCTTTTAAAGGCTATACTTACCAATATAATTAAAGCAGTTGCTGAAACTGGCCACTGTTCATTGTCCATACATTTTTAGCACCTCTTTAGGAAACTATCCATCACTCGCCGTAGTTCATGTTGAGAAATTCTGGCAGTTTCCTGACAGATATTTTGTTTTAATTCTTCCAGGGTGTGTGGGCTTGTCCTGTACACTTTATGCTTTAAGTTACCCCAGAGATAGAAATCACAGGGGCTTAGGTTGGGGGACTGAGGGGGCCACAAATTTCTACTAACAATTCTGTCCTGAAACACACTTTCAACTGTTCTCATTGAAAGATTGGCTGTATGAGCTGTTGCAGAGTCTTGATGAAAAAATTAAAATCTCGCTCTGTCGGTTAATTCTCTAAAGGGAGGGGGGGGGGGGGGCAGAATTGTATTCACATAGGTATGGGCATCAACTGTTGACTCAAAAAAAAAAAATTGGGCCTATAACTCTATCTCCAATAATGGCACACCAAACACCAATTTTTTCGTCATCAAGGGGCATTTCGTGAACAATATTAGGTTTCTCAGAGCTCCAATAATGATTATTTTGGGTACACACATATCCGTGAAGGTGGAACCAAGCCTCGTCCGTGAAAAATATTAAATGTGGGTCAATTTCACCATGGTATACACTATTGAGAGTCCACTCACAAAATGTGCACCTAATTACCGCATCACCTGGTTGAAGAGCATGTGCCACAGTTATTTTATACAGCAATTTAGTAGCTCTTTGCAAAGAGCTATAAGAAATGTCTGCCTGTTATGAAAGACACCTAAGTGTTTCTTCAGTAAGAACCATATGCCATCTTTTAGATTTCTGAACCTGAACACTTCCTGTGGCCTGAAACTTTAATATAAGTTTATGGATTGTTGTGCGGCCTGGAACTTTTACACCTGGAAATCTTTCTGCAAATCACACTTGCACTTGGTGAGCTGAGTTAACACATATGAATCGTAAATAAATACACGCTGTGCAGTAGAAAACAAATGCTGAGCCATAATACACTTTGTGACTAAGTACAGGACTAAATAATAAAGCACATAGGTAATAATGCAGCCGCACGACATTGTGTCAGCTCAATACTGATTGTGAGCAGAGCAGAGAAAAACAAGCCATGCTTGTGACCTTGTGTACTTCAGCTGCTGTTTTCATGTTTCCATCAGCACAGTGGAAAAACAATGTGCAGCGGTTTCTATGTATTTGGATCTCTCTGTACAGTTGTAAAACACATAACTTAATTCCTTCATTGCAGTTAATTAGAATAGGGTACCCTTTTAAAATTACATTTTCTCTTAAGATTCCAACTACTTTAGGACCTTGAAACTCCAGGAATAAATAAAATAAGGTTGATAATCATGCTAATAAGACAGAAATGGCATTTAGGAAGGAATTCTCTTTGCAGGCACCTAGGAAATAATTGGATGCAACATTGAGGCACATTTTGTAATCAACTTGACATAGTAGATTAAGTAACCATCCTGGATCACAACAGTCATACTAATTTGAAAGCCGCTCACTTAGCATGCTGTAGATTTCTTTACTTTCCACTCGCCAAAGGTTATATTGTTGTGCAAAGAGGAAGTTCATTACACTAGGTAATTGCCATCCTCATTCAGTGCAATCCAATTGTCCAAGCTCTCTAAATCACTTACACAAGGAATCAAATTTTGTTTGTGTGTGTGTTTTTTATAAGATAAAATTATTCATCCAAATGTTTCGATTACGCATGATAGATCACGAGTTTAGAAGAACTCTGTACACATATATAACGATGTATATTTGCATGATGCATAAATCAAGTATCGCACATCTTTTTCATACTATACATCTTTTCATTTTTTCAATTCATGGTACACAAATAAATTATTGCATAGGTTTTTCATATTTAAGTTCTTCAATAATGTAAAATACATTTTCAGTTACACTTGTTGTTAGTCTTTCTTTTTTCCTTTTTTCCCCCTTTTTTTAGATTACATTTATTTCATTTGGCAGCTTATTACTCCATATTTGAATTCCTCTATACTATAGAATACATTCTCAATGAAATATTTTTTTAATTTTTAATGGTTTTCATCATTTCTTTGATTTGGGTTATGTTTATTTCATTTGGTAGCTTATTAAATAATTCCCTTTGTATAATTACTACTGCACGATTGTTTAGTGTTCCCCTTAGTGTTTTTCTGTAGTAATCATTGTTTCTGAAGCTATAGGTATGTATATTACAGTTCTTTTGATACCATTCGTGTACAATAGTTTTTGTACTTTCATATATATATGCATGGAACAGTTAAAATATTTAACTTTTTAAATAGGCTTCTGCACGTTTGTCTATTGTTTATTTTACCTATTATTCTGGTGGCCTTTTTCTTTAGTTTACTTTTTCCATTTCTCTTTGGGTAATATTCCCCCATAGCGTGATACTAGAGCTTATATGTGAGTATATAAATGTGTAGTAAACCTGTGTCATCGTTTTGTTGTCCATTGTCCTTCTGATCTGTTTCACAACCTAGATGCCTTCATTAATTTTTTTAGTAATATGTGCTATGTGGGTTTTCCAGTTTAGATTTTTATCGATTATCATTTTGAGAAGGTTTGTACAATTTGTTTCAGATATGCTTTTGTCTTCTAGGGTTAGTTCATTATCTGATTTGCATTTTGTTACCTCAGAATTAGTCAACACTGTCTTTTTTTTAGGTTTATTGCCATGTCCATGCTGGAGTAATATTGCTTTATGGTTCCTAAAATTTTCCCTCTTTAGCTGTCTGCCCCCTAATTTTAACCGTTGTGTCGTCAACATACCCAATTGCTATGCCTCCTTCTTTTTCTATTAAATCAAATATTTCATTTATATATATTAAAAATAGAAAGGGTCCTAATTTTGAGCCTTGTAGAACTCCTTGCTGTACAGTTTTAAAACCTGATTTTATATTTTCTATCCTCCCATTTGCATTTTGGTGATTTATTTCTACACACTGCGCTCAGTTTTGTAAGTACCTAGGTCAGTAACCATTTTTGTGCCAGTCCTCTTATTCCATGTATTTCTAATTTATCAATCAGTATTTTTATATTGATACAGTCACGCTTTTGATAGATCTACAGGGATGGCAATTACGGATTCACGGGCATTCAAAAGTTTTACTATTATATTATTAGCCTTTTGTACTGCACTTATTGTGGATTGGTGCTTTTGAAAACCATATTGCCATTCTGATATAATATTTAGTTTATTTACAAAGTTTTCTAGTTATTTTAGATATAAGCCTTCCACCAATTGTTTTGAGGAGGTGGAGCACAGGGTAATTGGCCTATAGTTTCCTAGTTCTTTCGTATTTCCCTTTTGTTTATAAATTGGTCTGACAACTACATTTTTTAATGAATTTGGAAAAAATCCTTGCATTGGTGATGTGTTTGTAATGTGTGTTAGAATTTCAGCAATTTCAGATTTGATATGTTTCAGTAGTTCGTTCAAAACGTCATACAAGCCACTGAACTTCTTTGATTATTTCATTTATTACATTTTCTTCCATCACTTCTGAAACTGCCAAACTATTTAATTGACCTACTTGTTTTATTAAGTTAATATTTTTGTTTGTAGATAAGTATAATAGTGTTGCTATATTTAATAGTGCTCATTGAAAATTCCGCAGATTTCCTTGGGATCTTTTATGTCTTCATCGTTGTTTTGAATCACTATATTTTCGGTACCTTTGTTTTAGCTTGTTTATGAATTTTATTGCATTCGCAATGTTCCATGTTCTTTTGGTTTTATTGTCAGATTTTTGTATAAGTTCCCTGTTGTATTTCTTTTTGCATTTTCTATTACCTTTCTAAAAATATCATTATAATGTTTCATATATTCTATAGATCATTGATTTTTTTTTTTTAAATTAACGTCCTCCAACATTGTGTCATATCGGACGAATCTATAGATCGGTCATTCATATGTGGATGTTTTATTGAATTCAGGAATTTCATTTGCTTCAATGAAATCTTTATTCCCTTTGTCATCCGTTTTGTACCTATTGCTCTGTTGCTTTTCTTTACCTTAAATTTTTTTTACAGGGATTGTATTGTTCATTCTGTTTTGTAAAATTTTGACAAAGCTATCATACTTTTCATTTACAGTTTCCCCTTCATAAACAATTTTTCTGTTCTCAAAAAATATTTTGTTATCTCCAGATGGTGCTTTGTACACCCAATAAGTATTACACTTTTTGTTTTTAGGTTAATTTCTAGTGCTGCCAGTTCAAATGCCACCTCTGCTATGAAATTGCTACAGTCTATTTCTCTAAAATTTAGTTCATTTTCTTCATATCTGGCTACTCCCCCATTCACATGTTCTTGTCTGCAATAGTATGTTCCTAGAGTATAACCCTGATAGTTATTAGCTACTATTTCCTCATTTTTCAAATGATGTTCTGTAAATATCATTATGTTTGGTTTTAGATCTTCTATAGGTAATTCTATTAAGATTCTTGTATTGCTTATAGTTTGAACATTCTGATGAAACATACTTTATTCCCTCACAACTTTTATTGTTTTAAATGGTGTTTTTTCTGCATCAATGTTGTATTTTCCCACCTAATCTGCCAGTTTTTTGTTTCATGTTACGTTTTTTTGTTTGCTCTTCTATTTTCCCACCCTCTGACTCTAGTTTTAGTTTTTCTGTTCCATGCATATGTTTATTACTTTATTAATCATCTGCCTCAAGAGTACCGAGCCCTTTCTATTTAAATGCAGGCTGTCCCTGCCCAAGCAACTTACTTCTAGGAACTTGTTTATATTTACATAAATTGCATGCAAGGTATTACATGCCCATTCTATTTCTTCATTTAGGTCTTTTATATAAATTTCATTTACAGCTCTTCTTCTCATTACACTGTTCACAATAATTTTTGGATGAGGGTAGTGCTCCTTTGCACTTCTGATTACACCATGTAGCACAACTGTTTTCACCTCACTTTTGTTCCTCCCCCTGCCAAGAAAATCAGGAAGGTATTCTGCTCTTATTCCCCTTAACACATTCACTTTCACATCAGCCCTTTTTACTGCTATGTTTTTATAATTGAATCACCTAACACCAGCACACTTATTGTATCTTCATTCTTCACCTGCTTACTTCCTTGTGTCGCTGCTACTTGCTGGTCCTATGGAGTGTTTAACTTGGGCTTTGTCCATTTGTATATTGATTTATTCCTGGACCTTCTTTCCTGAGCCCTGTGCTCTGTTGTTTCAGCATTTTGCTCTTCTTTATTTTCATCCAACACCTCAAACCAGTTTGCTGTAGTGGTTTCGGCATCATTACTTATGCGACGTGTTGTCTGTCTTCTTGTAATTGTGGTATACGACTCTTTCTTCTATCTGTGGTAGCATTTTTCTTTTCAGGCCCTCGTTTTCATCTTTCAGCAATCTAATCTCTTCTTGGACCTTTCTTAAATCTATATTAAGGATATCTATGATCACTTGCAATGAGATTAATACCTCTGCTTTGCGCAACCTGCTTCCCTTGGTACCTTGGGTCCTCCTTTTTCCTGTTTCTGTACATTGACCTGTATTATCTTCATTTCTGCACTTTTGTTCATTATTTAGCTTTTGATTATGACTTTATTTAATACTTAAAACTTCATTTTGTTCTTTTTCACGCAAATGTTTTGTTTTACTATGGGTCATAACATTACATGCTGCCATGTTGCTTAGCTACCAAATAATGAATAATGTGTCTACATAGAACATCAACATAGTATCAAATGGATAATGAAATTATTGTAATTTCTACTTAAATTGGAACACAGGATATTAAATAGCTACTAACAAGGTACCATTGTCTTATTTATTCAGTTCTTGCTTATGACTGAATCATCTCACCCATAAAAAATTAAGCTGTTATATAAATATTTAATTCCTGTTACTGTCTGTTTCTTTTCCTTATTGTCTGTCAAGGATTTTACACTAGCAAGTTAACTCTGTATTCTTCCGTAGAGTAGCTCATTGTGTCTCCAATGTCCTGCCATGTTTAAGATAAAATTATTAGCATGTTTAGGGATTGCAGAACATGGTGTTTATCATGCATATTTCTCTAGATACAATATCTCTTCTGTTCGCTGTACTCTGCTGACATGCTGTGGGCAACCGACAAATGTTGCCTCAGTGTTTTTCCAGCTGAGCAGCACATTAATTTCCTTTGTTTTCACAGAAAAATCTACTTTTAATGTATCCAGAAGAGTGTTATAAAAGTGTTTTGTGAGTTGCTTGCAATGCACTCAAAACCAAATACCAGCTTAGAGAACCTTATGTGTGAGTGGTTCAAAACAGGCTATGCTTTCCAAACTGAAGAATTTGAGCTCAAATCTCAGTAAAGCGAGGTTCGTGGATTCCGCTTATCTTCAAAAGATAACTCAGCTATGGGATTCCTGGGCTCATTTGAGCTCCACTCCACCTACTCATTCAGCACCTATGCAGTTCTATAGTGGTTAAAAGTGACATTTAATGTTTTAAAGATAGAGGGCAGGGAGAACTCTCAGTTCTGGGGACACAGCTTATTTGAGACTCACTCAATCATAACTTTGTTTGTGTAGACTTAGGATGCCTTTACAAAGAAAAGTGGCCTCTATTCTTAGTACAGTAAAACCTGTCTTCAGCAGAATCGAACAGGACTCTCAAATATTTCTGTTAAAGACAGATTTCCGTTTCATGAAGGTAGACCTAGGCTATTAACAAAATTAAACCATGAACATACATAAATGGAGAGAATGAGACAAAGAAATGTACATACCTTATTCAATTGTATGTATTTCTGCTGTGTATACATATATGTAATACACACCAAAACATATAATGAATGAGAAATAGCTGTTTACACAATTCATTCATTTTTTCCAGTAGTATCACACCAAACATATCCAAGTCATTTCACCATAAGGTGAATTGCTGCAGTTCCCTTAAACTTTTGGCAGCATCCTGATAAGTCTATAGTCTACATTCTTCTTCTTACTCAGGACATACTGTTTTCATCTTTCCAAGTTTGCATATTTTCAATTAAGGCATCTGTATCAACTGTGTCTGTTTCAGTTTGCACAACACTTTATGTTGACATATTCCATGGCATTAAAATTGAAAGCATCTTCATTGGTGTAGTTTTGTGATTCTTGTGTCTCATCCTCATTTTCTTCACCCATTGGAAACCCTGCTTTTCCAAAACCCTTGGTCACTGTCTCTGGTAGCAATTTCTTTACAACTTGGCTTATCCCAATTACCAAATTTAGAACCAATATGCTTTTGGCTAGCTCAGAGGTAAATGATGTGGAATCCATATTAGCGAGCATAGACTTTATTAATAGTTTACGGAAATGTACTTTAACATTCCAAATGATATCTTGGTTCAGTGGTTGAGTAACACTTGTGGCGTTTGGAGGGAACCAAGCAAGTCAGACATTAGAAAATTTGATGTGTAAATGATATGTTGCATTATCCATAAAAAGCAGAACATGCCGATTTTGTCTCCTCATTCTTCCATTAAATGCTGTTAACCATTCTTCCATGATCTGTGGTGACATCCACGCCTTTTTATTGGATCTCCAATCAACAGGCAGGTTCTGAAGATCAATGTTTTTTAAGCATCTCGGCTTCGGCTTAGCAGCCTTACCAATCACTAAAGGTTTTTCTTCCCATTTCAACTGACATAAAACCACATAGGAAAGCAGTCAATCTTTCTTTGGACAATTTTCCTCCTGAACATTTCCCACCTTTTAAATGCAGTGATTCATTTGGTAACACGTGGAGAATAGTTTCGTCTCATCACCATTTAGTATGTTTCCAGGTTCATATTCTTCAATTATTGAAGCTAGATTAGCAGTCCAATCAGTGATGGTTTCAGTGTTAATGTCACTTGATTCACCACAAAGTTCATTAAAAGTTACCTGATGTCTTTTGGGGAAATTGTCCAACCATCCATTAGATACTTTAAATTCAATCTTGCCCACTATTTCAGCCACCTTTTTAGCATATTCCTGTAACATAGGTCCTGATATGCAGTGATTTTTTTACTGTAGCATTAATGAACCACTCACACACTATTTCATTAATGTTCTGGTTTTCGGTTTTCTTAAGCTTTCTCTTTATTTTTCCATTAGCATATTTTGCTAGTGCTTTAGAATTTCTGCTTGCTTCTTTAGAATCTCGCAAACTTGAGTTTTGTTTATGTCGAACACCTTCATGATCTGCTTTACACTCAATTTATCACGTTCACTAGCATAAATCATTTTCATTCTAGTGTTTTCTAGTACAGTTCTTGTTTTCGAAGCCATGGTGATTGCAGTTGAACTAAACCATCACATTTGTCTAAGTTTAGAGGTGTACAGCTAAGAGCTGTGTATTCTAAGCTGTCAGACAAGACATTAGAGCGGGGATTGGAAAGGAAAGGGAACAATAAAAGACAATCAGCTGTGTTTATTGTTAACTATGCAGTGAAGGATTACTGTGACAGGTTTCTCAGTATTCGGACCATCATCAGCGCACCTCCTCCCAGATTGGTCAGGTAGCAGCAATATAGACTGTGCAGTATAGTTATGTTTCAGCTTAAACATCACGTACTAAGAGCAAACAATACAGACTTTGACTGGGTGCCTAAAAATGTTCTAACTCTGCAATCCGGAACTGGAAATTTTCCGTTAAAAAGGGTACTTTGATTTCCATTAAAGGGGTACTTTGATTTCTGTTCTCCGCATAACAGTTTCCATTTAGTGAAGGGAAGTTAGCATGTCTTTCACCCCTAAATACATGGGACTATGAAATATTTCTATTTAAGACAGATTTCTACTTAACAAGGGGTCCAATGAAGGCTGGTTTTATTGTATTAAGATTGTGCCGAAGACCAGGTGATGTAGAATATATTGTATACTGGTGACCATAGATGGCAAAACACTGAAGATTGATATATTTACTCTAGAATATAATTTGAGTGTTGACATTTTTACTTTTGTAGTCTTTTCATCCTTGGTCCCAGATTATATACACGTATTATTTTCATTTCTAAAATATAATATTACTATAAATAATTTTTCTGTCAACTTTACAAGAATTATGATAATTACTCAAATATGACTTAAGATTTACAAGAGAACATTGTGAAATTTGAGATTGACATTTGTGTCAAGAGCAAATACCCTCTCTGAGGAGGCACTGCACTCCATGGCAATGGAGTTTTGATCTGAAACTGCTTGGACTGTTACTACCTTCACGGAACCAGGCTTCATAACCCTGTCACTTCACCAATTCCCTTCTCAGTGTGATAGCTCAATATTGGTTACAAGGCCAAATTCTCCTTGTAAGGAAAGTGTAAAATGTTATATTTTGCATTATAATATTATTACTTCACTCCTCAATCTCTAATTTTCCCAATCCTCAAGTATACTACAAGGGTGGGTCAATAAGTAATGCCTCCTATTTGTTTTTTCTTTTAATTGCCAAGAAAATTGGATCCAATTTACATAGCTTGAAAACTACAACATTGACGATTAATTTGTCACTTTTCAATATAATCTCCGTCCTTTTCCACAGTTTTGGTCCACCTTTTAACTAGGGCATGTATTCCAGTGTGGTAAAACACAGGATCTTGCTTCCTAAGCCATTGACGCATGGACGTTTTCACAGCCTCCTCATCTTCAAAATGAATCCCACGATGAGCTTCCTTTAGTGGCCCGAACAGATGGAAGTCTGATGGTGCCAGGCCAGGGCTGTATGGGGGGTGAGGTAAGACTTGCCATCCCAATTTCTCAATTTCTGCAGTGGTGTAATGGCTGGTGTGTGGTTTTGCATTTTCATGCAAAAGAACCACATCTGCCATAGTTTTTGTTGGGCGAACTCGTCAAAGACGTGGTTTCAGCTTTTTGAGAGTTCTGACGTATTGGACAGAATTTATTGTGCATCCCTGCTCCAAAAAATCAATCATAAGCACACCCTCTGCATCCCAAAACACTGTCGCCATAACTTTCCCTGCCGACCGCTGAGTTTTGAAATTTTTTTCTTCGGTGACGTGTGATTCCATTCCATTGACTGCCGCTTTGATTCAGGTTCAAAAAAATGAACCCACATTTCGTCTCCAGTAAAAATTTTTTACTCCTCTCCCTCCAAATTGAAGCGCGGCAAGTGTTCGGAGGCTATTCTTTTCCTTGTTTCTTTGTTTTGGGCGGTTAACATTCTTGGTACCCAACGTGAACAAACTTTTGAGTAACCCAGTTGTTGAATAATCGTCATCACACTGCCTTTACTGAGGGAGGTAATGTGACACAATTCACCTGTTGTTATCCGGCGATCACCACGAATGATCTCATCGACTCGCTGAATGTTGCATGGAGTTACTGCAGTCACCAGCCTGCTGCTTCGCGTTTCATCTGCCAGTGGTGTTTGCCCTTCAGCTTTGTTACAGGGATGAACCCATCGTCTAACAGTGCTGACATCTACCGTTGCATCACCATACACATTTTTTAGCCTTTTGTGAATGCGAATTGGCGTTTCACCTTCCGCAGTAAAAAATTCAATCACAGAACGCTGTCTAATATGAATGTCGATGTCAGCCATTTTGCAAGAGGATGCAGTGCTGCCACCTGTTGACTTAAGAAGTTACTACTGCAGGGGATTGGAGAAGAAGGTTTGAGGAATTGCGTCAAAATTAAAATGTTTGACTTAACTAACTTATTTAAGGAAAAAAAAAAAATAGGAGGCATTACTTATTGGGTGGTATAAATAAAAGCAAGCAATAGCTTTTTCTCACTAATTCGGAGCAAGAGGTTGGTTTCATATAAATAAAAACCTTCTCCTCCATCTCCTTGCAAGCTAAAGCTTCCCGACCTTGATCGTGGAGCTATTGCTCACGAAATGGTATAAATAAAAATCTGCCTTCCTCACTCCTACGGAGCTTTTGCTGGCTATTTTCTGAGGTAGCTATGTAGGTACCTCAGCTTGCTCAATCAGTTAGTACCATGGCCAGGATTTCCTGGTTCCACTGTTTTAAAACAACTGGCTTATTGCCAATTAGTTTCAAATCACTTTTGGACTTAATTCTTGTTTTTAAGTTGCTTTTTTTTAGTATTTGCATCTCGCTGATGGATGTTTTAAACTCTTCCTCCAATTGTTGCTTTACTGTAGCAACTGCTAAACTTTTGCGCTTACTTTCTGACAACTGTGCTTTTAATAGAATATCTTGATTTTCCTTTAATAGATAAGCAAAGCGCCTTATATATACACTGCTTTCTTCAACCATGGTGACTGAAATACGTGTTGTAAAATATAAAAGCTACTCTTGGAGATATTTGCTGCTATATCAGCTCCGATGATACAAGGACATTTTTCTGAGGTGTTATGATCAAGCCTGGTTAGAATGCGAGTGATGTCATAGTGATCCACTTTCATTACCGGAAACCTGATAATGGAATCAAAACATATACGAACGTGCTTATACAAACATGCAGCACGTACGAAGAGCATAATGCTCGTACAAATCAAGGTCGAATTATATCTATAAAATAAGCCCATATGAAACTCACAGAGTAGGTATAGCTTTAATTCAGATAACACTTTTAAAATCTTAGAATTGCCTATTTTGATGTTCCATAAATTTTAATTGCCCAGTTCTAGAGCAGCTCAACACAACACCAGCAAAAGTAATATTTCATTATATCACTTGTAATAGACGCAGGTCGTCAAATTATGGGAATCTGGGTTTAAATTTATAAAAGGATAATCGCCATGTGTTGGAAGTTCGGATAAATCCCAATTAGTTTCATTTATCCCTGCCCCCCCCCCCCCAAAAAAAAGAAATTGACGTAAACTGTGTGCTTTAATTAGATACATATTTTTTGTGTAGTAAGACTTTGTCTATCTCCTACAGTTTATCAGTTACAAATGTGATTCAGAATGAAAAGGACTTCACAGGCTATTCCCCTGAAATTAAAGGTATACCTACATTTCAAAAACACCTAGTCTTCCAATGGATACCAGCTCACTGTGGACTGAGTGGTAATGAGAAAGCTGATTTTCTTGCAAAAAAGGGTACCAGCGGTGTACAAAAATCTATAGTTAATCTACCATTTTATCCAGCTAAAAGATTAGTCAACTCTGAATTCAAAAAAATTATTGCAAAATATTACTATGAAAAATCAAAGAATAAAAGATGGGAACTACCAAACATTAACAGTAATTCCTGAGTATCCTCGAAAAACAGCAGTTGCAACCTTCAGGTTGATTACAGGACATGATTGTCTGGCAAAACATTTAAACAGAATTGGGATATATTCTTCACCACTCTGTCCTCTATGTGATCTGCAAGAGGAAATGGATCGAGACCACCTTCAAATATGCCCGGCCACTTCTAGTGCCCCATCCATCGGTGAAAAATATTGGAGAGCAAGAGGATTAATGACTTCATTGTCAGAAATCCAGCATTAGCTAACAGCAACAACAAACAACATTTCAATTGTCATGTAAATATCTTAGCATATGCCATTTTAATCAAAATATGAGCACAGTGGCCATTTTTGAGAAAATTAAAAATTAGGAATGTTTATCCATGTAAAAGTTAGTTTTGGATCAAGGGTTTCCATAAAGGAAACCCTTGGAGGTTACTGAGCTTCAATACGAAATTTGGTTTTTAAAAGTGACTGCTTGGATTTTGATGTTCACACTTACACACATACAGGCACGCACACCTAGGGCTCTCTCTCTCTCTCTCTCTCTCCCCCTCTCTCTCTCTTCAGAAAGGCTCAGAAGGTGTATTTCTACTTTAATCTCGATATCGAATTATTGGGCGGAATGCAATAATTCCTCTACTATACGTTTAGTGGTTGAGGAACTAAAACATTACACAGTATGTAGGGACTTGGAAGCAGATATAAACAATTATAATCGCATTTAAATAGAAAATGTAGACTTGCTTCTGCAGCATTTGCTTCCAGAGGGAAATGAAACACGAAGGGGACCTTCTAACATCCTAAGGTGTTGTCATATTGCCTGCGTACGATAACGCTAAACATAATGTGAATGAGGTAATAGTGTTCCGCTCTCATTACCGACGATAATGTAATCAAAGCGATACATAGAGCAGAATATTGTGGACATCAAAACCGGGTTATAACTGAAGACTTTCATATAAAACCGACCCTAAATTTAAATTTCCACGAAATGAAACTTCTTCATCCGGTATAGCTTTAATTTATGATAAAGTCTTGTATAATCTTGGAATTAGGCCCCACACACTCACTCTTGAAATTAGTTATTGATATTTTATATGTATAGATGTAAAGGATATCAGTATAGCGGTGCAAACACACGAGTACAAATTATCTACTTCCATATATCAGTTGATACAAGTTCCCAATACTATAAAATTAAGAAAATCACTGATGGAATTTAGAAAGTGTATGAACGTTATCAGTGGAATGCCAGGCGAATCTTAATTTCTATTTAATTTGCCAAATCTTTACTTACAGTTTCGTTCTTTAAAATCAGTATCTCTATCAGGTTTAACATGAATAAGTATATGGATATTTAAATGCAGCAAATATTTAAATCCCCTCCAGACAGGAAAAAGGTGTGTTTGTTTACGTGGCCTGGTGAAGGTCACGGAGCTAAAGCTTTGTGTTGAAAGCAAGAGCTGGCGGAAGAGGGAAAGTTTTTATTTATACCAAAGCACGACCTTTTTCTTATTCTCAACTTGCTTACCAGCTTCAGCTCACAAGCACTAGCAAGTTTTTATTTATACCACCCATTGACCCACCCTCATATATGCCATCATGAAATTTTGTAATATAGTGAGGTGTCAGAAAATTTAAGTAAGCTCATCGGAAAAAAATTAGTCACCCCTGGTCAACTCAACATTAATAACACATAGCACCACCTCTGGACCTGATAACTGCATGGATTTGGTTAGGAAGCGAGTTCACCAGGTTCTGCAAATATAGCACATCCAGCTGACAGCTGTCACGTATGAGTTGCTTCCCCAAATCCACCAAATTGTGGGGATGCTAATTTTGGTGTTTCACCCTCTGTTCCAACATATCCCACATATTTTCGATTGGGTTCAAGTTGGATGAGTTTGCAGACCAATCAAGATGTGATAAGGTGTTCATGCGTGCGTGCGTTGCTCAAACCAGCCCAACACTCTTCTAGCCTGATGAACCCTGCAGTTGTCATCTTGAAACATAGAGGAGGCAACAGCACAGTGGTCATGGAGATATTGACTAAATGGCAACACCTGGTCATTCAGAATGTTCAAATAAACATGCTGGTTCATCCTAATGGTCATCTGATGGAGCGGTCCCTATTCATAGTAAGAAAAACGTCCCCAAAACATCACTGACCCACCTCCAGCATGAACCTGACTCTGTGCACAATCCAGATGAAATGCTTCATGTGGCCAGCTGTGTACCCTACGATGTGTGTCAGTCGAGTAGAGGCAAAAACATGATTATTGGACTACATGACATTCCGCCAGTCAGCTGCTGTCCACATTTGGTTGTTTTTAGCCCACTGAAGTCACGCAGCTTTATATATCTGTGTGAGCAAGGACCTCCTTTGAGGTGTCCCGACTCCAAATGTTCATGGAATGCAGTTCCTACCGCTATGTCCCCTCACTAACAGGTCAGGATGGACCTGCATTCACAGACTGGAGCAATTCCTGTCAGGTTTGGAAGCAATTTGCATTTACTAGCCGTGATACTTGTCTCCAGTCCCTCTCAGTCATGATCCTTTTCCGACCACAATTCTGACGTGTTTTGTGGCCATGTGTATTGCACCACTGCTTGTAGACCCATTGGACAGTCTGCTTCAACACACCAACAAATCTGAACGCTTCACCTACTGTATGGCCATGTGCACAGTCAAACATGATTGCCCCTTTTTGCCATTCTGTTATGTCCTTACATTTCCCCATGTTGCATTACACTGAATGCTTGACACACCATGTCTCACAGTTGGTACGACCCTCTGATCATGTAGTGACAGTGGACATGCAGTTAATCACATGACTTGACCAGAGCACCATCTATCAAGTTGTAAAGATTCATTGCTGATATCTACAGAGGGTGCCTAATTTTTTGTCCAGTGAGCTTATTTTCCTTGGTGTTGACATTGTCCTCCATTGCTGTGAATAGTCTCCAAATAATAGTTTTTTTAATCAAATGCAGCATTAAGCCTCTCAGGCTTTATGTCCATTATAATCAACAAAGCTTATTAATCAACTTCTTGCAAAATAAAATGAAGCTGCAAAAATGTTTGACTTTAAGCAATTTTTGTTTCTGCTGTTTTGCTGTTGTTATGGGGTTTTGATTCTTTCTATTGGTATAGTATAGCATAAAATAAAGAAAATTTGGGAAAAAAGAAAAGGTTGATATTCTTATTCTATTTAAATTTAAATATGAATCATATCCTTCACCACAGTATAACCCATCAATATGCACTAATGGCAATTGCCATTGTATATCATATGGGTCAACTTTACTTTGTAGCACAACAGCAGGATTTGAATCTCAACATTGAATACTGGCTAATGATGTTAAATGTTGTAGAAGCTTTTAAGGGCATGAATGTTTGCAGTGTGCTAGCAAGTTTGAATAAGCTGTTTTAGCCGAAAATAAATTGAGTTCACACATTCCATACTGACTCTCTGGGATCAGTATCCTATGGAATGGGTATTTTTTGCATTATTGTGGTTTTTATTATACTGTGCAATAGTTTGTAATTGGGAATAAGTCCTGTGCTACACATTGGTATGATTAATTTTTGAGCTATGATACATTTGAATTTCTTACAAAATGTTTAAAATAGCATACTTCTAGCCACTTTGGTCAAGCAACATTTAAAATTATTTGAAAGCTTATTTATGATGTTTATTTAGCTAAAAAGTTACATTGAACACAATGACAAAAGTAGGTGCTATGCTTCTCAGGAATGTGTTAAATATGTATCCTGCCTGCCTGCCTACCTACCTATTGGTCTGGGTGGCTCAGTTGGTTAGACGCTGGTCTACTGATATCAAGGTCGCAGGTTAAAATCTGGCCCTGACCGATGGTTTTTAAGTGTGCTTAAAAACGACAGCTCCATATCAGTAGATTTCCTGGCATGTAAAATAACTCCTGCGGGACAAAATTCCGGCACACCGGCGATGCTGATGTGATCCTGGCAATTGACAGCATCATTAAACAACAAAATATTTATTTTATTTATTTGCCTGCCTACCTACCTACATATATCCCTCCCTCCCTCCCTACCTACCTCCCTACTTACTTCCCTCTCTACCTACCTCCCTCCCTACCTCCCCCCTACCTACCTACCTACCTACCTACCTACCTACCTACCTACCTACCTACCTACCTTCCTATCTACCTACGTAGCTAGCTCCCTTCCTCCCTCCCTCCCCCTATCTGCCTACCTACCTACCTCCACCTTCCTGCCTGCCTGCCTGCCCGCCTGCCCGCCCACCCACCTGCCTGCCTACCTACCTCGCTACCGACCTATCTACCTACCTCCTTACTTACCTACCTACCCACCCACCCACCTACCTCCCCCCTACCTATCTACCTCCCTACCTTGCTACCTACCTCTCTACCTAGGTAGGCAGTCCTTTAGTCATAATCCAATATTACAGTTTGCATGCTGCATCATCATAATCATTCTATGGCATTTTTCTCAAGTGTAATTACAATTTCAATATCAGTTCTATCACCATCTAAAACAAGTGAGGTTATTTTAGAGTCCAAAAGATGTAACAAAGGAGAAGTTCCTCATAGTTATATTACTGCACTAGGATAAAGTATTCTGAAGAACAGCGAATACATGCTGAGCCATAAAGTGACCGTTTCTTGATGCTTCTGAAGACTAAAAGTTACTGTTATCATCTTAGCATTCTAAGTTGTTGCATAAAATATATATAGAAGTTATCATCAAGTTTGTACCAGACATTTTATAGTACTACAACACTTAAACAGTAGTGTTTATTTTAAAATACTTAGAAGTAATATAAATGCCCATGAATGAGAACTTAGCAAAGTATAGGAGAATAATAAGAATCAAATTTATTGACAAATGAAAGAACAATGGAAGTGATATATTCTTCTGCATTATGGAAGTCTACAACAAAAGTAGCAGCTCATAAGCCATGAATTAGGAGGCTGACACTTAAAAGCCTATTGAAAACCTGTGAGAAGAGTTGAATTTAAACATGTTACAGTCAAGGAAAGAAGATGGAAAAACAGCTAAAAGTGATTTTTATGAACTTTTCAATGTATGCTAATTGAAATGTGATAAGGGTAAAGATTGCTAAAGTTAGGCAGAAGAGCAGCCAATCTACACAGAGTGCCTCAAAAATGCACTGACAACGCTTGGTATGTTGTACGGGATGTGAAAGTTCTTGAAAGCTGATCATCTCATACAACATACTAAGCATTGTCAGTGTTCTTTGAGGCACCCCGTATATTTTGTAATATTCACTTTCTTCCTTAACTAAAGAGTTTCAATATAGCTTGGAATATATAATGGAATAGAAAATGTATGTAGTGAAGTGAATTAGCTCTATGGAACTATAAACTGGTTATAGTTGCAGCACTGCATTTCACTTTGAAATTAACACAGACGCAAAACTTATAAAATGTTCAAATTACCCATTGAGACTGTCAGCATGAGAGAAAATGCACATTTTGAAGAACAAGGATCATGTCATGAGTTTGTGGATACTGTGTAAAAACCAACTAAGCAAATTCATCATTCTTCCATCACTACAAGTTACACCAGTCTCCACACAAGTTGCCACCATATGTACACAGAAAGATCTTCCTAGAACTCTTGACAATCGGCCTATGGCTGCAGATGTAGCAAGTGTTCCCAAAACATTTATTAAGTAAATTATAAGTAAATGAAACGGAGTTACACCTCAAAATGGTTTATTTCATATGACAATTTAATATGTTTTATTCAAATTGTAATTTTTGCTACAATTAATAAACCATAACCAAGCATTGAAAGTGCAGTATGCTATGACCCAGCAAAAAATTCAGATATGTGATGTTGTTTACTGAGCATGGTATACTATAATTTGTGCACTCTTAGTTGGTGATTTATGTTTGCTGGCTGTGTGATGATTGGCTCTGAAAATTGCAGGAGAGAGTGAGTACATCATACTGAATTCAAAGTAACCAGCAAAAGCACCAATTGGAAGTATCTATTTCCTTGGCAATGAAAGACCCTGAAAACAGTGTGTTTTACTGTTTAACATGGCAACTGAATTTCTTTACAGCAAAATCTCTTATCTAATGCTGATATGCTGACTCATATGCATTTTCAAAGAAAGCTAAGTTGATGTGTTGCGCTTGCCACACTGAAAACCAGTGGGTCATTGACATCATATACCTGATACTTGTTTTGCATGCACTGTTTGGTTGTTACGATGACCATAATGATAATGATCAGTCATAGGAATTTCTAAGTACTAAATCCAGATGGAAGCAAATATGGTGGAACTGTCAGTAGGTTATAGGCAAGGACATTGTAGATAACAAACCTGCCCCATTCCTTGTACAGTCTTTTGGCATTTGCAAGCACTTGGACAGTTTTTACCTGCCTGTCACTGACCTGTGGCCTCTCTTGTTTAGCATTCTTTGTAGTCCAAAGTTTGAGTGTAGTTGCCTTGAATGCAACTGCTTACAAATTCCTGTTTGATGGTGATATGATTTTGTGTAGTTATGTCTGTATGCATGTGAATCAAGCTGAAACATTTAACTATTTGAAGGTGCTAGAGGACCAGCTTATGCAGTGTGAATGAGCCAGAACATGATAAATATGAACCTGAAGCAAACCAGCTGTCAGAAATTCAGGAAATAGGAAAAGCAGGAATAATGTAATTACAAACCTAGCTTCTTTTCAGCAGGATGCAATTCATTGCCATATTTTGGGAGAAATGAATCCTACCATACCCAAATTGCATTCCTTGTTGCAAGATGGAGAACTTTTTACAGGTAGCAACACTTCCCTTCACATTATAGTGAAAGAATTAGGTTTCCATTGTGAAAAGCTGAATGACTGTAAGCTTTTATTAGAAAAGCCTCACATCTGCACTTGGTGATGTAGATTTCTCTGGAAAATATGAAAACTTCGCTTGCATACACAAGATATGGGTACACGTTATTCATGGCATCAGCAAAGGGTGATCAGATGACACATAAATCAACAGTGGAAGTTAGGTAAAGGAGAAGAAGAAATACTTCATGCTGGAAATTCCAATGGATTTATTCCAAGTTGTTGCACCCTGTTCAAATCAAAGAATCAGGAGACTACCATGAAAAAAAATCAATCAGCAACTTTAAAAAAAGTTGTTTGAGGAGCAGCTATTGCCTAATTTGCATAAACCAATGGGCCCAGATGACCTAGTTGTCAATGGGCCAGTCCATCATGACACATGAAAAAAGCTAAATTACTGGAATTTGTAAAAACAAACAAAACATGATTTCCACAGTATGTAATAGATGATATTGCAGTAAAACATGGCCATAAAATAATTAGGCTTCATCTATAACATTACCATTTCAATACAATAGTGTTGATTTGGGCCAAAGTTAAGGGATATTTAGCTCTTAAGAATGAAGACTTCATACGATCTGTGGTTTGATTACTGGAGGAGCCATGGGAGGTTCCAGCAGCTCGAATGACCATGATGATGTGGTTAACAATGATAGCAGCAGTAACAACAGTGCGGAAGATAGTGATTCATAACTTTATTCCCATTGAAATAAACATCAAATTGAAGGTATAGCTCTTTTATTTGTTATGTTGTAATTAAAATAGTTTCATGTTCATTCAGCTTAGCTCTTACATTTTGTTGCTGTAGGGCAAGCAAGAATTTAAGTGTTTAATTAAGAACTTTCTTGTAATATTGTTATTACCCTAGTCAGAAAACTATTGCTTATTTTATATAAACATTGGCAGAGTGTCCAATAAAACAGCGGTTGACAAGTATCAGACTTATGACGTATGAGCAGGCAAACTCTGACAGTGCAATTTGTGAGGAGAAAACACAAGCAGTGCAAATACAGCAGCAGCATGGCCATCATGAAAGGGGGGGGGACTGCAGCCCTTGGAAATTATTGAATTTAATGTGCAGTCAATTACTGATTATTAGATTGTTTTAATTTTCATGTAAAGAACAATTTTTATGTGGCACAAATTAATGTGGTTATCCACAACAAATACTACAAGTTTTGACAACAGAATAATGAATTAATATTGTTTGATTGCAACCTTCCAATATGCGACCCACCCCAGAAAAAAAAAGTGTGCCGACGCCCATGAGCTGCAGTAAACACATGTAATACCGTGGCGGCTGGTATTGTTTTATTTGTTACTAAAAGTAATCTAGTTCTACATAATTCAGAGTATAATCTGAAATGTTAGTTTACGATGAGTTAGAATTTATATTACTTTTGTATATATACCCGGAACAAAATACGTACCCGCAGGATTTTTTTTTTTTTTAATTATTATTTTTACCGTGGAGGGGAAAAACCCGTTACAGGCGGAGGCCGACATGCTGAGGCCAAAAGTGTGAGGGTCCCTGCGCCCAGAAGGGGGAGGGTTACTCACTAAAAACCCCTCCACGTGTTAGTTCGTACAATGCTAATGTTTTCGTGCGTTAGTCGGGTCCCGCATAGCACCCCGGTTAGTAATTGAAAGCTTTAAGCTGCCATGAAGTACATGCGAGCGAGTCAGATGTTGCTTTTTGGTAATGCCCATGAAACCTGGACAGGACCAAGAGGGTTACATGCGTTGTTAACTTGGTGTTATGAGACGCAATTTGTGCTTATTTATGATTAAGGTTGCACAGGCCTAGGCCTGTTAGTCGTTATGGTACGTGCTAATGTTAGTGTTAGTGTAACATGGTGTAATTATGCAATGCTTACGTCTATGGTTGCACAGGTATTTACCTGCAAGTCATTATGATATCTGCTGATGTTAGTGTTAGCATATCTGAGGTTATTCGTGCAATATTTGAGCTTATATCTAGTGTTACGCAGGTATTTACCTGCCAGTCGTTATGATATCTGCTAATGTTAAGAGTTAGTGTAACTGAAGTTATTCGTGCAATATTTGAGCTTATATCTAGCGATGCACAGGTGAAACCTGCAAGTCGTTATGAAATAAGCTAATGTTAGTGTTAGAGTACAAAAGATGTTTTTCGTGCAATATTTAGGCTTATGTCTAGTGTTGCACAGGTATGTACCTGCAAGTCGTTAGGAACAGCTAATGGTCAGTGATTTTTACACATGCTTAATATGAATGCTATCGTGCTAGATTTCTACTTTGTCTGCCCGAGATAGGCAGGTCTTGTATCAGCCTGTTCCTGGTCTGGCCGTGTCGTCGGAGTGTCCTACTCCATCATACGGTGGCCCGCTTTCACCGCGCACGTAGGACACTGGTGGGAGGCCCTAGTTCTCCCGGTCCGCCTCGGCAGTCGCCGAGGGCTTGTAGGGCTCTGTGGCAGGCTGCGGTCTGAAACAGGGAATAAGGAAGGTTTAGTTGTGTGGTGAGAAGGGAACAGTCCTCTGTCAATGTTTCATTTAGTCGTGTAGTAGGTTGTTCAAGAATTCCTCTACTTCCGTGTTATTTAGAGTTAGATTTCTGTCGAAAAGCGCTAGCGGTCTAGCGTGTTTATAAATGTCCATAGTATAGTTGCCTAGGTTCGTTACTAAAGGGTTGTGATGTTTGTGCAAGTGTTTATACGTATCGTGTGATAGCTTTTTAATGAATTGCTCTATCGTGTGCATTTTTAGTTCGTCGTGTAATAAGTCCGCTGGTGCAGTGTAGGGCACTTTTGCTACCAGTCGTATTTTGTTTTGTGGTCTTTGTAGGCGCATAATATGTGTTTTTGCGGCGTAACCCCAAACCGGAGCAGCGTAAGTGAGTATAGGGCGGATAAGCGTCTTATATAATGTTAGTCCCATTTTGAGTTTTAGTTGCGAGTTCATGTTTATAAGGAGATATAGTTTGCCTAATTGGGCGTTCGCTTTTCCCCTTATTTGGAATATATGCTGCTTCCATGTGAGTCCCTGGTCCATTTTAAGCCCTAACCAGGTGACTGTGTTTTTCCACTCAATGTTCTCTCCAAATATGGTGAGTGGTGGAAGCTGGTGTTTTCCTAGTCTATGGTTGATTCTTTTGGTGAATATGATAGCCTGCGTTTTCTTGGCATTCACCTTAATTCGCCATTTGGTGAACCAATCCTGTAGCTCGTTAAGGGCGTTTTGTAGCCTCCTGTGTATGAACTCGACTTTCCCCTATTGCGCTACAATTGCCGTGTCATCTGCATAGATGAATAAGTTCGTGTTGTGTGTTTTCGGAATATCGTTCATTGTTATATTAAAGATAATCGGCCCCAATATACTTCCTTGTGGGACTCCCGCTTTTATGGGGCGGGGGGAAGAGAGGTGGTTGTTAACTCTGGACTGGAATGTCCGATTGTGTAGATAGTTTGCGATTAGTTTAATTAGACAGTCGTATATATTGAGCGTCTTGAGCAGGCCCGCGTGCCAAACTCTGTCGAACGCGCGTTCTACATCAAGTAGGAGTGCGCCTGTCGATTTTCGGAAGTTAAACCCATGCGTGATGTGTTCTGTGGCTCTCAACCAGACTCTTTTTTTTTTTTTTTTTTTTTACCGTGGAGGGAAAAAACCCGTTACAGGTGGAGGCCGACATGCTGAGGCCAACAGTGTGAGGGTCCATGCGCCCTGAAGGGGAAGGGTTACTCACTAAAAAACCCCTCCACGTGTTAGTTCGTACAATGCATCAACCAGACAACAGCAGCCAGCTTTTTTTTTTACCGTGGAGGGGAAAAACCCGTTACAGGCGGAGGCCGACATGCTGAGGCCAACAGTGTGAGGGTCCCTGCGCCCTGAAGGGGGAGGGTTACTCACTAAAAAACTCCTCCACGTGTTAGTTCGTACAATGCTAAGGTTTCGTGCATCATCGTGCGTTAGTCGGGTCCCGCATAGCACCCCGGTTAGTAATTGGAAGCGAGCTACTCCATGCCGGCCGGTCCGTTTTCCCGAGGGTACGGACTTTGGCAAGCGGACTTCAAATACATGAGCAAATACAAGGCCAGGGTAGGAGTCTTACACTCGCATGCACGCATGCGGTAAGGGCGTAAGTAGCCTTTTTCCCCACCACAAAAAAAAAAAAAAAAAAGCAAATACAACAGGACTACCAGTCAACCCATCTGCTTCTGCAACAACAGTAGCGGTTAGTCAACAAGGCTTCAGCCAACGCCCTAGGGCGGTTTTAAGGCGCATCCATTGGATGTCCGGTCCTCTGTTGACTACGCTTCTCAGCAACCGCTACTGCAGGTAAGAGGACAGTCCGACAACACTGTACGCGCTGCACCTCAGGGTGCAGAGCAGTATGCCTACCTCTAAAGGCCCCTCTCAACCCCACCCCACCCCTCCTGTGAACAGGCCACGGCCTGCACTGCAGGATCCAACCATGCCCAGCAGATCTGGCGCACCCACTCCCCCTCACGTGAGCCCAGCTCCGGAGGGATCCAACCGGCGTCGCCGTAAACGCCAACAGGGCGGAAAAGGCAACGCAAAACGTCTAGCTATTGAGGATCAACCCCCTAACGCAGGCGCTTCTCGCGAAGATTCCTTGCGGTTAGGAACAAGCTCAGAGTCTGACTCTGACCATTCCCGCGTAAATTCAGACGCGGAGTATGACACCGACGGGATTCTGGTCTCGTCATTACCGTCCAGGATGGACGAGGATGAGGCTTCCTCCTCAGACATCTCGACAGAGGTGGATGAGGCAGAATTCCGCGAGGTAGTCAACCGTCGGAAGAGACACCAACACTAACATCCCTGCTGATGGACCAGCTCCTCAACAGAGCCAACATGGAAGACGGCACATTCCGCCAGTGATTGTGGACGACTTCAGGGGCATGGTAGGCTTCCTGAAGGAATTCATGCCTACGCTCTCGTCGGCGTGCCCTGTCACTAGGAGGAAGAGCCGGTATGTCTTCTAGGCAAAAACCGTAGAAGATTACAACCTTCTAATGAGCTCCCTGGATAGGAAAAATCTCCCCTACTTTACCTTCGGCCTCGACAAATCTCGGGACGTCCGACGAATCATCCGGGGTCTTCCGGTGGATACGCCCGTGGGCGATATCGGGGAGGCTCGTATTCGCCAAGGCATCACCCCTAGGCTAGTGAGGCAACTCACAAAGCCGGGTGAGAGTGGTGAGCCCAAGAGACCAATCCCCCTTTTCTTGGTGGTGGTAGACAGGGCGAGTAACCCGGAGATGAAAATCGACGGGGTCTCGTCCATCTGCTACCTCCGGGTGAGGGTGGAGGCAGTGAGGAGCTCTTTCGGGCCCCCTCAGTGCTACAGGTGCCTTGGGTTCAATCACTCAAGTCACTTCTGCCACCGTAATCTCCGGTGCCTACGCTGCGGCGAAGCGCACCTTAAAGATTCCTGCCCTCGTGCGACCACGGACGAACCCACCTGCGCAATTTGCAGGGGCAAGCACGTGGCTTGCTACGGTGGGTGCCCCACGCGGAAGCTTGTTATCGCCTCCAGGCGACCCCAACCTGCGCAGGGGACTGCGGCCCCATCCAGCGCCCAAGGACAGCACCAGGCACCTCAACCGGCCGCCCCCTCTAGGGGGACATACGCCCGGCGCGCCTCGGATGCTCCGAGGACATCCCGAGATCAACTCACACAACAGCCCCAACAGACACAACACCAGCCCCAAGCAAACCGTCCCATCCAGGCTACCCCCCTCCCGAGGAGGCAAAGGAGGACCCGGGAGCCCAGACCTGCACCCAGACCGGCAGAGGAGAGTGGTCCGACCACTCATCAAAGCCCTCAGGGGGAGATCAGAGCTGAGGTGCCTTCACCAGCCCCACTCCCACCCACAACCACCACATCCACAACCACCACACCCTCAACCCCTGGCTTCCAGCTCGCGGACCTGCTCAAGTGGGTGCAGCAAGTTCTGCAATCATACGGACAACAGATCTGCGAGCTCCTCGCCAGATTCTTTTCCAGCGACACAGCAGGAAAGACGCTGGTCGCCATGGAGGGCTCGCCCTCCTGACATCTCTCCTCCAAAGCTCCCAGGATGGCCGGTCGAACTAGATCTTGTGCCTCGTTTCGGCTCGCGTTCTGGAACGCGTGCGGACTGAGTAACCAGGCGGGCGAGCTGTCCCATTTTGCCCGCACCTATGCCCTTGATGCCATCCTAGTCGGCGAAACACACCTCCGTCCAAACGACCGTTTCCGTATTCCGGGCTACGTCTGCCACAGAACAGATCGTCAAGGCCGTCCTGGTGGCGGAACGGCGGTGTTCGTCAGGCAGAGCGTGGTCCACCGTCCAGTCCAGCTCCCACCTCTTCAAACCCTAGAGGCCACGGCCATTACCATGGAACTCGACGGTACTGAAGTCATGATAGTCTCTGTGTATCACCCTTGTCGGTCTGGGTGGCTCAGTTGGTTAGACGCTGGCCTACGGATCCCAAGGTCGCGGGTTCAAACCCGGCCCAGGCCGATGGTTTTTAAGTGTGCTTAAAAACGACAGCTCCATGTCAGTAGATTTACTGGCATGTAAAAGAACTCCTGCGGGACAAAATTCCGGCACACCGGCGACGCTGATGTGATCCTGGCAATTGACAGCGTCGTTAAACAAGAAAATAATTAATTAATTGTATCACCCTCCACGCAGGCAGTTCGTGCCCAAAGATTACCTTTCCATCCTGGCCCTGTATCCTAACGCCATCCTGGCCGGCGACTTCAATGCCAAGCACCAGCGCTGGCACTGTGGCCGACGGGCAGATGCACGAGGCAATGCGATCATCCGCCTCATCGACGCGGATCCCGAACTTCGTGTTCAGGGTCCGTGGCAACCCACGCATCATCCGCTAGGTCGAGGACTGCCTTCAGTCATCGACTTCGCGATCATCAAGCACCTACCATTTCATCTCACCCTCACATCATTAAACGCCCTCCAGTCAGATCACAATCCGGTGTTGACTGAAATCAACACTCGGATTGCGAGTCACGATTGCTCGAGGTTAACTCGAGAAACGGACTGGGAGGGTGTGCGCAATTGTCTTCGCACCTCCATCCCACCCAACCCAAGAATCACAGACATCCCTACCCTCGAGGCGGCAGTCTCGTCCTTCACATCCATCGTGACACGAACTGCCCTCAACCTAACAGTCCAAGCTCCAGCACCCCTTCACCGGGATGTCCTTCCACTGGACATTATCCTTCTCATCCGACGCTCCTGGGCGGCACGGAGACTATACCAGAGGCACCGCACACCCCACAACAGAGCCCTGTTACGGCGCTTGCGCCGACTGGTCAGCGCCCGCTTACGCGAGCACCGAGTGCAAGCGTGGGAGGACAAGATGGCCAGCCTGGGCACTGAGTCGGGGGACGTGTGGCGGATAGCAAAAAGCCTCCGAAACCGTCGAGGCCAATATACCTCCCCTCTCCAAGGCACCCGAGGCCTGGCCTATGAACCCAGTGCCAAAGCCAATGTTTTCGCCGACTACCTGGAGCGTACCATGTGTCCAAGAGAAGACCCCCAGGACTACCACCACTCGGAACGCGTCCGCCGGTACGTACGTCGATTCTTTCGACGCCCCCCGGAGGACGCGGACCGACTCCCGGTAATACGCCCCAGCGAACTCCAGGACGCACTCCAGCGTCTCAAACCCAAGAAGGCGGCTGGACCTGACGGGCTTACACCTTACATGCTTCGCCACCTTCCCTTCAACGCCGTGCTCTTTCTGACCAGGGTATTCAACATGTGCCTCGCCCTGGGTCACTTCCCACGAGAGTGGAGAGAGGCCCGGGTGATCTGCATCTTGAAGCCCGGGAAAGACCCGGTACGCCCATCCAACTACCGATCCATAAGCCTCCTGTCCACCCTCTCGAAAGTTCTCGTGAGGATGATCTTAAACCGCTTGTCCCCCTGCTGGGGACATTCAAGCCATCCCTGAACATCAGTTTGGGTTCCGTCCTGGGCACTCTACGCCCCAGCAACTGCTGCGGGTGGTGGAGGCTGCCGCCCTGGGTTTCCAGGAATGTGCCTTCACTGCTGCGGTATCACTGGACGTGGAGAAAGCCTTCTCGACGACCTGGCACGCAGGGCTCCTCTACAAACTGATCCACCTGGGGCTACCCACACAGCTCATCCACACACTACACAGTTTCCTCCGTCATCGGACTTTTAAAGTCACAGTTGCGGGGCGAACCTCCACAATTAGGCCAGCAAGAGGCGGAGTCCCCGAAGGCTCTGTTCTGTCCCCTACTCTATTTAGTGTTTATATGGCAGACTTCCCCACAGAACCACAGGTCAGTATAGCTCAGTACGCAGATGACGTATTGCTATACTGTACCAACCGACACATCCTCAGAGCCTTCAACCCCATACAGAGACACCTCCGCCAAGTCCAACTGTGGTGTCGGCGCTGGCAAATGTCCGTTAATCCAGACAAGAGCTACACCATCCTCTTCACGAGGTGCCACACCCCCGCAGACTGCCCCACCTTTCACCTTCGAGGCCGAAGGATCGAGTGGACAAATTCCATCACCTACCTAGGAGTCAAACTGGACAGAGGTCTGACTTTCCACGGTCACATCAGAGACCTCTCGGCAAGGTCCCAGGGGGCTATTGCCTCCCTGTACCCCATGCTGAGGTCCGAGATGCCAGTCCGCCTAAAGCTACACCTCTTCCGGGCTCTTGTAGTCCCCCTCATGCTTTACGCTTGTGAAGTGTGGGGCATGGCTGCTGGTAGTTGGCTCCAGAGGGTTCAGAACAGAGGACTCCGGTCCATCTTCTCTGTCCCCTTACCCTTCCCCGTGAGACTATTTCACGAAGCCTCATCTTTTACATACGTGGAGGATGAAATTAGGCGCCGGGTAGCAAAATTGTACGCCAAATTACCCAACCATCAAAGCGCCCTAGTTAGGTCTCTAGGGGACTATGACCCCTCAACACGCCGCTTCAAGGCGTACAGGGTTCCCTGCATGGCTTGCGGGCACGCCCCATAACCATGGAGAACAACCACCAGCAGCTAAAGCTGATCTCCAAAGATCCCTACAGAGAGTTGATCCTCTCCAAAATTTCTTCCCCATTCAAAATTCAAAATTCACAAAACACCAATTTAAACCTTAAAAATGTTAAAAACTATTTTTTAACGTCAGAATGCAAACATTGTTGCATCCTGCAGGACAGCTGTCAAGGGGCTTAAGTGCTCCCTTCTAACCCTCACCAATCTAAATAAAAACAAGTCACCCCACAAAACCTCTTATCCTAATTTCCTACCTGCGGTTAAACCCTAATAGGGGTAGGCACGCAGCAAAAGTCGTCGGGCTGAACCTCAGCCTGCCAGTAGCTCGTCGTCGTCGACTTTTCATCTTCTTAGTCCTGAAGATGGCCATGGAGTATACAATGGCCAAAAGCTCGACCTTCACATACTTAACACGGCTGATCACCCGTGAAGAATTGATCACTATATTACTTTTGTTAATAATAAACACATTAACTGGGAGTTGATTGATTGACACAACTTCCCAAGAGTCCTGGACAATAGCTACGATATTATCTTTAACGAGCTTCAGTAACCTTATTAGCGTGTTTTTTGTGTTTAAGATAGCCAAAGAGAGGACTCCATTAGGATAAATAAATAAGTAGATAGACAGACAGATAGATGGACAGATAGAGAAGGCAGATGGGCGGACGTATGGTTGGTTGGATGGATGAATAAATAAATAAATAAATAAATAAATAAGTAGATAGATAGACAGATAGATAGAGATAGATGGACAGACGGATGGATAAATAAATAAATTTTAAGTTTTCCAACAAAAGTACCAAATCCTGCTGCACTACTGGTTTCTCAACTCGTACAATTACACAATGCAAAGGATGCTACTGTTCAGCTGAGGGTTAATCCCCGAGCTCCCCTACTCTGCTCTTTGAAGCAGGTGCATTGAGGAAAGAGAGAACATCTGTGGAATGACATCACAGAGCGAGAGGCCCTGGCGATCTCTGCAATAAACTATGATGGTCAGCGTTTGTTCTATACCAACAGTCTCCATGTAGGCAGTGCACTAAAAGTGTCACTGCTGTTGTTGCTGCTGTTTGAAATGTCGATCACCAAGTAAGAGTATAATACCAAGTAAGAACAGTACTACTGTACTATCTTTGACAAAAGTAAATGCCAACTTCACCTATGCCTGTGCAAAGGGTCACCTAATTCTCAGGCGTTCTTGCATGGATGGTATGAGATTAAATTTGTCATATGCTTCCCTTGCTGTTTAGACAGCGGCCATAGGCTTACCTCACAGTTTTGAAAAGCAGTATTTCAGAAATCCTTCTACATTAACCGGCAAACATTGCAAATTTAACTTCAGTGCATTTGCAGAAAATATATTCTTATTCTGTTTCCATTAAATTATGGACTAGATGTAGAAACTATTTCAGTTTTGGGTGCTAGACTTATTAAACATAAGCTAAAGCAGCAACACGTAACTCTGTGTGTGGGATAGCTGAACTGGCTAAAGCACGTTACTGCAAATCAGTGGTGGTGGTCTAACCCTAGAACGAATCCTGTTTAACACATGTTACAAATTAATGGAATCTGCATACTTCTGATATAGGTGCTCCTTTAGGGGAGTTTGTTGAATTGGTAGTTTTATTCCACATAGAATTGTGACATTTCCCGCTGTCTTATGAGTAATGTAATACAATTGCAATTTTACAACTGAATGCTTTATAAGATAATGGGTGATCCAAAAGACTGAACCGGCTGTGCTGTGTTCTATGTGTCCGCATCCTTGGCACTAGTTGCAGACTGCCGCTGTCATAGAAGAGCACGGATGAAACCATACAACAATTTTAAAACTACTTTTAAAGGCTTTACTTACCAATGTTATTAATGGAAATGCTGAAACTGGCCACCATCATTGTCCATACATTTTTGGCACCTCTTTAGGAAATTATCCATCACTCGCCATAGTTCACATTGAGAAATGCTGGCAGTTTCCTGGCAGATATTTTGTTTTAATTCTCCCAGGTTGTGTGGGTGTGTCTAGTACACTTTATGCTTCCCCAGAGATAGAAATTGCAGATCACCTGGAAATCTTTCTGCAAATTGCACTTTCACTTGGCAAGTTGACTGAGTTAACACATACGAACCATAAATAAATACACACTGTGCAGTAGAAAACAATGTTGAGCCATAATACACGTTGTGACTAAGTACAGGACAAAATAATAAAGTACACTGTAATAATTCAACCACCTGATATCACCATCATCTCTATACTGCGCTTCCAGAGCAGAGAAAAATAAGTCATGTGCGTGATCTTGTGTACATCAGCTGCTGTTATGTGTTTCCGTTTGTGCTGTAGAAAAACACTGCATAGCACTTCTGTTTTTGGGTCTCTCTGTACTACTATTAGGTAATTACAATTGCAGAAAATAAAAAGGGAGTACACTTATTTTAACTCAAAATCATTCCTGCCATGGTTAATAATATTTTCCATCCAATATCCACATTCAGAGGCATCTCTCTACAAACCTTGCAGACTATTCCCTGTTAAAATACTTAGTTTGGCTATGCACTGTTAGTGTTCACATTAGCTACAATGGATATATGGAAACTATGTATCCTCATTGTGTTAGAGCATCTCGACAGATAAAACATAACAAACGAAAATAATTATTTTAAAAATGTTTAGTAAATTAATCTTAACTGCATTCCTTTATGGTTAATCATACAGTAGACGACACAAATGCCACACTAAGTGAGAATTAGACATAGAGTACTTATTGAAAGCAAATTAATTTAGTATCAATGTGAGGGAACCTTTGGACCTAGTAGCATTGCTGTGTTGTTTATTTCCAAGTGCTACATATGGTTGCCATGTCCCCATTAAATCAGATACTAAAATTGTGGCTTTATCCGGATTTTCCATTCCTGATAAAAAGCTATAGGGAATTAAAGACGTTTGTTAATTTTGTATTTCAGAAAATAAGCATGCGGGAAGTGAGGATCGAACCATGACAAGTTAGCAGTTTTGAATTCTGTGGATAGCGACTCAACCATCTCAGCTATTGCTCACTCTGGGTACTCGCACTCTATTCACATAATATTAAGTTTTATTGTTACTAACTTGGTAGCAAATTTCATTGCAACGTGAAAGATTTGTAGCCTCTTTAGAAATGGTTCAAAGGTTTTGCTTTTGTTTCCAGATATTGGCTTACATTTATTTAGAGGATAAATAAAAAAGACAATTTTTAGAGTGAACACGAGTATCACACTGTTCAGTGTGGAGTTCAAGTTCCTTTAGTTTATTTCAATTAATGACAGACAAATTGTGATGAAATTCTTCATATCAATGACAAAGTTATATTTATTATCTATTCAGAATATACACCTGTGTTCAGGAACATTTTTCTGAAGGATAACATTTGAAACATTTATTATAATTAACATTTTTAACATTTAAAGGTGCTTTTAATATAAGTGTCTCATTTGTTTTTGATCTTCTGTGGAAAGTAGTTACTACAGCACAAAGTTTTCTTTTATTAATGTCTTCTAAACAAGGACCACCAATAATGGCTTTGATTTCATTTACTACTGAGAATGTTTGTTTTATATCTTCAGTTAATGTTATGATTTTTTTTTTTTTAATGCTTACGTTCTGAAAGGTTCTGTTTATTAAAATTCCTAAAAATTAGAGGAAGTTGTTCTAACAGAGATGCTCTGCTGTTTTTTCACATGAGTCTTAGAGCTTAGACAGTCTAAATATTAACACTACAGAAATGACTTATGTCATTGGTGTAATGCACATGATTCATCACTCTCATTTACAAAACATGGGGTTGAAACGAATATATACTGTTAATTATTTTGCTTAAACTCTCCTATTGGATATAACAATACTAATGATTCTCTGTTTTCATTATTTGGTATACCAAGTAACAATTCAGATCTAACAAGATGAATGATTCATTCTGAGTGCTCCAAATAAATACATTGAGGCATGATTGAAAACCTGAAAAGAAGCTTACTGATTCCTTGCAAACAAGATTTGATTTTAACCTCCAGTTTCTCTGCAAATCCTTGTCCTCAGTATTCGAGGAGGTCTCTGAGTCCCAGGGACCTATAATTCCCAGGGATCTAGAGTTCCCAGGGGGGAGAAGTGCTGGAGTATGAGCTAACACTGGAGAGTTTAAAATTGTAGGTGTTAGGAACTCTACCCTTTGACGTCTCTCCGCAGGACCATTCTTCATATCCTCTCACCTCACCCCTTCCTCCCGGAAGGTGACCCATTGCACAAAAGATCTTCCACTGGTTGAGGTGCTATCTGTAACCTCCAGTTTACAAAGCAGAGATCTGCTACACAAGGTGGAGGTTTTGACCATTAAGTTAATATTACTGAACCATAATACATATTAGATATATCATATTCTTAAGTTTAGAATGTCACTGTTGCCTGTAAATTACCACGCATTCAATACTCCATCACGTATGAACCTGAATCTGAAGCGCATTATTTTCCTTATGTCTATCAACAGGAATGTGTAATAACTATTACATTATTTTAATCATTTCATTTATATTTATTTGTCAATAAAAGCAATTAAAGAAACCAATATTCCATACTGAACACTGTGATATTCATTTTTGTTGTTGAAATATTTTCTTTTTTTAACCCTCTAAATAAATATAAACCAATTTCTAGAAACAAAAGCACAATTTCTAAACCATTTCTAACAGTGCTAAGCATTTTCCGCATTGCAATGAAATTTGCTGCCAAGTTAGTAACAATAAAACTTAATATTGTAGAGGGTGAATGCCCGAAGTGAGCAATAGTGGAGATGGTAAAGTCGCTTTCCGCAGACTTCAGAACTGTTAACTTGTCGCAGTTTGATCCTTGCTTCCTGCATGCTTATTTTCTGAAATATAAAATTAACAAACATCTTTAATTCTCTATAGCTTTATATCAGGAATGGAAATTCAGGATAAGGCACACTTATGGAAATTGAGTTAATGGGGACATGGCAATGTTATGTAGTGCTGGGAAGAAAACAGCATGGCAATTGTGCTAGTTCCAAGGTTAATTAATTAATTAATTTGTTGTTAAATGATGCTGTCAATTGCCAGGATCACATTAGCGTCGCCGGTGTGCCGGAATTTTGTCCTGCAGGAGTTCTTTTACAGGCCAGTAAATCTACTGACATGGAGCTTTCGTTTTTAAGCATACTTGAAAACCATCAGTCTGGGCCAGATTTGAAACTGTAAACTTGGGATCAGTGGGCTAGCGTCTAACCAACTGAGCCACCCAGACCGACAGGCTCAAAGGTTGCTTCATGTTGAAATAATCATCAGCTGTATTGTGTTCTGTTTAATATCATTAATTACTTTATTCACTGGCATCCAGATCTTAAAACGATATACTTTATGACTATTAAAACCGCATTTCATGCTATTAACACTTTCCTATGATATGTAATATATTAAAGTCTTTCGATAAGTACTCTGCATCTTATTCTCACTTAAAATGGCATTTGTGTCGTCTACTGCATAATTAACAATAAAGGAATGCAATTAAGATGAGTTTACTAAACATTTTAAAATAATTATTTTCGTTTGTTGTGCCCTGCTTGTCAAGACCCTCTAACACAATGCAATATATAGTGTAACAATAATTTATTTGCACTAATTTGTACACATACACCAATTTACACAGTTACACTCAAACTTTACATTCACGTTTACAGTTAACCTTTTTCAACCTGGTCTGTTACTCTTTTCTCTCTTAGCGACGATCAACATCTAAAGAGCCTCTACTATATGGCAAGCTTTTTCCATAGAGATCATAACCAATGTTACACTGCCCTCCTTCAGCGCTGCGCGCCCCGAGCAGCGCCATCATAGTGGGCCAAACGATCTGAGTGTACCACAAGCATCTTCCCGTGGGGCATCCTCTGGATGCGGTAGACTTCATCGTTTATCCTTTTTACCACGCTGTATGGTCCTTGCCATGGTTGTTGCAGCCTGGGGCAGCGCCCCTTGGTCCGGGTCGGGCGATACAGTCACACCAGGTCACCTTACTAGAACTCTGGGCTTTGACTTGCCGGTCGTGCCGGGTCTTCATCCTGTCGCTCGCTACTTAGATGTGCCGACGAATCAGCTGGTGTACATCATGAAGACGGCCTACGGGTTTCTCCACATGGTCGATTGCTGACTGTCCTGATCCAGGGGGACTTCCAAACATAAGGTCGCACGGAAGGCCCAATTCTATGCCAAAGACCAAACTAGATGGCGTTTTCCAGTGGTGTCATGCACAGATGAACGATAGGTCAGCAAGAACAGCGGCACCCTGATATCCCAGTCCCTCTGGTGGTTGGCCACGATTTTCCTTAGATGTTCTTCGAGGGTCTTAATATACCTCTCGACCATGCCGTCTGATTGTGGATGTAGAGGCGTCGTGCGTGTCTTGTGCACTCCGAGTCGCTCTGGCGTTTCTTTCATCAGATTGGACTCGAAGTTCCTGCCCAGATCTCTGTGCTGTTCTAGCGGCACTCCAAATCAGCAGAACAGTTCTTCCACAAGGTAGTTCACGATAGTTTTGGCCTCCTGGTTAGGGATCGCACACACCTCTGGCCACTTTGTAAACTAGTCCATGGCCACTAGCAGATATTTATTGCCTCTGTCGGAGATAGGGAACGGTCCAGGCTATATAGATAGCGATGCGCTCTAAGGGTGTTCCCACGTTATACTGGTGCGTGCAGCCTTGGCTCCGGTTTGCGGGCTGCGACTTGCCTCATACACATGACTACGGCTACACCACCTCTCAGCATCTGCCTGTAGCCTCAACCAGTAGTACCGCTGTCGTAGTTTATCAATAGTGTGGTTAGACCCAAGATGTCCTCCCGAGGAACCCGAATGTACCTCCTCCAGGACCTCCATGATCCTCCGTAGAAGTACGAGCTGCTCTCTCTGGGCCTTTCCATCGGGTGACTCCCAGATTCGGTACAACACACCGTTCTTAATCTTCAACGAGTCCCAATAAGCCCAGTAAGACTTATACTCACTACTTCTGGGTGCGGTGTCCTCCCAACTCGACCTTGTCTGTGCTTCCACTTCTTGGAGGAGCGTCCCTAAATGGGTGTCCACCAGCTGTTCTCTCCTCAGGCCTGCACTATTCCATCCGTCTGCAGGTACTGCTGAAATCACACGGACAGCTGCGGAGCGCTCCTCCAAGCTGTTACAGTGGCCACACTCTACGCAAGGTCTTCCCGACAAGGCATCCGCATTGAAGAGGCTCTTTCCTAACCGGTGTACTGAGGTAAAGTTGTACTCCTGGAGGCTCTGGCCTTCTAGGTTTTTGAAGCTTAACAGCCAGATGAGGGCGGGTTGGTCAGTTCTGAGATGGAATGGTCGACACTGGACACCAGCAAGAGTATCCAAAGTATCGTCATTCTGGGGTAAAACAAAACAGTCCTTTCGGATGACAGTGTTCAGCTTCCGGTAATCCACGCAGAAGCGAATTTCACCGTTCTTCCTCACCGGGACTACAAGGAAGCACCAAGGGCGGTCCGACTCTTCAGTGATTCACCTAGATCTCATGTCCTACAGCATGTCCCGTACCTCTGCTTGCTTTGCCAGAGAAACATGTCTTGGTGATTGCCGGATAGGTCGGGCGTCTCCGGTGTCGATGTGATGGAGCACTCGGTTGGTGCGACCTTAATTGTCGTTTCCTTGACCGAATACTGACTGATAACGTCCAAGTCGATGTCTGACTCTCTCCAGTTTCTCTGCGGTCAGATGGTTGGCGGCCCTCTTCATTAAGTCTTTCAGCTGGGGCCCCACGTCTTGCGATGGGGCTGGCTTCACCGGTCCATCGCAATATTTCACACTCACAGCCCTTCCCCAGTTCCATTCCAGCTTGTATATCCCGATCGCTGTCCGAGGGATTCAGCTGTCTCACACACACTAACGTCCGGCGAGGTAACATTGCCCTGGCAACGCACAATCCGTCTAGGGACGTCTTCCGGTCCGGTACCAGATTCCTTGACAGCTTCCCCTCCAGACGTGCCTGAACAACCACCTCACTTCTCGTGGGCACTACCACATTTTCCATCAGGGTTACCGTATTACAGGGTTACCTGGTTGTTCGTTTGGATTCCGAAGCGTCACCTCGCCTCGGCCGAGTCATAAGACCCTCCTGCCGACGTTGACCGTCGCGTCGTGACTCCTGAAGGCATCCAGTCCTAGTATCACTTCCTCAGCCACCCTTACGATGAACACCCACAGACTAATAATGCTCCGCCCCAAGATCAACTCCAGCCAGGACTCTCTCTCCATAGGTAAGGTGTCACCCGATGCCGTCACTATCTGGTAGAGTCAATCTGGTACCCTCGACGGCAAGCTCTTTGCCACATCAGGTTGGATCACGGTCACAGCTGCATCCATATCTACCAGTATTTGGTACCGCTTCCCTCGTACCCGTCCATCCGAGATGAGGCTGTTGTCCATCTTCCAGCATAAAGCGCACAGCTTCACTCGAAGGGTTGGCAATGACAGCCCCAATGTGTCCCTCGTCATGCCGGTACTTACTCGTTTCCTGCCTGCTCATCGGCTGGGAGTGCACAGTCCCTCATCACATGTACTTGCTGGCCACAACTCCAGCACACACCACTGAAAGATCTCCACCGGTGTCCTTAATGTTTTCCTCTGCCCCCATCCTATTGGAGGCTCCTGGTCTTTAACGTTGGGGCAGTTGTTACCTTGGGCAGCTCCATTCTCAGCATGGCCGTCGGCGCATCATGGGTGGTCTTGTACTCCCTGAGCATAAGGCACTGACGTATCTCAGTGTTGCGCAGCTTGTTGACAAAGGAGAAAGCAGCTTCCTGGGTCACGTACCCAGTCAGAAGATTCACCAGAGCCTTGTTCAGCAGTTGATCAGAGGCGAGGGCAAACTCCTGCAACGTCTACTCTGGCTGTTGCATCCTTGACTTGAGCTGGCTGCAATAGGCTGCTGCCAGACAGTGATTCCCGAACTGATTCTCTAAGGCTTTCCAAATGTCTCCAGATGTTGCCAATTTTGGAATTGCATTCAGCACCTTGGCCGCCCATCCCTGGAGACTAGCTATTAGTTGAGCGACTTCTTCTCTTGCTGACCATCCGTTATGGGTGGGGATGGCAGCAAACTGCTGGTGGAAGTCTTCAAAAGTTGACGTCCTGTTGTACTTGGTGGTTTGACGCACGTGGATGTTATAACACATCCTGGCGTCTTGACGTTTAGATTCTTAAGCTTTTCACCAATCATTTGTTCCATCCTGGCATTTGGTTTCTTGGTACTGCCATCGACTCTTCCTACCAGGGTGCTAACCTGTTCGCCAACATTTTCCAGGGCAGTAACACATTGGTCAAGGTGTTTCATCCTCCCATTTAGTTCTTGCACATCTTTCTTCATCCTGGTCAGTTGCTTGTCAATCTTCGCTGATAGCTCCGTTTTTGTCTTCACCATCCCGGATCCGATTTTTGCCTCCATCTTTTCCATTCCAAAATTCATTTCTGCCATACTAGCAAGTAGTTCTTTCATCATTTGTTCATTGTGGCTTTCATTTCTTTCCTGACACCAGTGTAACACTATTTACTCTTTAATTATTTTATTTACAATAATTTGTTCAACTTAGATGACCTCACATACACCAATTTACACAATTACACTCAAACTTTTCATTCACTTTTCCAGTTAACCTTTTACAATCTGGTCTGTTACTCTTTTCTCTCTTAGCAGCAATCAACATCCAAAGAGTCTCTACAATATGTCAAGCTTTCTCCATAGAGATCTTAACCAATGTTACAATAGTTTCCATATATCCTTGTAGCTAGTGTGAACATTAACAGGGAATAGTCTGTGAGGTTTATAGAGGGATGCCTCTGAATGTGAAAATTTGAAGGAAAATATTGTTAATTTTGTGAGGAATGATTTGAGTTAAAGTTAGCTTATTCCCTGTTTTATATGCAGCAGTAGTAATTAACATCTTATAAAGCATTCAGTTGTAATATTTCAGTCATATTATAGGGTTAGTAAGACGGAGGGAAAAATTACAATACTATGCAAAATAAACATAGCCATGTAATTTGCTGCTCTAAAGGAGGAGCTTTATCAGAAATAGATTCCATTAGTTTGTATAATTTTATGTCACATGGGCTATATAAATAATTATTTTCCCGTTAAGACAGGAAAAATGGGAAGGGTGGGGGAGACGTGTTAAATAGGATTCAGTCTTGGGTTAGACCATCACCACTGATTTGCAGTAACACTCTTTAGGCATAAAGCTACGTAGGCTTTCACAGCCGGCGTCTAAATTGAAGATACTTCATTCTACAATTTACTCTTTAGCCATTTCAGCTATGCCACACACAGAACCAGGTGTTGCTGCTTTAGCTTATGTTTGTAAACCTGCCACGCATCACCAAAATAGTTTTTACATCTAGTCTACAATTTAATGGAAACAGAATAAAAACGTGTTTTCTACAGGTGCACTGAAGTTAAATTTGCAATATTTGCCCATTAATGTAAAAGGATTGCTGAAATATTGCTTTTAAAAACTATGAGGTGAGCCCATGAATGCCATCTGAACAGCAAGGGAAGCATGTGACAAATTTAACTCTCATACTGTCCATACGAGAATGCCTGAGAATTGTGGTGGTCACAAAATTTAAAGGCATCTTGACGGCTAACCACTAAGAGAGAAGCGTGATGTTGCCACACATCAAAGGGTGGGGCGAAGCTATACACAGTAATAAGATGAAATAAAAACACTTTGTAGGGTATTACTGTAATAGTCAAGTAAACATAAACTTGGTGTGCATGCTAGTTTAACAAGTTATCTGAAAATCATACCTTAAAACAGTACCAAAGATATGGGCAAGCATGCAGAAAATTCCTTGTGGCAAAGCAGTTGCATCTTTCTTGTCATCATCGTATTATCCTCGCTTCTAACTGCATCTGAATCATTGTTGTCTTCCTCTGAGTTGATGATAATTGACTGCAGTATTTCGTCGTGGGCTACTTCTTTCTTGTAGTCCTGTTCCTGCAGTTTTTCCACATGTTGGTTACACATTGTAAATTATGTTCTTGCTTCGGTGATGCAACACTTTCCGTTTATGTATTACTGGTTCACTTTTACTACTCATACCTTGTTCACTAAGTGACATTTTGACTAAATCAACAAAGAATACTAAATTAAACATCAATAAAACAAGTCCACAAAGTCAATATAATTGAATTACAGGAACTGAAACTATCACTGCTAACACAAAAGCAGAAATCTAAACTGAAACCATAACTTGAGACCCTTTCGCTCCCTTATTGTTAGCCCCTGCATTTCTGTTATCTGTTTTGAGTCACATACTGATGGCCACGCTGTAGCCAAGTGGTTAGACCATATGCTTCTCACCAAAGCGGCCTGGGTTCGATCTCAGGTAACCACATGTGGGATTTGTGGTGGACAAAGCAGTGCTGGGGTGGGTTTCTTCCGGGTTCTCCAGTTTCCCCCACCACCACATTCCACCGGTGCTCCATCTTCATTCCATGTATCATCACTGTCATCACCTGAGGTGCTGTAGTGGTAAAAGCGGGCGTTAAACACTACCAAAAAAAAATCACATACTGACACAATAAACAAAAGAGTTATGAAGGGATTTGGACAGAGAACATGAAAGCAGCTAAGCAGAACTGCCTGTTAAAAGACAAGTTCAATGCACACTTGTATCTCTGCAACCAGTTAATGTAGAAATTTGGTTTTTAGACTGAAAACTTCAAAATATAATACTCTTCATGATCAGATTATTCTCTTGCCTGTTACACAAATAAATTTTGTGGATGCAAATGATATTTATATCATTGGCTTTACAACATGATTTCACATCATGCTTAACTGTACAACACCACAGGGCACAGTAAGCCTCTGATTGTGTGTTGTGTTGACCAGCTCCTCCTCCCAGCCGCCTTTATATTACATATGTGGCCACCATAGGTGGCCCTTTGCGCAGGTCTTGCTGAAGTTGGGTATTTACTTTTGTGAAAGACAGTACATTGTATC
Organism: Tenodera sinensis; assembly: GCA_030765045.1. Lineage (NCBI taxonomy): Eukaryota > Metazoa > Arthropoda > Insecta > Mantodea > Mantidae > Tenodera > Tenodera sinensis. The sequence goes on from CM060964.1 coordinate 169,797,099, forward strand.
ACTATTTTCTTTTCTAAATGAGAATAGGGTAGATTAGTTCCCAGGCCCCACTGTTAGATGTTTAAATAAAATAAATTATCTTGATGCATTAACTTTTGTATTTCTTTAAATTTGCTACAGGAATACCTACTTTCATTTTTGCTTTCATTGATTGCTTAGATTATTGAATTCATATTATTTGTGACAGTTAAAACTACTGTACATATTTTATTTTTATTTTAATCACATCTAAGTAAAAGTTGAATTTAAAACACTTTTTTTTTCACTCTTTCATTCAAGCTTAAATAGGCTGTTTTGGCCTTAGTTAATTTCGTTCAACATTAAAATGTTTGGTGAAAGGAACTGCTGTGTGTATGGAATAGAGCATAACATTTCATTGCATTCCCTGATTTGCAACCTAATTGTAGCTGCATTCTGAAAGTTACTGCACTGGTATGGGGTAACCATTATTTTACCTCTAAAGCATGACTTGTTTTGTCCTACTTTAGAGAAACTGCAGTCGCCAAACATCTCCTCTTTCTAAATTGTTCTTTTTTCCACAGTTTTTTGAAAGAGAGAAGAAAAATGCTCCTAAACTTGTCAGTGTAATTCTCATGATCTCTCTTTGCTTTAAAGGCTGTGATATCTATTTTTCATACAGTGAGATGGCTCTGCAGTAGTCTGTGAGGCTCATATTTCGGAGGTCTGTGGTTCATATTCCGTCCTCCCTGATTTGAGATTTTTCCCAGGTTCCTTTCAGTTCTCCTAACTGGCAAATGACAGGAAAGTACCCTAAACTTAAAACTGGAACATTTCCTTCCCAAAATAGCTTTCTGAAATATCATTTCATTGCATGCACAGTGTACACCATCTGTAGTGACATGTGTAATAAGAATGGAGGAGTACGGATGTAGCAGTGGAACTGAGTGGATGTATGGTGAAGGAAGCTCCCATGGCCGAGGTGAAAAAGGAGTTAAGCGACATGGCAGCTAAAGGGCAGATAAACGAAACAGTTATAGTAAGAGATAAAGGACTGGCAGAGAGATTTAGACAAGAGTGGATGAAATACAACAGGGGAAACAAAGAAATGGATACGTTAAAACGGGAAATTCAAAATTTAAAAAGAACACGTGAAATAATGGAAGATAAAAGCAGAAAATACAATGTAGTGATTTCAGGAGTAGAAGAAAAACGTGAAGTGGGAGTATATCAGGATTTAGAAGGTCTACTAGTGAACAAATTGGAAATACATCTGAGAAGATACGAGATTTGTGACGCATTTAGAATTGGCAAAATACCAGGGAAAAGAAATATTCTTGTGAAGGTTACAAACACACAAACGGCTAAAGAAGTACTAAAACAGGCAAGAAAATTGATAGGATCAACTATTTACATCAACAAGGACTTAACCTATGCACAAAGGGTGCCAATGAAGGAGCTAATTAATCAGAGAAGACAAGCAAGAAATGAAGGCAAGAGGGTTTACAATAAAAACTTCGAGCTGTACACAGTTGACCAGGCAAAAGAGAGGAAGAATGGACCAAGCGACGGGCAGAGGCAGTACCAGCAGGCATTGCACCAAGAAAAACAAGGAAACAACCAAACATCAGCAAGAAATATCATAGAACAGACGACTACTCAGCAAATTGCAACACATGTGTTTTCAGTGACAAGTGCTTCAAAGTCAAGGTCAGGGGTGAGCAAATGCAAGGTGATGAAATGGTAGGATGTGGCATGCGAAAAAAACTGAGGAAAGAGCCAAGGTGGGGGATGACAACATTGGGCATTGGAGAGCACAGAGAGGAAGCGATACCAGTGAGGGTAAGGGGGAAAGGGAGAACTAGGCAGGAGAAAAAGAAAGAAAGTGGTACTTCGCTGAGAGCAACAAGGTTTAAAACATTGTTGGGTAATCCATAAATGAGGAAGCAGAGTGTTTTTATACACAGTGAAACTGAGGTTATAAGTGTTATGGGTAGTGACATACTGAAATGAAAGCTAATGAAATGTACAATGTTGTTGTTAGCTAATGCTGGATTTCTGACAATGAAGTCATTAATCCTCTTGCCCTCCAATATTTTTCACAATGATATTGAAGAGAGCAATAGCAGTAATAGTAACCGTTTTTAGAGAGCACCATATTTTTATGTTTTGGCGGTCACATCGCTCTCTCACAACCCCCAGAATGTCTGGAGGACCACACCTGTCGGTTTACGGGTCTCACCGACCTGACCGGGAGAATTATCAAAATAAATTCACCGACCATATTCTCTGATTACCAACCAGAGGACGTATTACATGCCATGACAGGTCAGCATGTTGGGGTTAAGATTTTATAGAGAAATTAGAGAAATGGATAGGTTGGAAAAATAAAGACTCCCTAGCCCTTGGGAACCCTAATAGCATCGGGGTCGGAAGAGAACAAGAGATGACCAAGGTAAGGTCAGATAGAAAAGTTACAGTGAGGAGCAAAACACCAGTAAGTGGAAGTAATGTTCTGCTCAGCTTGGGTACCTTGTGGTCGCTATTCACATATCCCCTAGACGGAGACCCCTGAGGCCAAATGTACAATGTAAACTGATGAAAAGAAGTTATGAGTGAAGTTGATAAGAAAAAGTTGAGAAAGAGGGAAAGGAATAGGGGTAGGAGATGACAGAAAAACATGAATAAAAATTTAAGGGTGGGAGGAGGATAAGATTAGTGAAAAGGTAAACATGTGTAATGTGTATGTAGAAGGCAGTTTTATTGAAGGGCTACCCTAATAGCAAAGGGACCAGGGTCCAGCTCAGGGGTAGCCCAAGGTGTATCAGATTTAGTACTCAATAAATATTCATTCATTCATTCATTCATTCATTCAATAAGAATGGACATTAAATACTACTTCAAAACAAGATCTAGTTTTCTTACATCCGGTACTTATATACATTCATGAAACACCAAGCTCTGCTTCCTTTACTTTGAAATTCAAAGCATACCCCTTATCCAGAGTCTACAATTACTCCTAATCAATCACTGGTCAGTGTGTATTGATATCACCTTTGCTATTTCTATACAAAATACACTTGGCAACAAAATAATGTGTTAATAATCGTAGTCTACTTTCTTTTATGACAGGAACATTAAAGATATCTTTTCCACAGTGTTGCCCAAAGGTGACTTTTCACTAAGACAAGTTTAAGCAATCAGATTGCCTGCCACATACGATCATTGGTTGCTATATAAGTTTCTTTGCACCTTGCAATGATGAACAAACATTGCCACATGTGATCATTGGTTGCTATATAAGTTTCTTTGCACCAAACAGTGAAGAACAAACTTGCCACATGTGATCATTGGTTGCTATATAAGTTTCTTTGCACCATACAGTGAAGAAGACTTGCCACATGCTGCAGCAAGTTTTACTCTGTTGTGACTAGTTTGTACAGTTTCTGCCAAATTTAGTTTGTTCCAAAATTTGCTGCAGTAGCTTACTTGATTTTGCGTAGAAAACAAAAGAAACAAAAGCAAAAACACTGATGATGCTGGTGCAAAGAGGTGTTTGTTAATAGTGATGTTTGTTAATAGTGATGAAGTCTGAAATGGGTTTTTAAGTAAACATATCCAATGACGGATCATTGTTCAAAACTTTTGGTGGTATAAGTGTACTCAATTCTGAACATCTTGATTTGGTAACTCCTATTATATTAAAATCAAATACATTTTTCAACTAAGCATACCAGCTGAAGTGAAACTCCAATGTGCATCAAGATTTTTGGCAACTGGGGATTCATATTATTCACCAATGTACCTACTTGTTTCGAACATCGAGCTTAACAATATCACTGTTCATCCCAGAGGTATGCAAAGCCACTATCAAGCTTTGAAGGAATATATTAACATTAGTAGGTGTGTTATTAATTAATTTAATTAGTTTAAAAGGGTGTTTAATGTTATAACAACTATACAAATTTTGTTTACTTCAATGGGTAATGTACACCAGTGGTGTCAAGGTCATAGGCAGTTGAGGGCTCTGCTGGGCACGTTCTCCAAGCAGGGAACCAAACATGATGTAATACATATCAACACTAGAAGCATTGTCACCTGACTCCTGTTTAGTTGCAGCTTGGTTGCAGCCATGGATAAAACCTTTCTCGTATACCTCATGAATGTTTTCCTTCAGAATTGCCTACAAGGATACATAGCACAGATACAAGTTGAATCTACAAAGGGGAACAGTAATTTTCAGGCATAAATAGAAAACTACTTGACGTAGTTATTCAAGTTGATTAAAACAGTAAAATAGTTAACTTTCTGATGATTAGGCTGAATTATAGGTACTATTAAACCTACCCTAGCCCTTGGGTTAGCATTCTCAAACTGTAAAGTACACCATTTATGTACTTACATACCTCGTAAAGAAGTTTTTATTACTTTTCAATCCCAGATGTAAAAATGTCAAAATCAATTTTCAGATGAATGAATGAATAAATAAATAAATAGATAAATAGATAGATAAATAAATAAATAAATAAATGACTAATTACACAGTATTAATAATAATAATAATAATAATAATAATAATAATAATAATAATAATAATAATAATAATAATAATAATAATAATAATAATAATAATAATAATAATAATAATAATAATAATAATAATAATAATAATAATAATAATGATAATGATGACGATGAGGACGACGATAATGATAATAATAATGCTTTTAATACGAACTGGTATCAGATATATCTATATTTATACAAATAGTAAATGGCAGCTTTCAAATCCTGTTATTCCTTAAATGGATATTCTTAGCTATTTTGATTAAACATAAATAACAGAATATTTACTTGGATTATCTTCAAATACGTGAAATGACACAAAACATTATTAGTAATAGGGATTGGCGATTTCCTCCAAAATTGAAGGAAAGAACTACATGTAAGTTGTTTGAAAACTACTGTCCTTAAAGATAGATATTTTAGTGTTAAGCATTTTCATAATGAATTTAAGACAATCTTACTGGAAACCTAAGTAAAATACCAAATGTTACAGATTTGTAGAATCAGTCACTTGGCATATTTTTGAATTCACACACTTTTCAAAATTTGGCTCAATAACATTACAAGGACAGATTCTAAGACTGGATGCCAAATTACTATCCAAGAGTCTGTTTCTGTGGTGAGTTTTCAGGAGCTTAATTATAGAGAAACCCTGTTCACAAAGGTGGGTACTACCATACACTGTCATCGTTTTTGCTGCGTGGGGAGTCAAATTTAAGAAACGCCTATTGTCAAGTTTCTGGTAGAATTCAGACAGTGTCTGAGCATGAATTGTCAAATTTCTCATGAGGGCGACACTTACATTGTGCTTCTATCAGCTCCAGCTGAACTGTGGCATTATTCACTTTATTTACGTTCATAATGTCTTTGTATGTTGCATTTTTTAATGCAAGATACTGGTTGCATATTAGGTACTGAATACTACTACCAACAACTTTGCAGAAGAATTATTTTTCCGATTCGAAACAGACGAATCCAAATGTCTCATGTCTGTGCTCTCAGACGCAGCCATTGCTCTGCCTGCGTCACACGGAAAACTGCACTGAACTGGCTTCTAATGTACTGGCCTGCTGTGCCCAGGGCATGGCGACTGGCTCTCTCCGTGGCATTGCCACTCAGGGCCACGATTGACACCACTGATTTACACCATTAACATGTCTAAAAACACATTTCAATATTATAAAATTATTTACAAACCCAAAGTTATTTCAATAATCAAAGCTTATTTAGATAAGATTATTTTGAAGATTACATATGATAATGATAAATTTTGTTGAAAATTAATTCAAAATGAATGTTAACTAACTTGTATACAAACTGATCATATCTCTGTACCATCAGTTTAATTGTCAAGAAAATCAGTCAATTAAAGATGACAGTATCCATGGACCACACCAGTTTGCAAGCAACCAGGCAACTGAACCCAATAGTAGTGGTTAGCTTGCGACCAAGAACAACCAGACGGGGAACCCGCTGCAAGGCTACAAGCAACCTTGATGTAGCTTTCTGGAACAGAGAACCAGCCACATGTGGCAATTGCCTGTGATTACCTCCGTGTAAAGCCACCTTAAGAATAACAAAATTTCACCTGCTTCCCTTTGTTTTATACCAGTGATCAATCATAAAGATCTTCCATATCTTGTTCAGAGCCTTCATTTTGACATGGTGGCCATATTGCTGGGAGTTGATTGCCCTGCACTTTGCTGTTTGTGACCAGTTCTGTTTTGTCTCCACTTTCTTTCCTTGCCATATGCTGGCAAATCAGTTGATGCACAGTCTTTGTACAAGGATTGATATATTGTGAGACCACAAGTTTCAGTGTTATTAATGCTGTTATAATACCAAGATGTCCATATACTTAAGCACAAAGAATCTCCATGTATGATTCCTGTGTGACAATAAACTCATATGGAGAAGTGAGTTAGCACTTTATACATAGATGCCCTGCTGTTGATCGCGCTTGCCTACCACCTAGGCGGCCCAGGTTCGATCCCAGGGACCCGCATGTGGTATTCGTGGTGGACGAAGCGGCGCCAGGGCGGGTTTTCTCCGGGTGCTCCGGTTTCCCCTGCCATCTCATTCCACCGGTGCTCCATCTTCATTCCATGTGTCATCAGTGTCACCACCTGCGGTGCCGTAGTAGTAAAAGCGGGCGTTAAACACTACAACAACCCCTGCTGTTTATGCACTTCACAGATAAATGGTTCATAATCTTGTGCATAGATTTAAGGAAACTGGGTTTACTCTGGATAAAAAACTGAAAATAAGTTGTCATGTTCTTACTGATGATAAACTTGATGTCATCAGAGAAAATTTAGAAAGTAGTCCAGAAAAATAAGAAAGCTTGCACAGCAATCAGGAAATTTGCAAACCTCATCTTTGAATAGCACCAAACTTTTAAAATTAAAGCCCTGCAAAATATCTCTACTTCAGAAATTACAAACAGCATTGGTGTGAGGGGCCCTAATGACCTAGCTGCCGACGGGCCCTTAAACCCTAATCACTCACTTATTCACTCACTGCATTAATGTGAGTAAAGTTAGCTTCTGTAATGGGGTGTTGGATAAAGTAAATGCATGCTCTACTGGCATGCATTTAATTTTTTTAATGGATGAAGCATGCATTTATGTACGTGGCCATGAAGAATTAATGAGTACTAATGCAAGTTTTTTATAAGGTATGAGAGATGTATGGCAGCAAAAGGATGTCACTTTCATCTTCCTTGAGGGAAGTTTTTAGTTATGTAGGTATAATTTGCATGAGAAATCTATGCACTTGAATTTCAGGAGCTATGAATATCCAATTCCATCGCAAACAACATGCTTTCTGGTGCCAGGGAATATCCTTTTGGGACAGATATGCATCCAAACAAATGCTGTGTAACTCACCTGTCTCACTCCGAAGTCTAATGCTGGGTTGCAAGAAAACTGCTATATTCCCTTTTTCCCTTCTGATAAAAGTTTAATATCCTTAAGAATTAGTTATGTCGTTGTGGTCAATCACATGCACATAAGTTATTTCATGAATATACAGTAAAACCTGACTAAACTGGACCCCCTATATACCAGAAACCTGGACAGCTGGAAAATAAATCTCGGAACGGAGCTATTTCCTATGTTAAATAACACTCTAAACCAGAAAACTGCCTAATATGGAAACAGAATAGTTTTTCCAGAACCATTTGCATAAATAACCTAAGACTGATTTTCATTATGCTTAATACATGGTTACATGCTTTGATAACGAACTTGCCACAACTGAAGACATTCAAACTGCAGCAGATGTTGCTGCTGGAAACAGCAGTTTTGAAGTTATGGAAGGAATGCACAACGATGATGATGAAGCCAATGAAAAGGAACCAAAAATACACACTTTTAGATAAGTATTATATGCTGTGAGTGACCTTCAGGAATTTGGAGCTTCCAAGAATGTTCCAGAACTCCTGGAGCTGATGCAGGATGCAAAGGAGATCATAGAGCGTTCACTTGTGAAGAAGTCACGACAGTACACTTTGACAGATATGTTGGGGAAAAGAAACTAATGGAGAAACTGCAGTTATGTATGACATGTAAGTTGAAAGTACAGCAAAACATACTATTGAACCTATTTCTCATTTACAGAATTTTATTTTAAATTATTCCTTCAGTTTAATTGTATGCAATTATATTTTTGATAGTTTGTTTTACTAAAATATGTGCAACCCTTTGTAAGACGGAAACCCATGAAAATGGAAAATTATTACTGGAATGACTGCGTTACGTTTTAGGCAGGTTCTACTGTATTAGTAAACACTTGCTTTTCTCACATTGCTCATGTCTTAGTAGCCTGCAATATATAAAACCATTGTTTTCTTAATACTGGTTATATACACCTAACCTAATCTCAGATCTAACTCTTTTATGATTATGGTAGTAAAAAATGGTGGATTGCAATATATAACATCACAGTTTTCTTAATACTGCTTATATAGAGCTAACCTCACCTAACCTAATTTAACATAATGTCGGTAAGCTCTGTGGAAGAACAGCATAAATAACAAAGTCCTCTTACTATAATAAACTTAAGTTGACAAACTACGCCTTTCACATCATTCCTTTATTAAAAAAAAACATGTAACACATGAACAAATACCCAATTCCATATGTGCAGAATTCTTAAGGATACAGAACATTACCTCCCTTCTTTAGTTAATGGATCAATAAACTATTGAGGTATGTAAATTAAAGGTTGTTGCAAGTATGACATTATATAATCTGTTAATTATTCCCTTCTTTAACGAGAGCAGCAGCAAAATGACTGAACCCATGTAGCCGGCATACATAGTTTATCTTGTTGGGCACAAGGTAAGTGGAGTGTCAGACATATCACATGGCTGCAATAAACAACTGATGCCAACTGCAATGCAGTTTGCTGCCAAGTTAGTAACAACAAAGCTCAAGAACTAGAGCACCAATTCCCCAAGTGAGGAATAGGCAAGATTGTTTCGTCGTTATCTGTGAAAGTCAGATCTGCTAGATGTTGGCAGTTTGGTTCCCAGCTCTAGCATGTTTGTTTTCTAAAATATAAAATTAATAAATGTCTTTAATTCTCTATAGCTTTTTATCAGCAATGGTGAATCAAGATAAAGGCAAACTTGTAGAAACAAGTTATTGGGGACATGTCAACGTTGTGTAGTGCTTGGAAATAAACAACATGGTAATGCTGCTAGGTCCAAAAGGTTGCTCCACATTGAAGTAATCTATAACTGCATTGTGTTTGGTTTAATATATCATTAATTACTTTATTCACTGGCATCTAGATCTTATAACAAAGGATTTTTCTTACCGTTACAACCATACGTTAAATGCTTTTCTATAATACATAAAATTCTTGCGGAGTTTACTAAAAGTTTCTAAAACAACTATTTTTGTTCATTGTGCCTTGCTTGTTGAGAGAGAGATGTCTTTGAATGTGGATATTTAAAGGAAAATATATAAATATCGGGAGGAATGGTTGACAGTTGAAATATGCATATCTAAAACAATTACACATTTTTCATTCCTTGAATGTGTGCACAGACCTCTTCATAGGAATGAAATTTCTTTCCTTGCATTGCCTCTTAGAGTGATCCAAGCATGTGAGTCACTCTGTGCAAGACCTGGTGAGTATGGTAGATGTGAAAGAGTATCAAGGTGCAGGTCATCAATGGTTACAACTGTTGCATGGGCAGTATGATGCTGAGCATTGTCATTTTGCAAAATGAGACCTTTAGTGAAAAGTCCACATCAATTTGATCTTACTGCAGACTGAAGTTGATTTTTTAATGTATTAGAATATGACACACTGGTGATTGTTTCCTCTAGACATATAGTGTTCTAACATAATGCCTTGTTTATCCCAAAAGAGTCAGCATAACCTTCTCTGCAATTGATTACATCTGGAAATTCTTGGGTATTGGTTATTAGGAATGGCGTCATTCCTGGCTTGCTCACTTTGTTTTGGCTTGCTGATAGTGTAGAGTCTGTTTACTCAACGCATGTGCGGTTGCTGCTCAAAGGAAATGTGTGCTTTCCACAACTCATGACTGTCATAAACCCATTTCTGTGCTGCAGAAAAGGAAACCTCTCTCTCTTGTCCTTGAAGGCCAATAACAATCCTGATTTTAAGCAAGTGACAGACACATGTTTACTTGACATGAAGTCTCAGTTGCCAAAGTTTTGAATTCAATTTTTCTGTTTCATCAGGTACAAAAGTTCAGTGACTGTCACAATGTGGAGACCGTGGGAGGAGAATTCAGTGCTAAGTGCAAATGAAATGTCAGATAACGTTCAATCAAGTGAAAATAATCACAGTGCAGACAGTGTGAATAATAGTGCAAACGGATCAGAAAGTGATGCTCAACAGAATATATTGGAAAGTGTTGCTGGACTGAGTGGTGCTTGTGGAGAAGTTTCAGAAAATAAATGTATAACAGGAACTAAACCAAGTCAAACACTTGTTTTGAGTGCATATATAATGTGGTAGAAAATAAACTTGGTAAGGGGTTGTGTAGTGAAACTGCAAAAATTCTGGGTATTCACAGAAATACAGCAGGAGAAGTTGTGATGAAAGTAACACCAAAGACACCGACAAAGTGTGGAAATAAAAGGAAACATTTCTCTAGAGTGGGTAACTTTACTTGTGATTTAATCTGTCGAGAAATTTATAATTTCTACAGCAAAGGAAGAGCACCCACCTTAGGTGATTTGCTTGCACGTTTGATAGAAACATGTGATTTTCCCTATGGGCAGTGCACTCTGCACATTCTTATTAAGGAGTTGAGTTTCACATATACTTTAGATAAGAGAAGAGTTATTGTGGAATCCAGCAGAATTGTAATTTGGTGATATATGTATTTGTCTAAACAAAGAAAATTTTGCAGTGATGGTTATAAATTAATTTATTTGGATGAAATGTGGTACAATACCCATGACGTATACAGGAAAGGATGGGAAAACGACTCTTGTGCTTGCATGTTACCTGAACCCGTCTGAAAAATCTGCCAAGGAATGAAAAATGTGTAATTGTTTTACATAATGCTAGCTACCATTCATGTTTAAAGTATAGAACACCTACAATGTACATGAGCTTAAAATATATATTTCAGTACATGAGAGTTCATAATATTGCAATATCTGATCATCTTCCAATTAAAATAGTACTGTAGGTAGAGATTAAAAAGGCAAATGTGGGCAAAGTCTATGTGATTGACAGCATCGCTCATGAATATGGGCACAAGTTTTAAGGCTACCACCCTATCATTGTTGTTTCAACCTGATAGAACTGGTATGGTCAAAGCTGAAGAGAAATGCAAATGTGTCACTCAGCTCAAGTGTTTGCTACTTGTTTAGAAGCTGTGCAGAGATGATCCATACAGAACTGTGGAATCAGGACTGAAAAATTCAATGCCATAGCCAAGATTTGAACCACAGATCTTCCGCTTATTGAGCGACTGCTTTAACCACTAAGCTACAATGGCCAAATTGCCAGTACAACATTAAATTTCTCAGCTGATTCGTACTTTTCCCAGTTATACCACAAGGGAATCTAATGTCAGAGATAAATACCCCAAGGGCAACTTACAATTTTGTAAGTACTTTATGTCCCGGGTTTAAGTAACTTTTAGATGGTAAATATTATATATTTATGCCAGCAGTAACTTTGTTAACATAAATAAATAATATTTGCCATCTGATGAGAGATACATTTGTCATTATCAGCAATCGTTCATCATTACTAGGGCTCGGAAGTTCATGCCCTAAAAAGCACTGAAATATGCTCTTAAAAACTTCAAAATATGCCAAGAAATATGCACTATTTCATTAGAACAGTTCATGTCCCTTTGCAGTAGACGAGTTAGTGTAAATAATAAAGTTACCTTATTCCTTAGAGGTTGAAACAGAAGTGGTCCCGCTGCTAGTATTAACTGCTAAATTGCAGTTCACAACCAATACTACACAAATTTTCAACAGTAAAACGTCGTCTATTGTCTGGCAAAACACTTTTGTAACGTGAAAAACTTCTCTCGACGTCACAAGATGTTATCGGGGCATATTTAGGTGATGTTAACTGCTTCACAAAGAGTCAAGTCTCTTGGTGTGACAGATGGTTTTCTTTCGAGGATGTCTCGAATATCACAGATCTGTTTATAACCAGAATTTTTTAAAAATACATAATTCACTTTGTCTTTCACTTTTTGTCTTATGCTACCAGGAACCGAACATGGATCACATATTGTTTTTTCAAGCACAGTAAGTGATTCATGCAAAGGAAATCCTACAGCTTCCAATGCCGTTATGGCTGTTGGTAAGAAAGAAAAATGGGCAGATATGAAACTAAGATCCTTCTTTAACCCTGTGCCTGACAGAATATTTTGCACAGTTTGTATTGATGAAGCTTTGTTCAAGTCCAATGAATTAACAACCTCTTCGATTATTTCTATGTGCTCAGCATAATATAAAACTGCATCGACCCATGTTCCCCATCGAGTTAACACCGGTGCAGGAGGAAGTCGGATATTAGGTGTTGTTGATCTAAACAACTTAACTCTTTTAGGAGATTTAACAAAAATTCTCTTTGTACTGTACACAAATTTATCTACCAGTGGGAAGTAATCGCATATTGTCTTAAAAATTTGATGAAGAGCGTGTGCCTAACAAGTTATATGAATTAAGTTAGGAAAAATACCTTTCAGAGTTTTTCCTGATTTTACCATATAAGGTAACAAATAAAAGCAACCAGTTGTATTCGATTCCACATGGGCATTGTAATTTCAAAGAGTCCATCACAAACTGTGTCACAGTTACATTGTCAGTGGCCGACAATTTGCACATATTAAGGAGATCAGCGGTAGTCTTTTGTTCAATATTTAAGGCACCCACGATTATATTAGCAATAGAACGGCATTCAGAATCAGAGGTTTCATCAACAGACAACCACACAAACTGATCCGCTAAATTTTGTATATTTGACACTACGTTATTGTAACAATGCCCTACATAAGTCTTACGCAGTGTACTTTCTTCAGGCACATGTTGTTGAGTACACTTGGCAAGAAAGTTTTTACATATCGGATTAT